>OY735892.1:3225812-3819535 GCA_963506565.1 Tachystola acroxantha | reverse complement strand
GAGTAGGGTATTATTGGGCATTTCAAAACACATTCCATTCCTTCGCAAACGTTCGTTGACACTCACGTTGCTCGGATGATCATGCGTTTCGAAAAACCCAAAAATACGCTACCGTAGTGTGACAATTTTCACGTTGAAAACGCTAATGCACAGTATCGCAACATGTCATGACTGTCTGCAGGTTAACGTAACACAATAAGACAATAAAAATACAAGTACATAACGGATTCGTTATGATTTATAAACACAAAATTCTTATCTAATGTATAAAAACATTCGGAAATTTACACTCCCATCATTTTGCGTAGATCATCAAGCTGTTACGTACTTAATTCACGTAAGCTATCTGTTTAAATGCAAACATGAAATTTGTGAAACAACCTCATTCTTTGAAGCTGGAGAAAATTTGTGTTCAAGCCAACAGAAGCATAGCCCGTCATGGAAAACTTTTACCTAATTCAATTCGGTGTATTATTTCTGGACCTTCTAACTGCGGTAAAACTAATTTAATGCTTGGACTACTTTTACATGAAAATGGATTACATTTTCGAAACGTGTACCTGTATTCCAAGACTTTATTTCAACCAAAGTACGTGTTTTTAGAAAAGGTGTTCCAAAATGTATCAGAGATATCTTTTATAAAATATCGTGATAACGAGGAAGTTTTGAGTCCTCATGAAGCCGCTCCTAATTCAGTTATAATTTTTGACGATGTTGCATGTGAAAATCAAAACAACATACGTGATTATTTTGCTATGGGCAGACATAAAAATATAGACTGTTTTTACTTAAACCAAACCTATTCAAAAATTCCGAAGCAGTTAATTCGTGACAATGCTAACCTCGTTATTCTTTTCAAGCAAGATGATGTTAACCTTCATCATGTATACGATGAACATGTTAATACAGATATGACATGGACTCAGTTCCGAGATATGTGTTCGGAAATATGGAGCAACCCTTACAGTTACTTAGTAATAAACAAGGACTGTGAGAAGAATAAAGGCTATTATAGAAAGACTTTTGATACATTCATAAATTTTCAATAGATGTTTATAATAAACATGTTATGGTTTTTACGGTCATTGATAATTTCAACGCTGTAAAGTATAGTGCTAAAGTATAAAGTATGAACGAAGAGAAGGAGTTGAAAAAACAGGTTCTGAAATCTACCCAATCACTTAAAAAGAAAATTCAAATAATGCGCGACATCAAAACTAATAATGATATAGTCATGGAGTCCGTTTTAAAACCGATAACAGATCCATTAAAACAGTTATCAATTAAGAATTCTAAGACATGCGATGAAATAGTAACTCCAAAAATAAATAAAATTATGAAGAGAAAGGTCAGTCGTACCCCTACACATACAGTAAAAAAAGGTGTTCGCGATCATGTATCAGAAGATGATGATTATCCTTATGATGGAAATAGTAGTTCTAATGACAGCAATTATTATGATGCTCCTGTAAAAGGTAATACGTCTGATCTTCAAACTGAGGAGGATGACGAGTTAAGTGATAGTGATGATTCCAAACATGATACAAGCGGTACATCTTTCAAAACTAGCAAAAGTATTAGTCCACGTCCTTCATCATGGTCAATGTCAGATATCGTCGATGAAAATATTCCTTTCGGTGTCAGAAGAGAAAGAGGAAAACTTATGATGGGAATGTCATCAGTGTCTTTAAATGATTACCATATTATAGTTGGTGGAAAACCATACGTTAAAACTTTAGGGCTAATGGAACTGTTATTTAAAAAATCACCAGATTTAAGTTTAATAAAAGAAGATGACAGACTTAACTATAAGAAAATGTTAATAGTTACTAATGCTCATCGTCGTGATTACGATCCCTCAAAACCAATTAAAAGTAACAAGGGAAGAAAGTATACGCAGATAATTAGACCTCTATTCATAAAATTAGCTAAAAATTGTGTTAGCACGGAAAGCATGTCGCAAGGATCCGGATTGTCTGTAATTAAGAAACTTAATCCAAACGTGGATTATGTTTATTGGGATGATCCCAATGAATTGGTTAATCGGTTAAAGTTATTGGTAGCTTCTCGAGATGCTGGTAACACTGGATTAGATAATGAAATAATATCCATCATTGAAGAATTACGTGAAAGTGGTTTAATTAAATAAATATTTATATGTCGGATTTTTCTATATTAAGACAGTCAACTATCAACTATCGGTTAATGCAGTTCTGAGGGGAATGAATATCGATAAATTCGGTCATCACGTTCATAAGCGTTTGCGTACATCAGTACAATTGAAAACTGATGATTTATTAAAAATCGAAGATGGCGAAATTAATATAAATTCAGTGAGATTAAAAGGAGTTAGCATCCCATTAGAAGCTGACGATGCTGTGAATAAGGAATATGTTGATAAATTTATTAATCAATTTTGGACAAGTCAGAAAATAGTAGACGAACTGAACAAATTAACATTTACAATCAAAAAATATCTGCAGACTTACTATTATACGAAATCTGATATAGATTCAATCATTAAGATCCCAAAAGTGTAGGTAATGAAATGAGTAAACAACAAGTTGTAGATGAAATTCATAGAGCAGCAAGAAAAAACTTCATTCGACGGTATGTGTGTTTAAAAGGTATTGATGATTTATGGCAAGCTGATTTAATTGATATGCAAAGTTTAGCAAAGGATAACAAAGGTTATAAATACATTTTAGTTATAATAGATGCCTTCTCTAAATTTGTTTGGGCAATGCCATCTAAAACGAAAACTAAGTCGGAAATTTCGAATTTATTTAATATAATACTTGTTTCTTCTGGTCGAATACCTGTTAATTTGCAGACTGATTTAGGTAAAGAATTTTATAATAATATATTTCAAAATCTGATGGCTTCAAACAAAATTAATCATTATTCTACATACTCAACTAAAAAAGCTTCCATTGTAGAAAGAGTGATTAGGACTTTGAAAGGCAGGCTTTATAAGTATTTTAGTTATATTGGTAATTATAATTGGTTTAGAAAACCTTTAGAAAACATTGTTAACTCCTATAATAATACTGTACATCGAATAACTCACTATAAACCTATAGACGTAAACTACAACAATGAATCTACTATCATGAGTAACATTAAACTGTCACAGAAGATGTCTATCATAAAAAAATGTAGTAAATTCAATGTTGGAGATCATGTTCGTATTAGCAAATATAAAGGAGATTTTCAAAAAGGATATACTCCAAATTGGTCCGCTGAAATATTTACAATTACAAAAGTAAACAATACTAATCCGATTACTTACCGAATTGAAGATCAGCGAAAACAAATGATTTTGGGTACATTTTATGAACAGGAGCTTCAAAAAACGATGAATGGTGACATATACTTGGTGGAAAAGGTTTTAAAAAGGAAGGGTAATCAATTGTTTGTAAAATGGTTGGGTCTTAATGATACTGAAAATAGTTGGATTAATAAAAAATCTATTGTATGAAACCTATATAACGTGTATGTATTTATTGTAAGATCATTATATTTGATGGTTATTGAAGGAGGAGGACTTCTCAATAGTGTAATTAATAATTTGCCATTTGAATTACATTTACCTGGATACAATTATTGTGGACCTGGTACTAGACTAAAAGAAAGATTGTTACGGGGTGATAAAGGTATTAATCCGTTAGATAACGCTTGTATGCAACACGATATAGCATATTCCAAGTATTCGAATTTAGAAGACCGTCATAAGGCGGATTTAGAACTACTAAACATGGCTAAACAAAGGGTTAAGTCGAAAGACTCACGCACAGGAGAAAAAATTGCCTCGTGGTTAGTAAACAAAGTAATGAAAACTAAATTAAAAGCAGGTGCAGGTATTACGGGATTTAAAACCGCCGTATCAAAAATACGTAAACAATTACGAAAGCAGAAACCTAAGAATCACAGATCTGCTATAAAATATGCATATCTTGCAGCTAAAAAACTACTTTCAAAAACATCAAGAGTGAGGTTACCTCGTGTAATACCCATTCCAAAAACTGGAGGTATACTACCTTTAATCCCCATATTTGCTGGTTTGTCGGCTTTAGGTGCGCTAGCGGGAGGTGCGGCAGGTGTTGCGAAAGCTGTTAATGATTATAAGTCATCTAAACAGAACCTAAGGGAATCGGAACGCCATAATAAAATGATGGAATCTATTGCCTTAGGAAAAGGTCTATATATCAAACCATATAAAAAAGGAAGTGGATTATTTCTAAACAATTTAAAAAAAAACTGAATCATAGGCTACCTAGGCGTGCTCTTACTAATATAGATATTATTGAACATGCTACAAAAATCCCATACTTTAGAGGTGTTTATATGAGAGATAAGTTGCCGCATAAACCAAAGAAAGTAGAGTGTGCTATCATCAATTTAGATGATCATAACAATAATGGAACGCACTGGGTAGCCTATGTTAAACTAAATAATTATTGCGAGTACTTTGATAGTTTTGGGGATTTGAAACCTCCGTTGGAACTTGTTAAGTATTTAGAAAATATTAGTGACATCTTTTATAATTACAATAATTACCAAAGTTTCGATTCCGTCAACTGTGGTCATCTATGTCTAAATTTTTTAAAAAACTTTTGGAAAAGACATTTAAAATGAAGTTATCATATTTATAGTTATCATTACAAAAATGAACTTCACGCTATCAATATCTGACACCAAGTCATCTTTGACAACTAATTATTCCCCTGCTTTACAACTCGATGGTGATTATGAGTGCGGTCTTTTATATTTTTCGGCATTCAACTCAATACCAAATATAGATAGCAGAAATAATAAAGTATGGTATGGTGAAAACGGAGTCGTAGAAATTCCAGAAGGTTCGTACGAACTTCAAGATATTAGTGACTACTTAAAGGAACATATTAAGGATTGTGTATTTAAATTGAAATGCAATAACAACACATTAAAAACAACTATTTTTTGTTCAAAAGATATACATTTTGAAAAGGAAGGATCGTTAAATAAAATATTAGGTTTTGGAAAAGAAACTCTAAAAGCTAATATAATACACGAATCTAGTTATCCGGTATGCATTCTGTCGACAACCGTGCTGAGGATTGATTGTGATATAGTTAGTGGATCTTATGTGAATGGAAAAACTAGCCATATTATTCACGAATTTGCACCAAATGTTCCTCCAGGTTATAGAATTATCGAAGTACCTAAAAATATAATATATTTTCCTGTAAATCGTAAAAACATAAGCTCTATCAATATTAGAATATTGGATGTAAACAATAACTTAGTTAATTTACGAAACGAAGAAATTCAACTCTATTTACATCTCAAAAAAAACAATGATCGATTTTCTTAAATACTCGCGATCTGTCATTAAAAAATATAGTACAAATAGTGCTGTTGAGGGAATAACACCTTCTAAACAAATTAAGAAAAATATAAAACCTAAAAAAGGTCTTACAAAAGAAAACGTGAAATTTCTCAAACTTATTGGTTTAAAATGAGTATCCTAAATATAACAGAGCAGCCAACTTATGACAATTCCATCGAAAGTTATGAGTTTCATTCGTATAATCCATACGTCACCAGTTTTAATATTAACGATGAGATCCGCATACCCATTAATCAGCAGGACTTATATGTTTTACCTTCTGCCAGTACATTATACATAGAAGGAAATGTACAGGCTTATAACAGAGAATCCAAAGCAAAATTAAGTCATATTAATTTTACAAACAATCATGTACTTTTTCTTTTTCAATCGATTTCATACCAAATCAATGGAGTTGTAATTGACACAGTTCGCCAACCTGGAGTTACTACGACTATGAAAGCTCTATTGTCAATGAGCGAAGGGGAATCTAAAATATCTAAATGTTGGGGGTGGAATATCGATGGATCATCAAACTCGGGAAATAAATTTGCGGTATCATTACCTCTTAACAAAGTTTTAGGTTTCGCTGAGGACTATAATAAAATAATTATGAATTGTAAACATGAACTCATCCTAATTCGTAGTAATACTAATTTGAATTGTTTAAAATTAGGCGCTGGAGAATATGTTCATGATATTGAGATTACTAAATTAGTATGGCGTGTTCCTCACATAAAAGTTTCCGACCGTGAAAGAATTAACCTGCTTAGACATTTAGAAAAGGACCGTGCAATTAATTTAGTATTCAGAAATTGGGATTTGTACGAATATCCTTTATTACCTCAAACTTCAAAACATACTTGGTCGATAAAAACATCTTCACAGATTGAGAAACCTAGGTTTGTAATTTTAGGCTTACAAACTGATCGTAAAAATCAGATACTTAAAGATATGTCTCAATTTGACCATTGTAATTTACGTAACGTTAAAGTATTTCTGAATTCAACTTATTTTCCATATGAAAACTTAAACATTGATTATGCTAATAATAATTATGCTTTAATATATGAGCAATACGCAAAATTTCAACAGTTCTATTATGGACGTCGACCTGATCCGTTGCTAAGTTATAACGATTTCAAAACTAAGGCACCCTTATATCTAATAGATTGTAGTCGACAATCTGAAATAATACAAACAGGAAGTGTGGATATACGGTTGGAATTGGAAACAGATACTCCCTTACCAGATCAAACTACAGCTTACTGTCTTATATTAAACGATTGTATTATTGAATATAAACCCTTAAGTAATATTGTAAAAAAGATATCATGAATCAAGATTGCATAATTGTTGATATACAAGGTTTTTCTGATTGCAATAATAATTTTATAATTAAAGAACTGGCTCTGGCTACACAAGAATATACCCAGGTATTTCTAGTTAAACCTCCTTATTCTTTTTGTAACTTATCTTGTGAAGAAAAAAAGGGTATTCTCTGGTTAGAAAGAAACAGAGGTATTTTATGGAGAGAAGGTTACATCGACTATCGTGAGTTTAAAAGAATAATTTCACCTGTATTAGCTTATAAAAAGATAATAGTTAAGGGTGAAGAGAAAATTAAATGGATTGCTGATTTATGTCAAAATTGCTCAATAATTACAGACGTGGGTGAAAATGGATGTCCTAATTTATTAACGTTGCATAAAAAATACTGTAATTCTACAACTTACTTAAACTGCTTAACTCATAAAAAATATTGTGCTTTAAAAAATGCAATATGTATAAAAAAATGGTGCATTGATAACAATTATCTTTGGTAAATACCAATATTGCATATTATTATGTTTAATGTAGCGTAAGTTTAACTTTGTATGTTTTCCTATATTAAGTTAAGTATAGATAATAAAACCAATTTTTTAACAACATTTTATTTCATTTAAGTGAACTAAGAAATTACAATTACCTCTTACATTTTTTACTAATTAGTTACTACAGAATATCACTTCATATTAATGCTAATGTCGAACTATTTTTTTTCACACTGCTGTTCGTAGACTGTGGCTACCTGAAACAAGAGATATTAACAATTACTATATAAAACATTACAACCCACATCGCTTCATATAAAAAACCTGCAATAGCATCTATAACAATACTTCCGTTATTAAAACAAGTTAAGTTTGGAAATAGGATACTTACATAGTTGCTGTCTGCACGTTCTCCCAATTCCCTTGTTATTAAAAATAACGTATGCGTGGCGGACTGCATTACTTGGTCTTCGTTATCGTAGACGAGGTAGTTGGCTCGGGTTACGGTGCGGTCTTCAATAACTGTTTCCTTCTCCGTGAATTTGCACACTTCAATCTTTATAGAGAACTTAGGTAGTCTTGTATCTGACAGTGTTGTTATATAGTTTGCTTTTGGATAATAGTTGCGAGTTGAGTTAGCCGACATTATTAATTATCGTCTCTCTGTATCGTCTCTTCGAGTGTTAAATATTGACTACTTAAATTAATTTATTAGCACACACCAATCGCGCGAATGAGCTTCGTCATCAAAAACTTGTCTAGACATGCCAAGGTACTCGCAGCGAGGCTCTTCGCAAAGCGTCAGTGATTTTATTTTGATGTGGTTTGCAAATTATTGTTGTGTGTGATTATATTACTGAATGTCATGAATGGTTTAGAATAGGTTTATATAACGAAAAAAAATACTGAGTACCCTTTAAAATAATATATTTATCAACCATATTTTACATTATTTAAGTAATACTTATAGAAATCTTATCGTTAAATTAAGTACTTATAATTATTATAGTCAATTGAATACAAATTTTGTGAACCAATCAATTGCTAGAATAGCCATTTCTTTTTCAACCAGTGAATAATCGTTAGTGTAATAATCCAATAACGTCTCAATATTGGATGGCGATAAATACGTATTCGTAAGCACAGATTGAATTTTGTTCACAGTTGGCTTTACCTTTAGGTATTCTATTTCTAGACTTTTCAATCTTATATCTATACAGTGACCATACATATTAATAGCAGAAAATACTTGGTGTACATAATAATCAGGACATCGTTTATCACAATACATGAGTCTATACAACTTATACTGACATGAGTCATAGTTACTTTTATATTGTCCGATCATTTTAAACTCATTATAAATAGTTTCCCATTCTTCTGGAGACCAAAATATACAGTAATTTTCAAGCTTCACATAAATTTGTGGTAAGAAGTCATTAATTGGCCAGAGTCCGCTTGTTATTTCAATATTAGAGTAATAATAAGAATGTTTCAGAATTATAATATCGGCTAAATATCCCTCGGCCATCTTAGATAATTATAATACAATTTTATTAGTGAAATACGTTAAGCGAATTCAAAATGTGCTCTGATAATGACCCCAAGAACGGGTCGACGTTTTGTTTTTTAATATAATGCGTTTATCATCGTTAGCTGAAAGCGCTATTTTATTTAATTCCTGTGTGAATACTTCATGCTTCAACGATTTAAAATAAATGTTTTTTCTTCTAATGACATCGTTGGTTTTTAAAACTTTATTATAGTCATTGTGTGTTAAACCTTTAACAACACATTTTTTTACACCCTTTGCTTTCTTAATCTCGGAATTTTCGGTTTTTATAGAATATAATTTGGATCGTAAGCCTACGAATTCAGCTATATTTTCTCCGCCGAACTCATCTTTAAATAAACCAGGAATTTTGTTGTTGTCACATTTGATTCCGTACAAATTATTAACCGAGTAATTACTGGTATCAAAATATGGTTTGAATTTCATGTTAATATCCTTATATATATCTTCTGTCTCTATAGAATATAGAAAGCTATCTGTATCTGTATAACATAATTTAATATTGTCTTTGTAGTATGGTTTCATAACAGTGTAATGGAAATCAAACATATGGCTTTTGGATAACTCTAGAACGGTGAAACCGATGTAAATCGGTTTGTCTAAAACCACTCGTTCAGGTTTCATTTGAACAGCTACGAAATTTTCTGAGAAAATTGTCACACTATGAAAATTCGGTCTCGATATGTATCTATTGGCTGTATATTGTTTTTTGGTGATATTGGTACTGTCCTGCCATTGATTGACTAACTTTACATCAACCCGATGTTCTACATTTTCCAAAGTTTTGCCAAAGATACTATTATTCAATAATTTAAAAAAGTCTTGTTCGAAAGCCGAGCGTGCACTTTGCCTTAATTTTGTATTTAGATCAATATATTCCTTCAAATATGGACTTTGCTTGAATTTTATTACCCTGTGTATTTTTTTTAATATTAATCCATTTGCTATACACGTTTTTAAATGAATATAATGAATTACGTATCTATATTTATCGTATAAATTTGGAATAAGTTTAGAAGAGTTTGAGCCTGGAGGTTTGAATTTTTGTGGGCAAAAAGGAAAATCATTATGTAAATTATGGAGGTATTCTGGATATTCTAAGTCCACTTCTAAAATATAACCATGCATGGAATCATTTGGCACTGTTAGAATGTTGAGGTTATTAATGTCTAACTGGTTCATTAAAACAAAATCAGAATGTGGTAAATAACCACACATAGCAAATCCATATAAATTATTGCAGTCTATGTATATTAAGTAGCTACTACGACTGTCCGGGTCATAGTGAGATAAATATTTGTTATTTGCCTTAGCATACCGAGTTGAACATAAACAAACTCCTCCGCGTATACCGCTCTGTATCATACGAATTATCTCTAAATCATCAATAAGATGTAATTGAACTTTAGTTTTAAGTAACATAGCATCAAAACTTAAACTTGGAGCTGTTAAGTAAAACGATGGGTCCAATTTATAATTTTTTGTGCAAGTTTTCCTGAAACTTTCGAAGATATCTGTTAGTAATAATACGTCACTTTTTAAGTACAAATCGGTATATTCGCCTAAATTGCGTAAACCAAATATGTTCCATACATTCAAGGCGTGTTTATAGTCAGACTCAGGTATATCTTCATTCATTAACTTATTAAAGAAACGTTTTCGCGGTGGTAGAGAAGTTTCTTTGTATATGTTCCAGCCAGTTATATATTCATACGGATACACCCCTTTACATCGCATTAAATCAAATTGCAGTGGATCTGAAAAAAATCGTGATAGATGTATAAAATCCTCTTTGTTTAAATTTTCTGCGAGTTTTTGTAAACTAGTAGCTAAAAAATTGAATGAATCAACGAAACGAACAGGTACTAGCCCTCCGTCCTCTGTAATGAATAGTTTTGTAAACGATATGTACTTTTCTTTATTTTTAGCTACCACTTTCAATGGACCTTTCATATCACCTAGTTCCTTTATAAATAAATGACAGTCGTAGCCTGATAGGTTATGAAAATAGACCGGGATGAATTTAGGTAAAGCAAATCGAATGTTACAGTAGGTGTGCGTTGCGCCTCTGTACACCCCTGTCAGGTGACAGTGATCGCGGACTCGTTCGTCAAAAAGCATTTGCGAACATATATGACAGACTTTTGCGTTATTAAAATTTTGTAAATCGATGTCGGTAAATACAATTGGTTTGTTAGTGTTCAATATCTTATGAATCTTTATAATATCGATTTGAAGATACTCAGTGAATTTTTCGGCACAATTAAGACCTCTGTATGATCTGTATCGGTTGAGGGTATTGTCATATGAGCACACAATGTAATAACCAAAAGCTGCTGGAACATGTTTTTGAGTTGTAGTTGTGAATGTAGAGGTGGAAGTGTCGCTCGTACAAGGCTCTAAAAATGACTCGAAGTCAGCGTAAATAACAAAAGGTATATGCTGCATCCTTTCAAAATGCTTAAATTGAATTATGGTCCCCTTGTTCGGAAGAACTGTCGCGACACTACCACATACATGTGAATTTAATTTACATTCGCTGTCAAAAAACATCAGACAGTCATCGCAAAAGTATATTTTACCATGATGTTTAGTTAACTGTGTTCTCAATAAAATGTTCAAATGTTTAATTAAACAATAATGTGAACGAGATCCGTTTTCTAGCAGTAATAAATTAACATGATGATTTTGCCGACAGTGCGTTTTGTAAAGCGGTCCGACAATATGTTTGTTATTACTAATACCATACACGTTCACACTCACATTACGATTATTTTTTTCGAAAGTTTTTATATCAGAAAGGGAAACCGGAAAACTCATATTTTGCACATTTAGTATATCCTTAAAATGAGGATAAGAGGATACTCTATTCGGGTTATTTTTTGCAGGAAAAAGAGATGCTATCACACTCCATAAGAAGCAGAAATTATCATAATTTTTTATATTGACACATGATCGCTTATGTTTTAAAAATTTCGGCAAAGCGATAAAACTAGAAGCCCTCAGCGGAGTGTATTTGTTAATATTTACTTCAAGATACAGATTTCTTAGAAAAGTCCAACCGCTATCTCGTTGTTGAAACTCATCCATTTTTTTACAAATAATATTTTTCATGTTCCGAAATACTTCTTTAAAATCATAATTTCGACATAGAACTATATTTTCCGTATTGAAAGACTTTGTTTCCTTTGAATCATTTTTTGGTAAAGCGTATTCAGAAAACAGCTCTAAATTTACCTTTATCGCATTGTAAGAGCTGATTCTAGCGTCGAATAGCTGACGTACTAACGAACTGAGTTTATTTAGATATTCAACTGGCAAACAACTAGTTGTCTCGTTCTCACTCCCACGTCTAGTAGGTGATGGATGTCGCAAACGGTATGATGCAATGCGATTTCTAAATGCAGATTGAATTTTATCAATGTTTTCATTTATTTGTACAGCATTATTGTTCTTATGTTGTATGCTTTTTAGATGACCTGAAAAAGCCTTGCTTTTAATTGATTGATCACAAACCGTACAATAAACGGATTTGTGGGCCATAATGGTATAGGTTTAATATAATGATATTATAATGTACAAATAGTATGAAGTAATATTTATTTGAATTTTAATTTATAAATACTTGTACGGAAATATAAATTATAGTAATTTTAGAGTTCTTCATCTATTTTCGATCTGCAAAAAATTTTCCTTCTTCCGTAAACTTTTTCTTCACTTCCTTCAAAAAGTTTCTTAGTGATTCCAACTCTGGGCTGTCATCACTTACGCGATATTTTAGGCTTACGCTCGCTTTTTCGTGTCGGTTCCTAGGGTCCACTTTCGCAATATCCGCGGTGTTGTACACCCGAACCTCGACAAACAAATTGCCCTCCAGTTGCTGGTATCTCCGAAGAACCCCGTCGGCAACCCTCCGCGACAGCGCTGACGTAAGGTTCGCTCTCTCCAACGCGATACTTCTCGCACTCCTCGCCTCACTTTCGTCACCGCTGTCAAAGACCTCGGTGAAGGCTTGTCTTTCGTTGTCAAGGGTAGCACGTTTAGGAGCAGGAGCAGGAGCGTTGCTTGCTTTTGATTTCCGCTTCGGAGCAGCAGCGATCTTCTTTGTCACCGATTTAGACTTGGGTGTTCCGCGAATGCTTCTGAAAGGGGTAACAATAAATTAATTAGACATAATGGATTCGAATAGAGCATATCGAAATGATGATCACGTAATGTTTACATTAACATAGCACCTAATATATTTAATGTAAACTTACACTCGTTCATCGTCATCGGAGTCGAGGGTTGCGAACCGATGTGCAGGTTCTTCGTGGCTTGACTTCGCTGTGTTCACGTTCTTGCGCACGTAATATTCAGAGTCAGACCTGTAAAATGAAATAAAATGTAAAATAAATAATTTAATCTCTACATTCAGAGAGGTGCTGTGTTTTATTAGGAATATCAGTGTTCGATCCATGAGTTATCCCTGATTGTTCGTCAGCGACATATTTACAAGAAATAAAAAAATAAATCAGTAACAGTAGTAGGATTTACGTACTTACATGATTTAGATGCACCGGATTCTGAGTTTCACAAAAAATACTTAGTTAGGTAGGTACTAGGTCGAGCACTTCTTCACTTTAGGGTAGAGTAACCTTGCTGAAGTTCACTTGAAGACAATTTGGATGAGCTAATTCGTTAGCACCATTTAAACACGAATTTCGGGTGACGCTGACAGGGGTCGTCAACATTTTATTGATCATACTTTTTTTAAGTGTAACACTTTGGACTTTACATCGTTCTTATTATACGCGTAATTTTTTCTGCGTTTGAATGGTTAATTAACTCAGGGCAGATATTACATACGAGTTTGCTAGCTAGAGATTTATTAGGATCTTTTATAATTCTAAAGGGATGATCCACTTTGTAAAAAGTCCAACCCTATTTTGCACGCACACAAGAATATGCTGTGTTTTGTTGGTTTCCTCACGATGTTTCCTTATGTCGCAATAACTTATTGATACAATATTCATTTATAGGTCAACATAGAGCTCATTAATAATATTAAGAACAAGTAATGAACAGATAAACGTGTTATGTTACAACCGTATATCGTAACCAGTCGAGTAATCTTATTCATTCGTTTCTACTTCTTAATAATTCATTTCTAATATTTTAATTATTTTGACTTTGACTTTGACTTTGACTGAATTCATTTTTATGAATAAAAGGTTTACTACACCTTACATGGTGCTAAATAAGCATAATTTATATTTTAAATATATTTAAGGAAAATGTGTCGCAATGACCTAATTAATTTGAAACCGTACACTAAACGCACATCGTATTGCACTTCCGTCAGCGTTTTCTTTGAGGATACAGTCGAGCACATAATTATGTATGTATAAAATATTAAAATAATATATTATTTATTTATTTATTTATTTATTTAATCTTTGTTACATTTTATGTATCGAGCGAACTTAATGCCTTGCGGCATTTTCTTCCAGTTTACCTTAAGGCATGCAGAAATTGTATATTACCTATTATAGATCTATTAGAGAATTCGTGAAATGTATTTTATACTTTTATCGTCACTAATCAATCTTCACAAATGTTTCAAACATGACTGTGTTATTACCGAAAAATTATATACAGTCCTTTGAAAGACTTTATGAAACAAACATTATTGATAGGTAATTAATTATAGAAGAATTTGTGTCTGCATTTGAATAACCTGAATAACAATAAAAAAAATTATTTTGCAAGAATGCTATAAAAAGATTTTATGTTTGACTGTACTTATAATATGTTGCAATGATTAAACCGTTTACATATCATAACATGAATACCTAAGGGATATCGCACATGGTGATGCTATAATATTTTATGTTACGATAATATATTAAGAAATCAGAAACAGATAATATAAGATAACAGGTATGAAATCTTATCAGTCTCTTGAAAGCCTGCTCTAATACGCCTTTTGTTTGATTTATAGTATACAGGTATACCGCTTTACTATTAGATGCATTAGACAGCTCATCAGATGATGATTCTGTTCAGCAAGATGAAAATGTACATTGTCTTCACCATTTATGCGATGATTCATGTGGATTGTATAGTAAGCGATATTTTATCTTAAGGTAAAAATAATTATAACATCCGCTGTACAACATGCTTTATGCATAACCGTTTACTTAGCAAAAATGGTTTGCGCAACATGCGTGGCAAAAGGTTGTCGCACATGGTGATGCTATAATATTTCTGTTACTATATATTTTAAGTATCACAAACAGGTAAGATTATGTTAATGTATTATGAAATCATTTCAGTCTCATAAAAGCAAATACTACTAGTACAAACTTTTTGATCGATTTATATAAATACAGGTAATACGACTTCACTATTAGATTTATTAGACAGCTCATCAGAAGATGGTTACTTACTTTCTGTAAGATGAAAATGTACAATTGTTTTCACCTTTTATGATCTATTTAAATCCTATAGTAAGCTATGTATCGTATATAAGTATATTATCTTAATGTAGACATATATTATAGCACCCACTGCACGACATGATTTACACGTACCTAACACGAGGTGCGCCAATGTTGATGCAGCAAAAATAGTATAGGCAGCTTACTTATTATAATGTCTGTCAGCAATTTTGATCTAAGGATGTACAGTCAATTGGGAAAATATGTAACCTTGTAATAAAAACTCAATGTTTTTATTTAACTTTTTGATTCATTTTGATTATTATTATTATCACACTTTAAATGTGAAGCATAGCAAATACTTTCTCTGTGGGAATCGCGCTCAAGACGTTCAGCTTATGCGCAGCCTAACCTACCGCACATTTGGTTAGGATAGGTCTGATGTTATGAATCTAATTGAGTTTACTACTTCATAGTTAACTCTTTGCTTTATATAATTTAGTGGTGAATGGGTGAATTGTAATTAATTAAGTTACCATCGTCGACTTGGGTGAAAACCTGTAAAGGCGCTGGGATTTTGATCTTTAATGAAATAAATAAATAAATATTATTATTACAAGTATTATTGCAAATATACATAATACATTTATAATGATTTTAAAATGTAGTCAAATAAATTGTTGTATGTAGTATATACTCGTATTCAATTGAAAATGTATTCAACAATATACCTTGTTTATACATTTTTACGTTTGACTGTACTTAGAACAATCGCTGACAAATTGTTGTTGTCAGTGACAATGCTTACATTAACTATAGATGTAATGTTAGGGAGCTGGGGATAGTATAACAAAAATTGCACTCCAAACTCTGATAGTGCAATCTACTTGTCCTAGTACATATCAATGTGATGCTTGTTACAGCTTTTCAACATTCATTTTTGCAGATTTTCGCATTAATGTCGATGGCATACAATTTGAGGACCCTCACATATACACAGTAATATTTTACCATATGTTTTAGTGCAATGTTCAGTGTGCTAATATCTATAGTGTTTTTAGACAAATATTGTATAAAACGTTCACGCAACCAAACTGGTTATTGAATCGTATTTTTAATTTTTCAGTGTATAGTCCGCTTACAAAGTGCAGTTAACTCAGGATGAAGAACTTAAAATAATAATTAGATAATTTGAAATGTTTGTGTTGTATGACTAGAGTCGACGGTCTAATCATAACCAATTCAAGAAGGTGATTGTATTTGAGGTTGAGTAGTTCGATGGAAGTCTAGATATCGGCAGATCGAGTCCGTGATGGAATGATCCTTTATTATA
Organism: Tachystola acroxantha; assembly: GCA_963506565.1. NCBI lineage: Eukaryota > Metazoa > Arthropoda > Insecta > Lepidoptera > Oecophoridae > Tachystola > Tachystola acroxantha. Next base: position 3,803,022 of record OY735892.1, on the reverse strand, counting down.
TCTAGACTATCCGTATTCTAACGAAAAACTAATAAAATAATCATCGACTTGGGTCTCGGTCACATTATAGACATTGTGAAAGATCTAGTGAAACAAAACAGTTATGTTATACGAATAAGACTATAACAGTGTGTGTTATGTGATTAGAGTATAGGTCTAACTCTTCCCAACTCGAGAAGGTGGTTGTCTTTGAGGTAGTCAGATGGAGTTCTAGACATTAACAGATCGAGTCCGTGATGGAATGATCCTTTATTATTTCTAGACTATCCGCATTCTGACGAAAAACTAATAAGATAATCATGGACTTGGGTCTCGGTGACTTTATAGACATTCTGAAAGATCTAGTGAAACAAAACAGTTACTTTATAGAACTCTAAAGTTTGTGTTGTGTGACAAGAGCAGAGTTCTAAAACCAACCAACTCGAGAAGATGACCGTCCTTGAGGTTGAGTAGTCAGATGGCGTTATAGACATTGGCATATCGAGTCCATGATGGAATGATCCTTTGTTATTTCTAGACTATTCGCATTCTGACGAAAAAACTAATATGGTAATCATCGACTTGGGTCTCGGTGACTTTATAGACACTCCATCTAGATCGGGGAGTTTTTAGTCCGTAGGTCACTGAGTCACCTTCTCAGTGAAGTCGGGCATGCTATCGCGTACGGGCGCGGTGTATCCATGAGGATTTTCTCCTCGCACGGAAAGCAAAAAAAAAAAAGATCTAGATGTTGTAGTTATGAACTTGTGAATCAATCAGCAGAGAAATTTGGGTATGTTAACATTTTATTTATTTCTATCACCTATATCCTACAACCAACACGTCTGTTAACAGTGTTACGTTAACGAACATGTTCCATAATAGCGTATGCAACGCAAACGATATCCGTTAATCTGCAGACATTCGTAACATTTTTACGATCCCATGAAAATTGTCATACTACGGTAGCGTGTTTTTGGGTTTTTCGAAACGCATGATCATCCGAGCAACGTGAGTGTCAACGAACGTTTGCGAAGGAATGGAATGTGTTTTGAAATGCCCAATAATACCCTACTACTCTCCTGTACACCTTTCTCTGTGTTCCACCGTACCTACATACAGAATAATGATATCAAAAATATTTTACTATACAAATGTGAAAACAGAAATGAAATTAGTATAGAGACAAAGTAAACAAAATGTTACTTACAATAAAAACTGGAGAACTATAAAATTTTCAAATATTCGTTACCAAGTTGTTTCCTATAAATTAAGCACCAAAAGTTAACACGGGTGTTAGCTACTCAATCCGTGAAAACAACCATTTTATTTCATATATTTAACAACGGGTTAACCGCTAGGAGGGTTCCTTCAGGCAGCAACAACCTCAAAGCAATGCAACAACGTTCTTAGGCCAAAATTCACAGCAAATTTCAACGTGACTTGGTTGGCTTTAGTTTGGTCTTTTATCTGCCAAAATGCCATGAATTTTGACAGTTGTAATAGCGAGCTCGCACTCAAAATTGTCTCAATGTTGGCAGAAGAGAAGAAGTTAAGGTATCTCGGGTTTGTTAATTTCACATGCATGCAACCTGTGCTGAGATTCATTCAGACAGTTTTAAGAGCGTTCTTAGCTTGAGTTCGCTCTTACGACTGTCAGATTTCATAGGCTCAGGCTACGCTTGTGGTCAAAATTCTATGATTCTCTGAATTATGTCATCTATATATTATGAATAATGTTCATTGTCATTTAGTTTATCTTAATGTGAACCATCTGTTGGAAACCCTAAATAAATAAATAAATCTCAGGCAAAGGCATAGCCACACAATCAAATCAATAAATCCAAATCAGTTGGACAGTCTGATCGTGTGTAGTCTGCATTAATATCTACCTAATACAATGTAATACTTATTCCTGTATGTACGCACTTACTATACTGTTAGCACATCAAATCACGTTGCACCAATCTTATTGCCTGCGCCATAAGAATTAAAATCGTACTACAAGTGTTACCATTGATGTAGGTACCTATTTTATTGTGTTGGTTTCTTTTGCAAATATTTTATACTACTTATTTAAAATGACTTGAATTATGATTATTTATACTAAGCTACATACTTAACTTAGTACAGTGAAGTTAGAAAACATTTTGAGTATTGTAATTTGTACCGCTTTTATTATCTGCGCCATATGAGTTGGAATTGTGGTAGATACAAGCGTTATCGATGCTGTTCTGGCGAGTGTACATAAATTTAGGTATCGTTAGTAAGTTTTTGTTGCAAGAAATAATGTAAGAAATGCCTAAATAATGAATTACTAATGACCAAAGTTTATGGTTTTTACATCAATTTCATTGTATGTTTTTTTTGCGATTTTTTTTATTGCAAGTTTATCTGTTTATTACATTTTAAAGAGGGCGAGATTATAGTAATTTACTTAAAAGTCACACGTCTGTTTCCCGTAGTAGGGGTAGGCAAAGACGTTCTTCCATCTGCTGCGATCATGGTACGTTTCCTCCACATTCAAATTCAATATTTTCATGCTTCGCGACGTTATGCCGATCGCTACCGCTCTGAGTTGTACTTACTAACCAATCGCTGATCTCAACAATGCAAAAATTGATTCGCAAAAATCTATAAGTTGTACAACAAAAGTTGTTCAATTGTAGAACAAATAGTTGTTCAGTTGTAGAACAAAAGTTGTTCAATTGTAGAACAAGAGTTGTAGAACAAAAGTTGTTCAGTTTTAGAACAAATGTTGTTTAGTTGTAGAACAAAAGTAGTTCAGTTGTAGAACAAAAGTTGTTCAGTTTTAGAACAAAAGTTGTTCAATTGTAGAACAAATAGTTGTTCAGCTGTAGAACCAAAAGATGCTCAGTTGTCATACTGAACACCTCTAAAATTCGCATTTTCAGCAGTTACACTTACACTCTGTAGATATAAATACAATAAGATTTATGATATCTAATACATACGCTCAGGTCAATCTCAGTAGGTATCGATCTCCCCTACATACTGATGATCGCCAGTTAAACAAGTGAATTACTACCTAATATTACAAAAACAAAAACACCTGACTACTTTTTTTGGAATAAAACATCTGTCATCCTCCTATTATTAGTAAAGTTGTCGTAAGTATACAGGGTGTAACCCAAAGGTATAGTAAGTAAGCAAGCCTAATGAATATGCTTATAGTATCTAACTGAACAACTTTTGTTCTAAGACTTTTGTAATAAAATCATAAATAAATATTTTTTTCATAGAACTCAATCAGCTGATCGGTGCAAAAATCGAATGGCCGTAGAACACAAGTCTTTCTGTTACCAATAGATACTCACTGAATACCCTCCCTTCGGCTTACTTATACCCTTTCCGTTAGATCTGCATATTTATAGATGAAATTGTGAATCCGCAGCCCAAATCAAGTGTCTTATTTTGTAAACAAATAAGATCATCTAATTACCTATTGTGATGTAACACTGAAGGGACTGATTGATTGAACCTGTTCATCATTGTGAAAATAAAGTGATCCGACCTAATAATGTGAAAATAACTATGCAATAGTTTTTGTTTACAAAATAAGACACTTGATTTGGGACATGGTGAAACATTGAAATATAGTCAGGAAACACTTGTCTTTAAAACTATATTATTATTATTATAATGTTATTAGATTTACATTTCATTGTAAAATCGTTTAATCACTAATACATACATACTTAAGTATTTTATAAATGTATCTAATAAATAAAGTTACTTGTCTTTTAAAATTTTATTTCTGGGTCATTTTAGTTTACTTTAAAGTAGTCTTTTTACCCTACAGGATATACATATCTTACAATTAACGCGTATGTTTCATTATTTACACAGATTTATTTATTCTATTATATTTTTATTGTTTTAAACCCATTTAAGTTAAGTACAAAGGTAAGTAGGTCTTCCACCGTAAAATTGGCCTATTTGTGCGTCTAATTAAACAGGTTATAAACATGGTGTTACAATAATGTGTTTAAATAAATAAAACAAAATACTCACGAAGAATAGCAAATAAATACTGGTTAATCCTCGTCCCATTCTGCCACATAAACTTAGCAATTATAAAATTCATTTTCGTTTGTAAATCACAGTTTTAATTAATTAAATGTTTATTTTTAATGTTCACAGTTCAGCGGTAGCGAGTACGCCGAATGTAGTATCCGACTCGACTGGTGGGTAGTCGGCCCGAGCTTATACGCTATGCAACTGATTAATGGGCGTCTTTAGTTGTTCGTTTATTTGTAAACACTGACAAAAAAACTAAAGACGAACGCTGTTTATACAGGGTGATGTTTAAGTCATTGGCAATACTTAAAAGTATTAATTGTTACTTATAATGAGGAATAGGCTGAGGGAATAGGTACTTTAAAGTAAATTAAAATTAAGTAGACGACGGGCCTAGACGACGACGTGCCTAGAATTGGGGTTGTCTCCACCGATCCCGGGATCCGTTTGGATTGGAAACGGATCCCGGCAGTTTGTCTCCACCGATACCGGGATCGGTTTCCAACGCAAAAAAACAATTAATGTTTTTACCCACCGATCCCGGTATCCGTGGCTACAAGAAATAAATTATATTAATTGTGGAAACGGATCACGGTGGACAGAGATAAGAAAGGAATTATATTATTTTTCCAAAAAAAATCTTTTAACCTAATTTTCCAAATAATGGAAGTTATAAATAAAACACAAATTAATTTCATGAAGTTATAAATTAATCAACAATAAAATCTGTTTAAAAAATTAAGTATTAAATAATCAGTTCAATCTACTTACTTAAGTGTGCTTGGTGGGACTCTGACGACAAAGCGTAAGATATAAACTGAGTAGTCACCTGGTGGGGACCAATCAGTGGGTCTATGGAGAAACATTTCTATTTAGAGACTCACCGGTGGGTTTGGACCCTGAAGACGAAGCGAAAACAGTCAGTCTCAGAGGACCCACTGGTGGGTCCAGGGGGACATACTTGTCTTCACAGACGCACCGGTGAGTCTGCTTGGTGGGGCCCTAAAGACATGCCCAAGAAGTTACTAAGGGAAGGAAGGGTAACGAAAGAAATACACAGAGCGAATGTTGACGGGAGAGTCGGCAGAGGTAGAACATACAGCGACCAAATTGGCGAGGTCTTGAGAAAGGGTCAAGTACGGTCTACTACAAACCGACGAGCATGCATGAAGAGATTGATGAATGTGGAGGAGGCAAAGGTGGTGTGCCACGATCGCAGCAGATGGTAGTACATCGTCTCTGCCTACCTCTACAGGCGTGAGTTTATAAATAAATAAAAATTACTACATCGCAGATTATATCAAAAGCGATTTCTACCAGGCAACCAACATCAAAGGAATATGCTAAAAATAATAAATGTCATAGAGAGGTAGGTGTGAAAACAATAGGGAAAAACAGAAAATGTATAAACACAGACGACCGTACGAATATTAGTACAGCTAACAGCAGATCAAGTGTAACACTTTGGACTTTGGACCGTTCTTATTATCTGCGTCATAAGCTCAGTTCAGATCTGAGGTCATAAGTGTTGAATTCGTACTGCAAGTGTTACCTAAATTATGACCTCAGATTGTCCGTACCTAGTATTTTTAAAACCTAGTTTAATCCTCGCTTCCCATAAACGTTTTGTCGCTAAAAAACGTGAAATTAGAAAGAGACCGTGGCTTAAACCATGGAATAACTTTTATTGCGCGTTTATGAATAAGTTTTTAATCCATGTATAAGGTAAATAAAGTCATAACGTACCAAATCTCATCGTGTGGTAAAGCAAGTTCAAGTCTACTAATCACTTCTTCCGGTTTAAATATCAAGTTCTTTGGTAATAATTATATATGAATTAACAATATTTGGATTTTTTTAGTAGATATCTAGCTAGCATAATATAATATCAATCATGGCCCCAGCTCCCTCGATGTAAGGGAAGGTCTGTGCCCGAGCAGTGGGGACATATAAATAGGTGACTATATTTCTCGTCACCAAAATTTATATTTGTCATCAAGTTGTATCACCTAATAAACAGGTCTGTATATCTAAATATACTGATGATGATGATATTAAATAAGTAGTTCTTACCACCGGGACGTGAATTGATCCACCGTGCTGGTCCACTGCGGATTGGTTACACATGCCTTAGATTTTTTTGGTCCTCAGGCATGCAGGTTTCCTTACGATGTTATCCTTCACCGTTTTGAGAGTATTCGGTAAATGTACGTAAGTATTTCCGTTTCGGCAATCAGGTGAAAAATATAGCCATCGTCTGGTGATCTGTGGGCTTATTACGAATGGTGAATAACTAATTAATAGTATATCTACTTAAATAAATAAAGATTTCCGCCAACCTTTTCCTTGCCAAATTTCAACAGATAAGTAATTAGGTGATTCTGGCAAGAAACTGAATAAAATAACATGTGCTATCGCCATCGCCACGCTAAAATAGGCAGGTATTGGTAATGTTTTTTCTTACGAAACCCCTAGGAAAACTCATTGGTACGGCTGACCTGACTGTGGTTCGATATCTGGGACTTTCGTGTCGTAAGTCACCGAACGAGTATACGTAGTGTGGGGACGCCCTCCGATCAGACGGAGGGATGTTCTAGATTGCTGGCAGGGACTGAATGCAAAAGGCCGAAAGTGGGGCAGAATGCTTTGGGAACGGCCTGCATCCAGCAGTGAACTGATTACGGGCTGATGATGATGATCGTATAATCTCAGTAACGGTACAATTAAATACAATAAATGGGCGCACCCATTACTAGCGAACGACTAACAGCTGTTCAACCCATGAAGGGAAAAATATCGCCGCGTTCTATGGAGAGTGCATAAAGTATAATTTTTGTCGGACAGGTCTCCGCCCTTGTTGTCACTTTCACTCTCATATGTCAGAATGAGACATCTATTTTTATATGTTCGAGTTCTTTTGAGAATGGATAAAACAAGTCAGTGGCAGAGGCGCTAGACATGCGAGAGGCGTGTCTTTGATGTAAATAGATAAAGATTTTACGGCCCTCTCAGATGACATGCGTTAAAAGCGCGTTTTGATAACTCTCGCTTACAACTAGATAAATTTGAATTTTAAGTAGATGAATGTGTCCACATGCAGACGCGTTTTTCCATGTAGTTAACAGCGCACGTTATAAAAATTTACGTCCTGATCTGTACGTAGGTACATGCCACCTTTCACATGTGAACATACTTAGGGGCCTATTCATTAGAAAACTAACTTATCTAATTGCTGTATATAGTAATACGGTAGTGAAAATGCTGCCGTATGTCTGGTTTCGACCTCAAAGGTGCCTGAAAATCGTATATTACGGCAATTGCCGTATCAGGCACAACGCTGGCGCGGGCGCAGCGATTTAATTTTACAAGCGCGCGCTCCATAGTATAATGTAGGCATGGAAGATTTCCGCGTAAAAAGGAAGAATGTTTGATATGAGATAAATAGTTTTTTGTCTTTGAATGATATAAAACTAATACGGCTAAATCATTCTTCCCACTTTTGTAACTGACCTCAGTGCTATAGAATTTTAATAATAATGATTCGTTTGCTGTTTATATTGCCACCCAAAAAGGTATATTTCGTCGAAAATTGTTGAAAGAAGACGATTTTGAATATTTAGAAAACAATGGATTTAAAAAAAGTCACGGCTAATTTGCAGCTGCATCTATAATTTTCCTACAGATATTTTTTATATTTAATTTTAACACAGCCGTAAAGGCCGTTTCAAGCGTTTGCCCGTCTAGCATGCTTGGGCACAGCGTAGTCAGTCGAGGGCAGCTGATATATGGCTTACTCCATCCCTAGCGTTTCTTGCTTCATGTCTGAGGCGCATTCATTCATTACAAATTCATTAGCATCTCGCATTGATAAGCGTTTGGTGAACAAGTCTGTGGCTAATAGCTAGAATAACAGGTGATACACTATTAATTAGATAGATAGCTTTTATTTTACCTACTTTCTATACCTACTTGAACTCGGCGCGGTGGTTAGGTTACGGGACCTCGGTTACGAAGGCCCAGGTTGGCTATTTGCGTCAATCGTTGGTTGTCTTATATTAATTCATTTATTTATTTGATTTACTGGTTTTACATGTACATTCTTATTCACTAGATAAATCTACGTCAAAGTTCGTATTAAATCGCAGAAATGTATGGCGTATAAAGCCTGACACATACACGTGAGACCTGCCCGCGGCCTGCTGCCAGTTGCACAGCATGCCCCGCCTTCTTTTTTCCCTTCGTTAAGGTCCACTAGGTTGCGATATTTAGATTTAACTTAAGTGCGCGTTTATGATTCGGATATCACGTAATTAACGCCGTATTAATAAACAAAACTCAGCACTCAAGAATAGTGTTCGATCTCAAGCTTACACCTGATGAGTGCAGTCGGACCGCGACTTGAGTGAGTGTTTATTCAAAGTTAGTCTATTAATTAACGACGACGTACTTGAGATGCCGATCACATCTTGAGTTACTCAGCTGAATTCGCACTTGAGAGCGGTCTATTAATACGGGCCTTAGTGAGACTGCTGGTGCAAAGGATATTTCAACAAGAAAAAATCATAATCTGCTATTTACTTCATTTATTTTATTAAACAAATATAATATGAACAACTTATTTTAATATATATTTAATTTCTGTACAAATATATACATTTAACTGTCTCTTATATGCTACATCGCGTAAGAGTGAGCGCGACACCTCGCTCAGCGACGATTAAATTTAGATGGCTACACTCTGGAAACGCCACAAAAATTTTATACTTAACTTAAACCTTGGTTTTTCATTTTAGTCAGCTATTTTTATACAAAAATCACTAACTGCATTAAAAAATCAAACTAATTACTAAAATTAATTAATATAAAAAATATAAAAATTGTGTTATAATTTGTGCAGTATTATCCCTTATAACTTATACGAATAAATATAATAAATCAAATGATTCTTTATCAATTCCTGTATACAAATGAAAAAAATATTCTTACAAATAAAAATACTTTGGTATAAAATAGACATGCACAGTAAGATAAAACCTACCAGTCTTTTTAACCGACTAACTAAAGTAGAGTAATGTTCTCACAAGTAAAGTTTTGAAGGCGTATCTAAACATAAAAAATTAAGACATTTAAGTCTTGATCGATGTGACGTCACTATCTAACAAAGTCCATACAAATTCTTTAATATTCATCTGACATCGAATATATTTTATGCCAAAAACCGTCGGGTTTTTGGTTTTTGTTTGTAATAATGATTTATAGAGTACACGACAAGACTATAAAATCTATACATATAATAAGACTGTAAAAAAGTTGTGTCTATTATAGTAAATATTTTTGGAAAAGAATAATTGTAATGTGTTTTAGGATCGATACTGATGCCAAAACCCCAATTTTTAGAATTTTCGTCTGTGACTTTGTGCAAGTATCACGCCAACTAGTGAAGGGATTTTAATGGGAGTTTCAATAGGAGATAGCTGAAATATCCGGACAGCTCATAGGCTATAAGCCATTGCGGTATGTGATGTGGAAAAAAGGATCCAGAGAGGAAGATCTGCCTCCTGATCTCCTCCATCCTCTATGCAAATTAAGTTGCGGGGTACAGCTAGTATATAATATAATAAGGTCTAGTAATAACTAGCAATAAGTAAATACGGAAGGACACTGATTCCCGAAACACAGGTCACCAGGTTCGGGAGTCAGGGTTTATCTAAAATCGTGCTATTTATCATGCTGACTCTATGGTACATCTAACAGCACATCAAGTGTAACACTTTGGACCGTTCTTATTATCTGCGTCATAAGTGTTGAATTCGTACCCATTGATCTGCTGTTGTCCGTACTAGTGATAAGCACATTGTAACCATTTATTTTGTGAAATAAATAAATGACAATGCCAGATTCTGCCCCACCATCAACCGCAAGTTGTACAAGATAATGAATAGATATAAAAATATCTCCGTTTTTTATTAAAATTATTGGTTTAAATTTAAAATAAATTTTTGTACAAGTTGCGATTCGAAAAAAAACAGCTTAATTAACAATTCAGATAATAGTAAGAAATCGAAGCGATTTATTCATTGTTTTTGTTATACTTCTATAGGAGTTGGGAGAGTAGTAGAAAATGATACTGATTATGATTATGCAATATGAAACCTGTAATAAGTCCTCAACAAAATGATAGATACAGCTTAAATGGTCACGTAGTTTTGTAGGTGGGGCGAAGCTCCATTGAAATGTGGCAATGTCTTTTATTCTTATACATATAATTATTATTATTGTATTATAAAATAATTTCGTGTTTGAAGCTTCGCGTGAGATGCTTATGTGGCAGCACTATAGAGTTAAGCAGTATTGTTTCTGCTGGTACCAGGACACCAGCACCTGGAAACAAGTGTATTGAGTTATTTCTCCTAGAATCGTACTGCTGAGGGTTACTATCGTTGGCTCTGTAAAGTCGGGTACACACCAGAGAGCTATAATTGTATCCGAACAGATACAGTTCGAGGTTCTACTATGGCTGTTATTTATAAACGCGATTTAAAGTTACACCACCGTTTAGGCCCCCTGTCCCTTTCTATCATTGCCTTTTTTAACGAAGTGTGAAAGGGATAGCGACACGATTTAAGGGAAGTGATGTTTAACTAGGTTTCTGGTGAGGTTAGGCTCTCTGGTGAGTACGCGGCTTTTACCTGACTTCTAATTTCATAGTATAGCCAAAGAAAAGGCTATACGTTTTCGCCTTAAGGGCCTGACATGAGCCAACTAGCCAGCCTATCTTAAAAAACAATATCTTCAAATTTCATTAAAAAAGCTATGTACAAAATGTTTATCACGACAAATACTATTTTTTAAATGTTTATTTATATCGTGATTCAATTAGTTCGCATAATTACGAAAAACGGCCGTTTTTGGCATATTTGTGAACTACTACTTAGCTTGTCACAATTATGACATGTATTGTATATAGAAAAATAGCATTTATCCTAATAAAGGTTGTGTACATAGCTTTTTTAATAAAATTGATTAAAGACCTTCCATGAGCCAACTAGCGCCGCTAATCTTAAAAAAATAATATCTTATAAATTATTATTTTTATTAAAAAAGCTACCTATGTACACAATCTTTATTAGGATAAACACTATTTTTTAATATACAATACATGGCATAATTGCGACAAGCAAAGTTGTAGTTCTCAAATGTGCCAAAGATTGCCGGCGCTAGTTGGCTCATGTAACGCCCATAACAGCTATTATTCATAAACCTGGTTATTGTTGTTAATTAGTGACTCTCGCTCCGGGTCCTACCTGGTGCAAAGGTTAGCCATAGCCATACAGCGCGGTAACGCCGCAAGCGTTATGGGCACCTTTGCACCGGGTATGACAAGGGGCAGGTTTTTGACTGACGAAGGTTTTTACGACGGATATTTTAGTTTTAAGTTTGACATTGTACTTTATATTTTATATGACAATAAATATTTGAATTGTTATTGTTTTAATTTTTTTGTGTTCTTGAATTCGCAGTAAGTGTACTAACCGAGTATCGTAATAGATGGGTTGAGCCTGCCGTCCGTGTTGAATAACGGCGTGTTGTCCATCTTGGCGAACGGCTTGTTGGGGTCCGGGTCGGAAGGCGTGCCCTCCACGCGCGCCCACTCGCCCACGCACGCGTCTTGGCCAACTGCAAGCGAATAGTGCTTTAATATTGGATAGCATCAAATTATGATTGAGCCAAAAAGTACCCTACCCAGAGTAATAAAGTAATCTGAAAAAATCAGTGACAGTTTTTTTACTAGGGCTGCCAGATTGGAGATTTTCTCGTAATTTTGGGGAAAAATTGACTGTTGGGGAAATTTTGGGGAAGTTGCATTGCTGAGGAAAAGTTTGGGGAAATGTTTTGAAGTTATGACCACACAATTAGAGTGGGATGTGGCTTAATATCTATTTATTTATTTAATATGGATATATATATATAAATGGACTGGACAGTTCGGTATTTGCCAATGTCGTGTTACAGAAAATTCAATATATAGTAGTCTTCTTCCAGAGTCGCCGTAGCGTCATCACTCTGGACGAAGCAGCTCGACAGTCACGTTCACTCCCGACCTTGTAGCGGGACTCTTGATAAAAGCTTGAAACTTCAGATCTTGCTCAAATTATTCAATAAATTCACCATACTGTCATTCGCGAACATTTTCTGATTACTTTAACTTGATATTAAACAAAAAATAACCACAGTAGATATTAAAATAAAAATTATCAAATAATTTTGCAACCGTCGTTTCCCGCCATTTTCAAGAGACCCTTTAATATACTAATGAGATTGGAAAAAAGTTGAGTATGTACCTACAGAGGATATTTTATGAAAATAATAATTGTAATGTGATCAATACTGATGACAAAACACCAATTTTTTAGATTTCTTTTATGTTTGTCTGTATGTGTCAATGTTCAGGCATCACGCTAAAACTACTGAAAGGATTTTGATAGGACTTTCACTAGGAGATAGCTCAAATATCTGGGCAGCACATAGGCTATAAGCCGTTGCGGTATGTGATGTGGGAGCACGTAACCACAGAGGAAGAGCTGCCTTCCAGTACATTGAAAATACATCGTTGAGGTCTATAATAATCCGCGAATTCTATGCATACGAAATTGCGGGTATAGTTATTTAAGGCCCGTATTAATCGTCTGAGCTCAAATCCGCCATCAAGAGCGAATTCAGCTGATACACTCTCAAGACGTGATCACCATCTCAAGTATGTCATTTATTAATAAACCAACATTGAGGGCGTATCACGTGATGTCTTTCTCAAGTCGCGGTTCGCCTGCAATCAGCAAATACGTTCTCAAGTGTGAGTTTGACAGTTGTCTTGAGAACTGAGTTTTGTTTATTAATACGGCATTACTCACGTGATACCAGATTCCTAAACGCGCAACTCAGTTACATTTATTAATAGGAACGCCATCTTGAGGTCGTTCTTAAGATTGACTTTTGAGCTGAGAGTAATTTATTAATACAGGCATAAGAAAATAAATACCGACTCACCCACTGAGTACATGACCAGAGCGTGGTCCTGTATAGTCGCGTTGTTCAGTATGATGGACTCCTTAATGCGGACCCCTGCCTTCACGGTGACGCCAGCACCGATGGATACGTTCGGACCGATCTGTGGATAAACACACATTAGCCCCACATACATAGTCTGGACAGCATGTTAATAGACTCTAGGCATGTCATAGTGCAGCACAGAGCTCGGTGGCTCAGTGGTTGGGTCAATGGACTTGCGATACGGAGGTCCCGGGTTCGATTCCCAGCCAGGGCAGTCATGTACCAATGAGTTATCCTCGGTTTTTACGACGGAAAAACTTACGTACATTTACCGAGTGCTCTCAAAACGGTGAAGGAAAACATCGTGATGAAACCTGCATGCCATAGAAAAAAAATCCAAGGCATGTGAAATCCGCCAAACCGCACTGGGCCCGCGTGGTGGATCATGGCCCCAGCTCCCTTGATGTAAGGGAAGGTCTGTGCCCGAGCAGTGGGGCAATATAAATAGACTGATGATGATGATGTCATAGTGTCCTGGTACTCTTAAAGATATTTAAAGAGCTAGAGGAAACAGCAGGTGTTGAGTGAGACATGAGACCTGTTTGATCGAACCTGTTCATCATTGTGCAAATAAAGTAATCCGATCTAATAATGTGAAAATAATTATGCAATAATCACAGAACAGCTGATCACTAAGATATACGTTTATCGAGTAGTATCATTTTTCTACTAGCCATTGTGTAATTTTTGCTTTAAAACGTGGGTTTCACAGACAACTTACCCAACCAGTAGAAATGAAAACGGTACGAATGACAATGTCAGATTCTGCCCCACCATCAACCGCAAGTTGTACAAGATAACGAATAAATGTAAAAATATCTCAGTTTTTTTATTAAAATGATTGGTTCAAATCAAGTTTTGTACAAGTTGCGATTCGAAAAAAACAGCTTAATTAAGAATTCAGAAAATAGTAAGAAATCGAAGCGATTTATTCATTGTTTTTGTTATTCTTCTATAGGAGTTGCGAAAGTAGTAGAAAATCATACTGATTATGCAATATGAAACCTGTAATAAGTCCCCAACAAAATGCTAGGCACATCTTAAATGGTCAAGTAGTTTTGTAGGTGGGGCAAAGCTCCATTGAAATGTGGCAATGTCTTTTGCAAGCGAAAAATTCTGTCAACAATGAGCGCATAGAGATGAAGCGGGGGACAAGGGTGCCGTATTAAAGAGATGCGTCCATGTCGATAATATCTCTAGGACGTGTCGCGAAGCAATTTTGCGCTCACGTGCGGCAGACACGATTACCGTCAGAATGGCGCGGACGAGCTCCCAGGTCCTCGATGCCTATCCTGGACTGAGTACCGCTTAAGCTGGAATTAGTGACGGAGTCTCATAATTTGTGACGCAATCGTTTAAGTTATAAGCCTTCATAGGGGGCCGTGCAGAATCTCGAGCCATTCTGACGGTAATCAGACACGGGCCTGTTCCAGGTCTATGGGGTGAGTGGTCTGTGGGTTTACGTACCACTGCCGTCGGGTCGACCTCTGCCGTCGGGTGCAAGTACACGTCTGGCATTATCTGGCAGGGCGCGGGCTGCGGCGCGCGGGGGCGGGTCAGCTCCAGGTAGTGGCGGTTGGCGTAGATCGCGGAGCCAGCGGTCTTCACCTGCGACCACCAGTTGCTCACCTACAACATGGGCATAGAGAATAGGAAACGTTTATTTGACACACAACATTCCTTCATTTGACACCTACACAAGAAGCAGTATACTCTTGTATTATTTATTTATTTTATTAATGGACTCGACAGTTCGTTTACCAATGTCGTGTTATCAAAATATCATGTCGTCTTCTCTTCATCCAGGGGAGTCGCCGCAATGTCATCACCCTGGGTAACCGCTTCTTCTTGTCTTCATCCAGAGAAGCCGCCTTAGCGTCATCACTCTGGACGAAGCAGCTCGACAGTCACGTTCAATCCCGAGCTCGTAGCGGGACTCTTGACCATAGCGCCAAACTTCAGATAATGCATGAATCCTCCAATAATTTCATCATACTGACATTCGCGAACATTTTCTGATTAATTTAACGTGATCATCATCATCAGCCCGTATCAGTCCACTGCTGGACGTAGGCCTCTCCCAAAGCTCGCCACTCAACCCTACTCTCGGCCCTCTGCATCCAGTCTCTGCCAGCCATCTTGCGAAGGTCATCACTCCGGTCGGGGGGCGTCCCACACTACGTTTACCCGTTCATGACCTCCATTTGAGAACTCGTCTACCCCATCGGTTATCGGTTGTACGACAGATGTGACCAGCCCACTGAAGTGGCTTCAGTTTACTGATTCTATGAGCAATGTCAACCACTTTTGTCTTCTGGCGGATATACTAGTTTCTTATTCTATCTAACAGAGAATAAGAAACGAGTATATCCGCTATATTTAACGTGATATTGCGCTTATTATACCTGCATGGCATACAGCTTGTCTGTGCCCGCGAGAGGTGATAGCACGTCCTGCTCCCACGACATGTACTCGGGGTTACTGCTCTGTCCATTGCCGTTGCCACTGCAACATAAACAAATAAAAAAATAGTCTATGTCAGACGGTTAAAACGCCTTGTCCAGTGGTGCCACTGAAGCGACGTGCCCAAAGTGTCGGCGGCTTTCCCAGATAGCCAGGCTGAACCTTTGGGCGAAATACAGGCCAACATTTTGATCATCATCATATCAGCCCGTATCAGTCCACTGCTGGACGTAGGCCTCTCCCAAAGAACGCCACTCAACCCGATTCTCTGCCTTTTGCATCCAGTCTCTGCCCGTCATCTTTCGATCTGATCGGGGGGCATCCCACTTTACGTTTACCCATTCGTGACCTCCATTCCTGAATTTGTCTGCCCCATCGGTTCTACGACAGATGTGGCCAAGCAATTGCCTTTGCCACTTCAGATTGCTGATTCTATGAGCAAACATTTTGGTCGATTATAATTATTTGAAAACTCCTACATAATATTAATATTCGCGAACATACATAGCATTATTACTAGTTTCTGTTTAGTGACTAAGAAAAAACAAAAATTACCTCGTTTTTTAACGAATGCGAATCTAATACGAGTTTGATTCAATTTATTTATTTCTCTTTTTTTATGTTTACCAGACTGCGCAAGAAGGAGGATTGTTTTTCGGTGTGTGGATGTAAACCGAGGCCCAAACCAAGTGTCTTATTTTGTAAACAAAAACTACCCTCCCCCACTAACATTTTAAGCTATTCTGTGGTTATTGCATAGTTATTTATACATCATTAGATCGGATTACTTTATTCTCACAATGATGAACAAATTCAATCAATCAGTTCCTTCTGTTTTACATAACAACAGGTAATTAGACAATCATATTTGTTCACAAAATAAGACACTTGATTTGGGCTCCGGTATATGTGAGTATGTCTAATTCTTTGGCACGCTCTGCAGCCTAAACGGCTTGATGGATTTTAACATATGAGGTGTCGTTAGATTAGTCTTGACTGTAGGAGTGACATGAACTATAAAAAATTTATCAAAAGGGCTTAAATTTTATGCAGTCAGGTTTTTAGAAAAAGGATAACTTACCTGTAAAACCCGTTCTGTTTCCTCTCAAACGCCTCAGCCATGGTGTTGAACACTTGCAGCGAACACATGTACACCCCGCAGTTGATCAGGGTCGACACATAGCTATTGGGCTTCTCCACGTAATGCGAGACGCTCTTAGTGGCAGTCTCGCGCACCATGCATCCATAGTGAACGGATTGCTGACGAGTTGCTTCGGTACCCATTATTGTTACCTGGTTGAAAAGATATAGGGTTTGTTTGAAAACTGTTTTTATTCGTTTTTAACCGACTGCCCCAGAAGGAGGGTAATGTTTTTCGGGTCTATGTCCATTCCTTCCTGCCATCCTGTAGATCCTGTAAATGGCTTGATAGATTTTGGTGTATGAGGACTATGAGGTATCGTTAGATTCGTCTTGATTACGGGCAGAGGCGGATTAAATGTCGACAGCGCCCTAGGCTAGCACCTCATCGGCGCCCCTCGGTTTTTATGTCTTCTAAACTTCTGTTATGGAATCTGGCGATGTAGGGCTAATGAAGTAGACGGTGCGCACTTAGGAAGCTCTAAAGGGGGATTTAGAATCACAAAAAACACTGAAAACGACATAATATTAGCGAATTCGTGGCAATGTCTGGCGTGAAAACGCAGGGAATACCAGAGTCCGAATCTAGCTTTATATTATGACTTTTTTATTTTATGTAAGTACTAAATATGTACTTATTTTTGGGGGTTCGTCAACTAAACGCCTGCCGTGCGCGCCCCTTTGTGACCTCGCGCCCCTAAGCACGTGCCTAGTTTGCCTTTAGGATAATCCGCTACTGATTACGGGAGTGTCATAGGGTATAAAAAAATAATCAAAAGGGTTTTGTAGTCAGGTTTTTTGAAATAAGTTTTGCTATTTATTATTATTATTATTAAATATATAGACAAAGATAAAGAATTAAGTGTATGGACAACAGCAGATCAATGTTAAACCTCTTACCAGAGCAGTGCCCCTCTCCCCGTGGAAATGCCAGAGTTCCTTCAGCGGGAAGTCAGCACACACGTCTCCGTTGAGCAGGAAGAACGCGGCCGGGCTGCCGGCGCGCACCTGGTCGCGGAAGTGGTACAGACCACCGCCTGTGCCGAGCGGGGTGAACTCCTGGAGGTATCTGCGGAATTATAATCACATTGAGCTCTTGAAAATGGCGGGAAACGACGGTTGCGAAATTATTTGATAATTTTCCTTTTAATGTCTACAGGGACTATTTTGTGTTTAATATCACGTTAAATTAATCAGAAAATGTTCGCGAATGACAGTACGGTGAAGTTATTGGATTATTTGTGCAAGATCTGAAGTTTCAAGCTTTTATCAAGAGTTCCCGCTACAAGCTCGGGAGTGAACGTGACTGTCGAGCTGCTTCGTCCAGAGTGATGACGCTACGGCGTCTCCTCTGGATGAAGACATGAAGACGCAGCTACCCAAGGTGAAGACGCTACTGCGACTCCCCTGGAGGAAGATAGAAGACTATTGAATATATTGAATTTTCTGTAACATGACATTGGCAAATGACGAACTGTCGAGACCATTAATAAAATAAATAAATATAATCACATTTTGTATTGTGAGGCAGTTGTCTAGGCTATTTTTTCGCCTAAGAAACGTACAATAGATACTACATTCCGTGGAAACAAAAGAGACGCAGCGATACTCGCTCAGCGATGAACTATTAATATTATGTCGGTCATTATAATTACTTATTCAGTCATGAAGAACTATAGTCCGTCAACGTCGTGTTTACCGCGCCCACGGGTTACAGGGGTTGGCGGAGACGAGGTAACACTATACACAGCTATTACGAAACTTCGGTTACGTAGCCGTAACCGGAATTTCGTAACCAGTTACGAACGAGGATAAAATGGTACGTAATCGGTTACGTACGAGGAAGAATTTTACTCTCCTCGAAAGCATGGTTTCGGTGAAGGAAAAATCTAAAATCACTTGCCAATGAAGAATAAATGTTCTTCATAAGAAACCTATATAAATTCGCCCGCACTCACTTTTTCTAAATAACTTGACATTGGCGAAATTACCTCTTTAAGATGGGAAGCTAATAAATGGTAGAATTACTCGATAATAATAACAAACCAACCTGATAATAACATGATATTCCTTTTGCATATCGCTAACAAACTGTGCCATGTGTGTCGTTGTGTAGGAGCCGATGATGAGTATTTCCTTGCACTCCGTCAACTTGGCGCACGCAGCGATGTGGTGCTGAATGAGGGGCAGTCCGGCGATGGGGAACAGAGGCTTCGGAGTGTCCAGGGAGAGAGGACGGAAACGGGTGCCTGGAACGGACATTATAAATTACGAGAAACGTTAGGTCTTGTTCTGGCATAAACTGTGAAGGACATGTTATTTAGAATTTGAATTACACATTATCCATGCTCGGTGAATAAATTAGAACATGATGAAAAAAGTGGCCTGTGGTGGCTCAGTTGGTAAGAGCGTGTCACGGAATGACAAGGTCGCAGGTTCAAGTCCTGCCCATGGCAAGAATTTTTTCATTATGTTCTGACATGTTTTTTAATATTAATGTCTGCGCTCGGCAACAAAAATGCAATACAAGTATTTCACACTTCTTTTGTAGTTGTTCATGTTTGTTTACTCTTTTAATGTTTTAACATCAAATAGATTTTGTCAACATGCTTGATAGAATGCCAATTTATTATTACCAAATATTCATTATCTCTAAGTGAAATGTAATAATTTCTTGAGATTAATAAAGATCTTAAACCAGAATGTCACTTATAAATATTTAACAATAAGTATATTTTGCTGTGCCCATCCTGGGTTTTTGTTGACACTTCAATATAATTACCTATGTATTTTTTAAAATATCTTGTAACAATATGAACCGCTATAAAAATGTTTCTATTCTATTCTAATTCAAATATAATTGTGAAGTTCTACTGCCGTTATCTGAATATTGTTCAATTTTAATCTTAATGTCATCTTTCATAGAGTTTCATACATTACAAACACTGCCGTTGACGATCCGCTACCATTGCCTTTTTTTTTGAGCCATAAAGCAAATGACCGTAAAAGTGACTGCATTCTTGTGGCAACACAAATCCATACATATTATTTGGAAGCATATAGGTAAGTAATGCACATGTATGAAATTTTTTTTCAGTTTCGTACGTAGTCAGAAGCGTCATTCTAGAATCAGCAAGAGCAAGGTTTGAGAAAGTACACCTCCATGGGGCACAGAGTAAGAATTTCATATAATATGTACATAATTACACCATAAAACAATAATTTCCTCATCGAAATGTATGTAAACATAACCTTAAAGTTGTAATAAATATCACCTAAATCAACACTTGTTAAGTTTCCTATAGGTGAGTAAGCACTTCAACTTTCTTATCTCTAGTTAAATTGTGAAATTAATTCGCGCAAAGCAAATATATTCTGGAATATTATGATAAATACCGGTGACGTCTGCAGGCTAGAAAATCTTACCTTTTTGGGGCCCACCGATAAGTATTACGGCTTTCAACATTTTAAATCTGTTTAGGTATACTACACACAACTTAATCAATAGTAAATATGCAACTTTTATTGCAAAAGTACAAAAAATCGTCAAGTAACCATCAAGAAACACGTCAACACAACAAACAAACGTCAACAAACAAGAAATGTCAAAACTCGTGATTCGTTTAGAAATTGATGGAAGCGGTAAAATATTCGTTCATAAATATGAACGATATCGATTTCTCTTCTTCCAATTGGCCATGCATGGCCCCATCAAACGTGAGACGATGAGGTCTGCGGCGAGATGAGATGACAACCAACGCGGATTTGAGAAATGACAATAGGCTGATGAAGTTGGAGTTTTAAAAAAAATCCTATCAAGCTAGTCGAGCGTAGGTATTGATAAGTATAAGTACCTACGTTTAATTTGTTCAACAAAATATGTGATGAAAAATTTCTAGCTAGGTGCGTAGCAGTGACACGAAATATGAAGTTCTCTCCACGGAATATTTAATCATTTACTTATTAAATAGATAAATAGTTGGTAGCTATTTGGCTATGAAAACTGAAACTAAAATACTAAAATCTTCAATGTAAACTGCCGGGGAACAATTATAGGTACTTAATAATTACCTATTATGTACATACCTAAGTATGTACAGTCGACAGCAGATCAAAGGTAACACTTTTACTTTTGACAGTTCTTATCATTTGCGTCGTAAGACTTGAAATCGTACTGCAAGTGTTACCATTGATCTGCTGTCGACTGTACATACTTGATACAAAATATGTAGATGGGTAGTTTCCTTTCCATACATTGTTTACTCACCTACTGATATGTGAGCACTCAAATGGTGATAATGTAACAATGATATAACATTGTATGAGTATGTAGCAACTTTGAATGTGCGACAAGTAGACAATAATGTGATCCTAGATAATGATAGGTTAGATTTTATTAAAAGCACGGTCTTCCTTGGGGTTACTGTAGATTCAAAATTACAATGGGGCCCACACATATCGTCATTGGCCGATAGACTTAGTTCAGCCGCATATGCAGTCAAAAAAATTAGACAACTGACAGATGTGGCTACAGCACGGTTGGTTTATTTCAGTTATTTCCATAGCATCATGTCGTACGGTATTATTCTGTGGGGACGGGCAGCCGACATAGAGACTATTTTTATACTACAAAAACGGGCAATACGATTTATATACAATATGCGTTGTAGAGAATCTTTAAGAGAACTGTTTAAAAATATTAATATACTGACCGTAACTTGCCAATTCATTTACGAAAATATCATGTACGTACGTAAGAATATATCTCTATTTCCAAAAATCAGTGACACACATAGTTATAATACAAGAAATAGGGATAAACTTGCATTTCCAGGATTCAGACTACGTAAGGTTAGTACATCCTTCATGGGGCACTGTATTCGCTTTTATAACAAGTTGCCAGAAAGTGTCACGACGCTGACAGAGAGGAAATTTAAAAATTTCATTAAAGGAACACTTGTTAAGAAGGCGTATTACAGGATAGATGACTATTTAAACGATGAACATGCATGGTGTGTGTCGCCGGTTCCGCATGAGGGATAATGTCTAGATTACTAACAATAGTAATAGTTGTGTAATACTTAGTTATTAAGTAATTGTGTATTATTATTATATTATTTTAAAAGATGTGCTGCTGAGAGTTTTTTGCCACTTTTTCTCCTCAGCGTTGGCACCTTTTCCTTGCAAAGTGGTGTAAATGTAAATTCAAAAATATTTTGACGTGCAAAAATGTACACAACGTGCTTACTTGCAATAAAGAAATTTGACTTGACTTGACTTGACTTGAAGAATATTGAATGATGCCATTATGGCCAAGCTGTGATAAGGGGCAGCTTCCGTCCGCCGCGCCCCGCCCCGCCCGTTCGTTTGGCATAAGGTCGTGGAATCCCCCGCATTGGTGTTGCCAGAAATAGAGATGTTGCCAGGTCAGTTAAAGCCTTGTTAAATATACATTTTTTGTGATGTGGTGTGTCGTGTCGTGGCATTAGTTATGACGTCATCAGACGTACCTACCTGTCTGGATTCATAATATCTAAGGGCCGACGTACAACGCCACGGCGCGGCGCCGTGCCGTCGCATGGCGCGGCGTGTTACGGCGCCGGGCGTCCAGCGGCACCGGCCACCGGTGCACGTTGTCGGACGGCGCAAGTTAGCCGCCGCGCCCGTGACGTTGTTCGCTAGCCCTAAGATGTTTAGGTTGTAAAGGAAATAATTCCTCAAAGGGAACCATTAACAAGTATTTGATTAGTTTTTATGTATAAGTATTATTTTATAAGTTTATATTATTGTCTTGTTATTGTACCTACATATTTAAAATAAATGCCTTATTCTCCAGTATGTACGACGGATGTAAGTTCACTCACTCACATTAAGATAGTATAATAAAATTACCTACCTACTGTGTCCTCCATATATCTACATGATGTCAATATTTCATTGTGAATTAAGTAGAACAGGTTATTTCCCTAGGTTTAGCTATCTCGTCAGGCTGGACACGTGGCTCATAATACCAATAAAGTAAATAAGTCATGGCAAGACACATTAATTTTCAAGTATCTCTCACAATTTATCTGTAATTGAGCCCTATTGGTGGACGGCATGGAGATAACAGGCCAACAACGTTGTAGATACAAAATAAAAGGATCGTACGAACGACAGCAGATCAATGGTAACACTTGCAGTACGATTTCAACTCTTACGACGCAGATAATAAGAACGGTACAAAGACGTGTTAACTTGATGTGCTCAGTACCATGGTTGAATACTGATTTACTTTAGTGACAACGCCGCCGTAATAGATGCAAGTGCAACTATTTGAACAGTGAACAGTTAGAAAATATAGGCACCTAAAATAACTTTGCTAGAAAATTGCGTAGAAATTTACTGAAAAGTGATTGGATTTGATAATTAAAAGTGATGTTATGTTGGCTCTGTTAGGCAAAGAAAACAATATGGGTAAGATTTTATTTTATATACTTAAGTGTATTTAAATACTAGTAAATATTTATCGAAAGCTTTCTGGCGTAAGAACTAAGGCGCGTATTCATAAACGTGATTTAAAGTTACGCCACCGTTTAGGCCCCCTGTCCCTTTCTATCTTAACCTTTTTTGACGAAGTGTGAAAGGGATAGCAACACGATTTAAGAGAAGTGAGGTTTAACTAGGTTTATGAATAACAACATAAGAAATGTCCGTCTGTCTGTTTGTATCTGTCTGTCCGTCCGTCTGTCTGTCCCTCTGTCCGCCTGTCTGTCTGTCTGTCTGTCTGTCATCATCAGGATCATAACATTATGGTAAAGATACACACGCAGACAGAAGGCTTTTGAAAATGGCGGGAAACGACGGTTGCGAAATTATTTGTTAATTTTAATGTCTACAGTGATTATTAGGGTTCCGAACCTCATGAGGAAAAAACGAACCCTTATAGGATCACTTGTTGTCCGTCTATCTGTCCGTCTGTCAAGACCTATATCTCAGAAACGCGTTGACGTATCAAGTTGAAATTAATACCAAATACTCATATCTGCAAACTCATGCATCCGTGAAAAACGCAATCCAAATATATGGCCGTTTATGTCGCATTTTCCCGCATTTGCATGAAAAAGCAAAAAATACTCAAAACCTATAGGGTACTTCCCGTTGACCTAGAATCATGAAATTTGGCAAGAAGGTGTCTTATAGCACAAGTAAAGGAAAAATTTCGAAAACTGAAAATTTGAAATTACATCCCTCCAAAAAAAATTTTTTTCTCTTAGAGCAAAGTTACGGGGTTAGTTGGTTGCGTTGCACGGAAGCCTCGGGGCGCGAGTCCGACTGGCAATAAGCCAGTTTTTTATTTGATTCTACTTTAATTGTTTATATTGTTGTGTTTCAATGTGAATTAATATTGTTATTTCATATACCTACTTTCAGGTACGAAAGTGTTGATTATTTTGATATCGATGATCATAGCGAAGATTGCACTCGGAGATGCAGAAGATAGAACGACACCCAGATGTACACTTTCTTCAAAGTCTGTAATTAACAACCCCAGTGATGAGTGTATAGCTGTAGTTGAATGTACTGCTGCAGCAGTGGATATTACGAGCCAACTGTCAAGATGGCCTTACTGCGGCGAGGGTCGAACAGAACAGAGTTATTATGGATACAAAACTCATAATAAATATGTATTTATTCATGAATTTTATCTACACCTCAAAATAAGGAATGTTCAAACTATAGGAAATCCCTTCGCTGGTATAGAAAATTACAATAGACGTATAAGAAATGTAACGATAACAGAAAGTGAAACTATACCGACAGATATAAATACATTACACTTATCAAACCTTGTTATCTTTAATAATACGATAGAGAGAATCGATTTAAAATTTCTTGCTATGACCGGAACGAATAATATCAACGCATCGAATAATTATATTTCAGAAATAGAAACAAATTTAGAGAACACGAAAGAACTAGATAAGTTACGAAAACTTACTACCATTGACTTGAGTTACAACTACATCGAAGTGATACCTAACAATTGTTTTGCCTACTTCAGCAATCTGCAACATCTAAATCTTTCACATAATTTAATAAACAATCTTGATATTCTAACATTTGAAGGTTTAGCCGAACTACGAACTCTACAATTGTCACATAACAAGTTATTAGAGATTGGACAATCATTGGCAAGATTTACTAATCTGCAAGAACTGTCGATAGACAACAACTTTGTTACTTCATTAACAGAAGCCAATTTCAGAACAACACGCCAATTGAAGAAACTTAACTTAAGTTATAACAAATTAGAAGTAATTGAAGACGAATCACTACAAAACCTTAACCGCCTTACAGAACTAGACTTAAGCTATAACAAAATATCTGTGATACGCAAAACATTGTTCAGGAATAGCAGCGATTTACAATCTCTTTGTCTTTCAAATAACAATATCACTACTATAGAATCAGGAGCATTCGAAGGCAAAAATATAACAAAATTTAATATAGAAAATAATACATTAACTGGACCTTTAGCAAGTGGTGCATTTGAGGGAATGTACGTAAATAGTATGGATTTCACTAATGGTTTGATAACTGAATTGGAATCTGGGGTTTTTAGGACATCGCATATAGCGTCTTTAAATTTGAGTTCAAATGTAATAATCAAATATTTCAAAATCAGCATTTCATTCATTAAACGATTTTCTAATCTTAGATTTATCTAACAATAATTTGAGCTCCATAGATTTTGACACAACTGACCTAACAGATCTTTCATTATTCAGTGCACAAAACAACAGTATAAAAAGAATACCAAGAAATACGTTTCAGAACCTCTCTACGTTATTCAAACTCGATTTGTCTTATAATGCTATTTCTGAGGTAGAGTCACAGTCTTTTAAAGATTTAGAGAATTTAGAAACTCTTAATCTAAGTCACAATTATTTTTTGAATTCTATCGAAGCCCATACCTTTGTTGGATTGAGTGCTTTGATAAAAATAGAACTTGATCACACAAGAACCCAGTCCATACGAGACGAAGCATTTTCTGGATTGAAATCTTTAAGGCACTTCAACGCATCTCATGGTGAATTAAAAGAGATAAGTTTTGATGCATTCAAAAATACTGGTTCTTTAGAAATCATAGACATTTCCTTTAATTTATTGGAACACTTCCTAGTAAATACCTCTAGTATTTCTATTGTAACAGAATTATATTTAAATAAAAATAAACTTACTAACGTAAGCAGCGAAATGCTCTCCGGTTTAGTTACATTGCAAAAATTAGATTTAGCAAATAATAATATTATTAAAGTTGACTCTAAATCATTAATTATTCCTTTGTCAAATTTGGATTTGTCATCAAATGATAATTTGGAGATTAGTGGCAACGCTTTCGAAAACGTACCATTAACAGTTGTATCATTGAACCATATTAATGTCCGTTTTAATTTCGAACACGCAAGCAATACATCTATACAGCAGCTGGAATTATCTTCGTGTGGGGTTAAAAACCTAAATTCTTTATTCATTTTTAAAGTCAAGAATATTGTTAACTTGTACATAAGTAAAAATAAAATTACCTTTATAGATAAGAATACATTTCAAGACATGCCTTCGCTCATGTATCTTGATTTAAGTTTTAATTTGATTTCTTCAATACAACCAGGATCTTTTCTTCACACGAACAGTATACGAACCTTAAATTTACATGAAAACGAAATATCTTCGTTGCAATTTGGGGTTCTAGATGGGCTTCATGATTTATATTCTATTAATCTATCTAACAATGCTGTACATAGTTTCGGTGTTAATTTATTGCACAACATTCCCCACATTTCTATTATATCTCTTGACAACAACGTCATTGAAGATATTGAATTTGAAGATTTCATAAACAAAAAGCTTAAAAAAATCACTATAGGAGGTAATCCAATATCATGTCACGTTTTCACCGAGTTAAAATCGAAACAGTTAATTGAATTCAGTGTAACTGCTGAAATGCTAGATTATCATACTGAGAATGTCGACGGCGTTACATGTAGATCTGATTATAATAAATACAAAAGTATTAACTGGTCCTTACTAAATGGCACTGATGCAAATACAACCAACGCTTTTATAGAATTAGGTAGCGCTATTAACAATCTACGTGAAAGTGTTGAAAAGTTAAGTATAAAAAATGAACTTAATCACACCGATATTTTGAAAACAATTTTGACGGATATATTAATGTCCATAGATAAACATATGATTAATAACACAAATACGTTGTTCCGATTGGTAAACGAACAGCTTATTAATAGCAGTAAATCACATATTGACAATACGGATAATTTGAAACAGCTAACAGATGTTATAAAACAATTAGCAAGTGTCAGTAAAGAGACAAAATCCCATATAGTACGTATTGATGAATACATTAATAACCAAACTAATAATGATATGATAAATAACAAATACTTCAACGTACACCAAACCCTACTAACAGATGACGATTTACAGGAAAAAATTAAAGTTTTAAACGAAGTAAAAGACAAAATGATAATTGAAGTAAAAATGATGTTTCAGGATTTAAAAAATGAAAGTTTGGATAAGAAATATAATGAAGCTCATACAGATTCGAATGGTAATGCTTTGATGTATATAAATGTTATATGCTTGCTGATCATCACTGTTGTATTTTTAAGTTTAGCTTACAGTTTTTATAAATCGAGAAACAGGCTTCTATATGGACATAATAATGATATTCATAGTAGTACACAACCAATTGCAAATGCTATGGAAATGCAATGACAACACCACTGCATGCAATGTACTTGAACAGATACTGGGAAATAAAATTCGAATTTATCTCCATCTATATAATTATCATAAGACGTCGGGTTGCTGGGGGGCAGCATCAAAACAATTTATAGCTGACATAAGCCGTAGCCTTCGAGAGAGGGGTTGTGATTGTGACTCTCGCTCCGGGTGCTACCTGGTGCAAAGGTTAGCCATAGCTATACAGCGCGGTAACGCCGCAAGCGTTATGGGCACCTTTGCACCGGGTACCGCAAGGGGCGGGTTATTTGATTGACGAAGTTTCAACGGATAATTTAGTTATAAGTATTATTGTATTAGTTATAAGCTTGACAAAATAAATGAATTATGATAAAATCTTTTGTATAAACGGATATCACTCACATAATACTATGTTGAAGTTGGGAATTAGACCGACTGACATAATTCATACTTCAACATTAAAAGTGAGTGATATTCGTTTGATTAAAATTTTATAGTAATGGCTCACTATAGTTTTAAATGCTAAAATAAATCATTTCTTTGCCACTTAATAAGTAAGTATTACCGTAAGTATGTAAGTACTAGTTACTGTAGTATTATTAAAACAAAAATAAGGTATTTTACTTGTTCCTTTATTTTATCTATCTGATACCACAAATACCACAATGTACCAATTCCGAAGTGAATCCTTTTCATTTTCACACATACATTTACTACAATGTTCGTGTTATAATAAATGATGAAGGAAAGCATTAATGTATATCGTCCATGTATGAAAACGATTATGATTACGGTAGAATTTCGCGGTTGGTACCTAGTAGGTACAGTCGACGACAGAGATAAGTATAGGGGGCCTCAATAAGGATGAGATTTTCTCAAAAACTACTGGATCGAATTTAATAATTCTTTTACAGTAGGTAAGTTTTTAACTTTTATCTATCTAACAGTGAAAGAATTTTTGCAATAAGTCAAGTAGTTTTTGAGAAAATCTCAACCTTAAAAACTCTCCTGTTCTCTGATGTGTTCCACCGTGCCTACCATTTCTTTTACCCAGGTAAAACATGTAACAATGTACCTCCACGCCCGGGGGAGCGTGTTGGTTATGTCGGGCTCGCCGCCCTGAAGGGGCGGAATACCGACTAAACTTCCTGGGGTGTTCCACCTCGTGCCATTCTTGCCGAGCCACAGGAACCGCGAGCCGACTCGTACCTACCCTGCTCATCCATCATACCTTTACTTAACTGTCCTAGTATAGTAGGTAGTTGGTTATATACCTACAATAGTTTAGCTAGACACTGGGCCCACTTTCTGGGAACATTCCCGATGACGTAATTTTTAAGTGTCCTCGAATTCATTCGACAAATTGAAATTGGGAGTTGTACTCATTATTATTATTTGATATCACGGCGTTGGTACACGCCCAAGGGTCACTGCGACCTCAAAGGTCTATTGTGGCCGCGCATCGAGTTCTTATAAACTTCCAAGGCCAACGTCCCTCAGGAACCGTACAATGAGAACACTTGGGTGGGAGAGTCTTGATATCCTCGGGTGGCACCATGTGTCCACCCAAGGCTCGGCTTCTGCTGTGAATGAGCGCTTCACACTCACAGAGGACATGCATGGGGGTTTCCTCGGCTTCGCAACAGAATCTACAGGCAGTGGTGTCAGACAGGCCCATTCTGTTCAGATGTTTATTCAGCCTGCAGTAATATTTACCATGAGTTGTACTCATGGTAAATATTAAATTGGTAAGGTTTAATAGCAAATCAAAATTGCCAAAAAAAATTAAACTAAGTACGTCACATTCTCAGAAATGATAATAATTACCGTTACGAAAAATTAAAACTACCTTAAAATATAAAATCTCCAAAGCACAATTACGATTGCACATCAAGTTAATATTTTTTAGACACTTCTATTTATTGTAAAATTTGTAAGTAAGTACTTAAATATATGTAATTTGTTTATTTCAAAAAGGTACAATATAAAATAAAAAAGAACCATTCAATATTTAAAAACATAATCTAAACTATTTAAAAAAAAAATTGTTGCAGGGAGAGTACCCAAGACACTGGCAGCGTTACCTCGCTGGATCGCGATGCTAATCCGTTGCGCGAGGTAGCTGCCAGCTCTTGGGTCACCAGTGGCATCTACTACTCGTTTGCTAAGCTCTTTACTTAAATATATTTTTTATTGTTTTTTTCATTATTGATTAATTTACTTAACTGCTGTGCAGAATTAATGTACCTACCTATGTTACAACCCTAACCATCCACTTAATTTTGTCGAATGAATTCAAGGCCAGCCTATATTCTGATGTTCAGACATGACGCCAAAACTACCTACTGGAAGGATTTTGATGAGACTTATTGACACTAGCAGATAGCTCAAATATCTGGTCAGCACATAGTCTATAAGCTATTGCGGTATGTGATGAACCACGTAACCAGAGGGGAAGAGCTGCCTCCCAGTACATTGAAAGTACTTCGTGGAGGTCTATCTATAGTAACCGGCGACTTCTACGCATACGAAGTTGAGCTATGAATACATAAAATTAATGTCGTCGTCGTCGTCGTCGTCGTCAGCCTGTATCCGTCCACTGCTGGACGTAGGCCTTCTCGCAATCCTTCCATTTTCTTCTGTTTGTGGCCGTACGCATCCATACGACATCTCTCGCACATGTGGGAAGAAATGGATGCGTACGGCCACAAAATTAATGTGCCTACCAATTATTGTTTGAGAATAATCATACTGTCCACCCACATCCTTTGATATTATATTCTTACTCATAGCAGATATCAGTATTAAAAAAACCGGCCAAGTGCGAGTCGGCTATGGGACTCGCGCACTGAGGGTTCCGTGCAACTTCACCATAACATTTGCTCTAACGAAAAGATAAACTAGATTTAGGGACAAACTTATCGTTTTTGAAACTGATAACGTCATACATCGACATACCAGGCATCAACTGCAAATACAGAGGGTAACGTAAAGGGTATATGAAGCCGAGGGGAAGGTGTTCAGTATTGGTAACTGAACAAATTTTGTTCTACGACTTTTCGATTTTCGCGAATTTATTTTTTGACTTTTCATACATTTCGTACCGGTCAGCTGAACGATTTGTATGAGACATTAATTTATTTTTATTATTTATTAGAAAAGTCGTAGAACAAAAGTTGTTCAGTTACCAATACTGAACACCTTCCCCTCGGCTTCATATACCCTTTACGTTACACCCTGTATAAGTTTGTAATTAGGTACAAAAAAAATATTTCGTGATAGAACTTCAAAACAGTTTTCGGATTTTTTCCTTTACTTGTGATATAACCTAGCTTCTTGCCAAACTTCATGATTCTAGGTGAACAGGAATTACCCTATAGGTTTTGGTTTTCTTGCATTTTCATACAAATATGCGACATAAACGGCCATATCTTTTGATTGCGTTAACGTAGAAGTTTGATTTTTTAACGGCTGCATGAGGTTGCAGACCTGAGTATTTTAATTTCAACCTGATCCGTCCACGCGTTTCCGAGATATAGGTCTTGACAGACGGATAACATAGTGATCCTATAAGGAAGGGTTCCTTTTTTTCCTTTCGAGGCACGGAACCCTAAAAATTAAACAGTTATTTTATCAGTTTGCTGTAAAACGCAGTCAGAATCTGTGACCTAATGGAATAAATTCCTTTCCAGTTTGTAATATAAAAAAAATCAATTGTAGGCTAACCAAAATATGTGACCTAGGCCTAACTATAAGTAGTCGGGGAAAAATCAATGTAAGTCTGAACAAATAAATTAATTAGTATCTAAGCTAAGGTATTGGAACTAAATTCGGCATATTTAAACCAATGTAAAATTACACCTTAGTAAGCAAAATTCTACATCCGTCTGCAGACGGCATTGAGGTGTCGTACTTGACCGAGGCCATAAACGTATGGTCTATGGCCTGTCCAAACGAAATATTACCGGTTTCACCGAAATCTCAAAAGGCTTGGGACGAGCCGCTCTGTCGCAATATTCAAAAAGAATTGTTGCAATCAGCGACCACTGCGGCAGAGCGTGCCCGTCTCCTTGCTGTATCTGAGCGAGAGGCTGGTTACTGGCTCCAAGCCATCCCTTCACCTAACTTAGGAACCCTTTTCGACAGAACGACCCTCACCCTGTCCATCTGCCTGCGGCTCGGGTTGAAAACCAATGAACCTCATCGCTGCCCATGCGGAAGTGTCGTGGATATTTTAGGCCACCACGGGCTCGCTTGTCTCCGCAGTGCTGGCCGCCTGTCGCGCCATGCCTCACTGAACGATGTCATCCGGAGGGCCCTTGCCACCGCCAACGTGCCAGCTGTATTAGAACCACCTGGCTTGGCGCGTGACGATGGCAAGCGGCCTGACGGCATGACACTCGTTCCGTGGTCTAGGGGACGGTCCCTGGAGTGGGACGCGACGTGTGTCGGTACTTTGGCTCCGTCCCACCTGCAGGCGACCTCCTCTAGCGCGGGCGCGGCGGCGGCTTCGGCGGAGAACTCCAAACGGCGCAAATATGCTGTCCTCAGTCAGAATTATACATTTGTGCCGTTTGGAGTGGAGACGATGGGCCCGTGGGGACCGGACGCTCGGCAATTCTACAAAGAATTGTCGAGTCGTCTGGTCGACGTCACGGGTGACAAGAGAGCGGGTGCGTACCTCGGCCAACGAATAAGTTTGGCCATACAAAGAGGTAACGCAGCCGCTCTCTTGGGCACCCTGCCGCATGGGAGCGACTTGGACGCGGTGTTCTACCTGTGACTGGTAGAGGCCAGTTTTAGAATTTTATTTTTTAATTTTTCATATAATTTTTTGTTTGTTTATGTAAATATGCTAATGATTTGTTATTAAATAGAAAGATTTAAAACTTAAAAAAAAAAAAATGTAAAATTGTAAATGTAAATAGGTCTAACAATGCTGCCCAGAAATGCAGTACAAAATTGTTACCAGGGCCTTCATAGAGCCAACTAGCGCCGCTAATCTTAAAAAGTAATATCTTCCAATATAATCAATTTTATTAAAAAAGCTATGTACGAAATGTTTATTACGATAAATACTATTTTTTAAATGCTTATTTATAACGTGATTCAATGTCGGTAAGTTGTAGTTCGCATAATTGCTAAAAACGGCCGTTTTTGGCACATATGTGAACTAAAACTTAGCTTGTCGCAATTATGCCATGTTTGTATATTGAAAAATAGTATTTATCGTAATAAACATTTTGTAAATAGCTTTTTTATTAAAATTGATTATATTGGAAGATATTATTTTTTTAAGATTGGCGGCGCTAGGTGGCTCTATGAAGGCCCTTAATCGTTTTCTTAATTTCCGAAAATGCATTATACAGGGTGTCCTTGACCTTGAATTCATTCGACAATATTGAATGGATGGTTAGACTTGTGAAATATACCTACTAATACTGCACAGCGTTTAAGTAAATTAAACAATTTTGGCGCAAAAAAATATTTACAATAAAATCAACATTAAAAAAAATTCTTCATTTAATGTTCATTATTGTGTACCTTAAAATGTAAAAAAAAAACACTCCAAAGCACAGTAACACAGTAAGTAAAAAAGTGATGTGCGTCACATCAAATTAATAATTTATAATTTTTTTTATCCCCAAAATTGTTTAATATAGTTACGCTGTGCAAAATTAATATACGTACGTCACAAAGCTATCTAATCATCCATTTAATTTTTTGTCGAATGAATTCAAGGCCTGTAATGACCATAAAATATCCGACCATAAGAATACCTACCATTCTGCATTTTAATTTTTTATTTGGAAATTGTTTTCAGGACAATTTATACGGAATAAAATCCAAACCTATTATTGATTGATGAGTACCAGTATTTACTAAGATGGGTAAGTACTATAAGAGGCAAATATGAGTCGAAAATACGAGTGGATCATAACATTATGGTAAAGGTACACACGCAGACAGAAGGCTTTTGAAAATGGCAGGAAACGACGGTTGCGAAATTATTTGTTAATTTTCATTTTAATAGTCATTATTGTTAGATATTTAACACTGGCTGATTATTTTTTAAATATCTTTAAAAATAATATTGAAGTGTTCTATCTGATTGTCTGTGTCATTAGATCGCTTTCGAGAGATTCTTGCAAAATAAAAATTATCAAAATTAATTTAAAATCTCTGTTGGTGTTTATATTTTTTTGTGAAACCGTAGTTCTTATAGATTAAAGCATATAATAGATTATGGGCCCAGCACGATTCCACTGCGCAGTGGAAGCGTGCTGGGCCCATAACCTATTATAGATTAAAGCCTATAATAATTATTAGGGTTCCGAACCTCATGAGGAAAAAACGAACCCTTGTAGGATCACTTTGTTGTCCGTCTGTCTGTCCGTCTGTCAAGACCTATATCTCAGAAACGCGTGAACGGATCAAGTTGAAATTAACACCACATACTCAAGCCTGCAACCTCATGCAGCCGTCAAAAAATCAACCTTCTACATTAACGCAATCAAAAGATATGGCCATTAATTGCCGGTTAATGGCAGTTAATTTCAACTAGATCCACGCGTTTCTGATGTACAGACGGACAGCCAGACAAACAAGTGACAAGACAACAAAGTGATCCGGTAAGGGTTCCTTTTTTCCTTTCGAGGCACGGAACCCTAAAAATAAGAAGACAATAAGTAGGTGTACAGGGAGCCTCAATAAAGTTGAGATTGTCTCAAGAACTACTTGACCGAGAAGAAGACTTGTCCGATACAATAGCACTAAAAAACCTACATGATACAAGTTTGTACTTAAATCATCATCATCATTATCAGCCCGCATCAGTCTACTGTTGGGGGGCTAGCCGGCTGGCCTTTTCTGTCCTGTCAAAGCCTGCGCGAACGAAATTCTTGTACTAATTTTCGCCAAAAATCGGACATTGACGGCTAGTAAAAATCGACGCGGCTCAGCCCTCTGGACATAGAGGTAGACCTCTCCCAAAATACGCCACTCAACCCTATGTGTACTCAAACAATTAATTTATTTTCAGGTAAAGGAACGGGACATTGTTTTCAAAACTTTACACTTCTAATAATAGCTGTTATAATGGTGAATAACATTGACTCAGTTACAGGAGAGTGTGCATTTTCTAATTCTTCGGACGAATATACTAACAACGCAAATGGCTGTTATACCATAATCGAATGTATTGACCACGCTTTTAATGATTTGTACCCTTCCGATTTTTCGAAATGGCTTGAAACAATCGAATATGAACAAAATTGTCCGACTATAGACAAAATTCATTTTCATTTATATATGTCTGATATTGCTATTTTAGGAAATATATTTTTATCCAGAATGAAACTAGAAAGTTGTATAGATCGTTTGACAATAATAAACAGCAAATATATGCCAACAAACATAACTAAGTTACACTTAACAGATATTAAGATAAATTATAATACAATTAGGAATATAAATTTAAATGATTTATTGCCTATAAAAGAATTAAAAACTATCAATGCTTCGCACAACCATATAATGATATTAGAGACTGAATTAAATGGTGATGCAGGAACTGAGTCATCAAATGTAATTTCAATTGATTTGAGTTACAATTCTATCGAGTTTATGCCAAGCAAATGTTTCTTATATTTCAGTCAATTGCAATATTTGGACCTATCACACAATGCGATAATAGGTATCGATATAGTAATTTTTGACGGAATATCACGACTACAAACTCTCGAATTATCGTTTAATAAGTTAAATCAAATTGGACAGATATTGTCCAAATTCGTCACTTTAAGAGAACTGATGTTAAATAATAATAATATAACTTCATTAAGCCAACCCAACTTCAGCGCTATGCAACAGTTAGAAAAAATGAATTTGAGTTCGAACAAAATAGAAAATATCGAAGACAATTCATTTCGAGATCTAGTTCAACTTAAAGAACTCGATCTGAGTAATAACAAAATTTCTATAATAAGCAATACATTACATAGGAATAACAATGCCCTTCATTTGCTTTGTTTGTCTAATAACCAAATCAAAACAGTTGAATCAGGAGCATTCGAAGGCAAAAACATATCAACATTTTCCATACGTGGTAATAATTTGACAGGTTTGTTAAAGGAAAGGGCTTTTGAAGGCTTGCATTTAAAAAAGTTGGATTTAAGTGGTGGTTTGATAACTGAATTAGAGTCTGAAGTTTTTAAAGCATCACATATATCGTCATTAAATTTAAGCTCAAACGTAATAACAAGTATGCCCAAAACATCATTTCATGAAATAACATCTCTTGTAGAATTAGATCTATCTAATAATGAATTGACCTCTATTGACTTTGATACAAGCGATATCAAAGAACTTTCAATATTACTTGCGCGTAACAATCTTATTAAACTTATTTCAGAAAATACGTTTCAGAACCTATCTAAGTTACATAAACTCGATTTGTCTTATAATGCTATTACTGAAGTAGAATCACAGTCTTTTAAGGATTTAGAAACTTTAGAGATGCTTGATCTAAGTTATAACAATTTTGTTAATTCTATCGATGCTCATGCCTTTGCTGGGTTGACTGCTTTGATAAGAATAGAACTTCATCATACGACAACCCAGTCTATGCGAGACAAAGCATTTTCTGGGTTAAAGTCCCTTAAGTACTTGAACTGTTCACGTGGCGAATTATGGAATATCAGTTTTGATGCATTTAAAAGTACCGGTTCTCTGGAAATCATAGACCTGTCCTCTAATCTGTTGGAACACTTCCTTGTAAATACCTCTAGTATTTCTTTGGTACAAGAATTGTATTTAAATATAAATAAACTTACACATATAAGTAATGAAATGCTCTCTGGTTTAGCTCAACTGCAGAAATTAGATTTGGCCAATAACAATATACTTAAAGTTGAATCGAAAGCTTTTACTTCTTTAATGCATCTTAGTTATCTATATGTGTCATCAAATAATATTTCGGAAATGAGCGGCAACATTTTCGAAAACTTAGTATCATTATTAATTGTATCGTTGGACCATAATAATATCCATTTAAATTTTGAGCACACAAATAACACGTCCATACAGGAATTAAATATGGTCTCATGCAATATACAAAACACGAATTCTTTATTCATTTTTAAAGTCAACAATCTTGTTAACTTGAACATGAGTAAAAATAAAATTTCATTTATAGACAAGTTTACATTTCAAAATATGCCTTCGCTCCGTTTTCTTGATCTAAGATTTAATTCGATTTCTTCAATACAACCAGGATCTTTCCGTAATTTGAATAGTATGCGGGTCTTGCTTTTGTACGGCAACGATATATCTTCACTCCAGTTTGGGGTTTTTGATGGTCCTCGTGAATTCGACTTTCTTCTTCTCTCTAACAATAGTTTGCACAGTTTCGATGTTAATTTATTGCATAACATTCAGCAAATTTCTATGTTATCTCTTGACAACAACCTCATTGAAGATTTTAGATTTGAAGATTTTGTGAACAAAAAGCTTGATAGTATCACCATAGGAGGTAATCTAATTTCGTGTCACGTTTTTACTGAATTAAAATCGAAACAGTCCATTAATTTCAATGTAACCGCTGTAACATTAGATTATCATTCCGAAAATGTCGACGGCATTACATGTAGATCTGATGCTGAAAAATACAAACATATGCCTTTATTAAATAACACCAATGCAAATACAACGTACACTTTATCTAAGTTAGGTAATGCTATTGACAATCTTCGAGAAAGTATTGACAAAATTAGCAGCGAAACCGAATATAATGAGACCAACAGTTTAAAAAAAGATATAACAGATATTTTGGTGACAATTGATGAACATATCATTAATAACACAAATGCATTAACATCACAAATTGATAATAACATTAACTTAAAAGAATTGACAGATGTTATGAAACAATTAGCAAACGTCAGCAAAGAGACACAGTCACACGTAGTACATATCGATGAATACATTATAAACAAAAATAGAAAAATGGGAAGTGAGGGTGACATAAATGCTAGAAACAAATTGGAAGCTGAAAAGCTTTTAAATATGGAAAATGAAATTAGAAAATATCTTGAATCTGATACTAAATTCAATGGTAATACTTTAATGTATATTAATGTTTTGTGTTTATTAATCATAACTGTTATATTATTTTTAAGTTTAATCCACAGTTTTTATAAATCAAGAAATATGCTTGGGCGTAACCCTGAATTTCATAACAGTGTTCAACCCATTACTAATGGTATGGAAATGCAATAATATTTAAGAATCATTTTGTTTACTTTTATAATGTGCAAGGATATTTGAGTTTGTGAATATTCGCAGGCTGTATTAAGGACGTGTGTAAAACTTTATTTTTGAGAAAGAAGATTATAATTAAATACAATATAAAGCTTATTTTATATAAATATTAAGGTATGTCTCACATAAAAATTAATGTATTCTAAAACTCGTAATTAACATGCGATATTATATAAAGCTCGACAGCTCGTTAACCTGGTCGAGGAGTCCGGCGACCAGAGGACTGGCAGCTACCTCTGCCTACGTATTGCGTTGGCAATACAGAGAGGGAATGCTGCCAGCCTTCTGGGCACCGGGACTCCCGATGCCCTCCTAGAGGACATGCTTTATTTATAGGTAGTTTAAGTATTTAGGTTTTTAGAGTTAGTGTTAGTCCTATTATTATTATAGGTTATAATTTAATGTAATTTTGTGTTGGAATTGAATAAAGTTTATAATTAAAGGATGCATTGTGATTTAAAAATTATACGTTGGGTTTAGTAATTAAGTATTATACAATATAATAAATAATATTATGTAATATAATAAATTAGCATAATTAAATACCTACAAGTAGACTTATTTATTATTGTAAATATATTGTGTCTGCAACTGCATAGCGTGTTTCTTTCGCGTATTTTTTTCCTACATATTAAATTAATTTTAAGAGCGCTTTGTGGAATAACCAATGAAAACATGACTTGTCAAGCTTGTCAAGTTATTCTATACTAATGGAAGTCCTGTGTTCGTCTAATGCGTGTGTATTGTATCCACATTGTATCCAAAGGCGCGACATGACCTTCCTAATGTAATCTAATAATAGTTGTTTAATTTTGTTAGTACACTCGAAGACAGAGATAAGTATACAGGGGGCCTCAATAAGGTTGAGATTTTCTTAAAAATTACTGGACCGAATTTAATATTTTACAGTACATACATAGGTTTAACAATTATCTATCAAACAGTGAAAGAATTTTTGCGATAGGTCCAGTAGATATTGAGACAATCTCAACCTTAAAAACTCTCCTGTACACCTTTCTCTGTGTTCCACCGTACCTAAGTATTATTAAATAAATTGCACACTTGCGTTTTTTCGCTTATATGCCATAAGTCCATTTTGGACTATTAATATAATATGTATGTGCTGAAAGTGCTCCTTCATGTGTTAGGTATACTCCCACTTCACTTGGCTATTCGTATTAGAGAAATTCGTTCCGTTTTAGTATTTTGGACATCTTGAGATGTTTAGCAATTAAACAGCCAGTTGGTTAGTCCGTTAGTTTACCGAAGCGTTCCTTTGTATTGCACTATTTTGTTGCTAACTTGCTGCTTGATTGCAATTTTAGAAAATTCAAGTATTCATGAATTGTTTATTTCTTGCAAACCACGGACTTGAATTCTTCTTCCTCAGCACGCTGCAGCCTGGGCATATGCCTCTCCATGAATCCTCCATGTGGCCCAACCCCAAGGTTGTCTGGTCCACACCGAGCCAGCAACCCTCTTGATGTCGTCGGACCATTTGGCCGGTGGTCTGCCCACGCTTCTTCTACCCGTCCGGGATCTCCACATTGGAACGCACTTACTTTATCGACCATCGTTTTGGCGACAGAGGTGCCCATTTCATATTTTTATTATAAATACTTTTTGGAGACCTTTGAAAATGGTGGGAACATGTCAATTGTCTAATTATTTGATAATTCAATTTTAATTGTGTCCAGCCATTTATGTGTCGCGTTCAATTAATCTGCATAATATGTATAATATTGTACACCACATTGGTAGGCTACAGCGAACTTAGTTATTACCTTTTCCATGAGCCAACTAGCGCCGCCAATCTGGATGGAAGGCTCTTAATAACTATTATTATTACCTGTGGTCATGCAATAAATGTCTTTGACTTGACTCTGAAAATCAATGTTGGAGTGAACGAATCATTACACCAATGTACTTATTTCAAGGTAGATTCAAGTCCCCATACCGAGCACACTCCATTGATGTTTGTTTTCTACAAATTCAACGCACTACCTTTTCAGTCCACAACCATTGGATTTACTTGGAACAAAACTGGATAGAAAGCCCCGTATATATTTTTTATTTATTTTGCTCTCGGCGCTAGCCTGTGAAAGGGGATTTACACAGAATCTATTCAACATAAAAATTCCAACGAGATTTTATTTTCGTAGCAATTTTTTTTTATTTATTTATTTATTTTATATCGTTCGATGGCAACAAGCGTTGGTATGTTGGGATTGGCGTGCTCTCGACTGTACGACAGCAGATCAATGGTAACACTTTTTACTTTTGCCAGTTCTTATTATTTGCGTCGTAAGACTTGAAATCGTACTGCAAGTGTTACCATTGATCTGCTGTCGACTGTACATGTTGGATTCTCATATTGTTCATTTCTGGACTACCGCGAAACAGGTAGGTACGTCTAGTGCGGAGTCCAATAGTACCTACCTAATACAAAGAAATGTAAATATTTTATGAAAATAAAGAATTTAGAATTTTTTTGGAATTTTTTGGATCATTATTTCGGACTATTTAGTCAATATATAGTAAACAAAACTTATTATTTATGGTTAGTAAATATAAAAACAGCAGTAGGTAGTATTAGCTCTTCGAATGTCATCACGCCAGCTCTCTGTAGGGCGTTTTTCTCCCCACGGCCTCCAATCAACCACTTCCTTACATCTAACCCTGGTCTCCGTACCTCTGATCATCCTATAACATCCCAAGTAACTTTTTGTAGTTAGTGTATTATTATTTAATAGTTCTTCGAGATTGTCGTCCTTTCTAAGCCCCGCTTAGAGGCAAATAATATACAGTGTAATTGGAAATTCGATATATACCTTGAATAAATAAAATTAAAACTACCGTAACTCAGAAACAGGCCTAATTTGTTGCAAACCACCTCTAGCATCACCCCTTTTAAGGAATGTATCGAATTTCCAATCACCTTTAGAAAAGAAATTGTGATTGGCTTTCACATTGTCTATATTTTCAAGGCTTTTATGAGTTAGGGAGGTATGTTTGAGTTCCAACCTCGTTAGCTGTTTTCTAGTAAATCCTTAGCAATGAGTCAGAGGTAAGGACGGAATAAAAGGCCTCATTACTGACTAACGAACGGTTTCCCAGCTGGGCGACGAAGCGGCATGCTCTCACAGGAAAATAAATATTTGCAGCTAGACGCCTCCGTTTTAATTCAAAGGACGTTATAAAGTAAGAAGAAATATAGCAGGTATCTTTCTAACAAGAAGGTCATTCTAAGAAAAGTCTTCTAACTTATATTTTAATTGAACCAGTGTTACCTATAGTGAACACAACAACTCTTTGAGGAATTACATTTCTTTTTACTCGAAAACATGTATTTTTCTGTTATAGTTTTGCTATGTAATTTCCACGGTCGGCCTTTCTGGTCATTCTTCTCCAGGACGGTCTAGCCTGAGTCATTTCTGGTGGGTCTTTCAAGTTTTTAATATTGTAATGATAGGTATATTATTTTATTAATGGACTAGACAGTTCGTCATTTGCCAATGTCATGTTACAGAATATTCAAAATATCATAGTCTTCTATCTTCCTCCAGAGGAGTCGCCGTAGCGTCGTCACCCTGGACGAAGCAGCTCGACAGTCACGTTCTTTCCCGAGCTCGTAGTGGGATTCTAGACTTTAGCACAGAACTTCTTTGCACAAATAAACCAATAAATTCACCATACTGTCATTCGCGAACATTTTCTGATTAATTTAACGTGATATTAAACACAAAATAGCCACCGACAACCGTCGTTTCCCGCCATTTTCAAAGGCTCGATGGGTATATTATTTTTTGAAAATTTTCAGTAGTCTTACATGTATTACATTGAAAGTGTCCGGAACGTGTCATATAAAAATATTCTTCTTCTTCTATACATATCTATACCAACCAAACACGGCCGCGCCGACGCGACGCGGACACACACTTTGCATTGAATAATATGATTTTGTCTGCCACACCACGTGTCGGACACGCTCAATGTCTGTAGATACGAAGCTAGTGTATAAATAATTATTTTTATCCGTGTGCCTTAACGTAAATCCCGATATTTCCATACCGCCGCGCACTCACGCACGTAGAAAATAGAAAAATTCCTGCCAACACTCCAGATAAATCGCCCGTAGCCGGCTGCTGTGTGATTTATTTCCAAGCCTCGTTTTATAGTCCGATGGTTTTGTGTCAGCTTGAAGTGATGGGAATGATAGAAATTGGTGACGATAACTAGAATCATCATGTTTGGTTTTCTTGAAAATGGCGGGAAACGACGGTTGCGAAATTATTAGATAATTTTCCTTTTAACGTCTACATTTTATTTGCAGTAGCCAACATAAAAATTTACAAAACATTACATTTATATAGCTTAGAAGGCTATGGTGATGAGCACACAGAATGAAACGCTGAACTCTCAAACTAGGTTAAAAACCTGTAACTTGGGAGTCAGTGTACCAGTAGATAGTTGAAAGTGCACAGTAAAGAATTATAAAAAACAGTCAAGTACTTTTTGAGAAAATCTCAATCTTAAAAACTCTACTGTTATGTAGGTAACTCTACAATTTTGCACGTCAAAATTTTTGAATTTACATTTACACCACTTTGCTTGGAATAGGTGCCAACGCTGAGGAGAAATGGTACCATGTTACCACATAAAGTGTTTTATGAATTAAACGATTATCTGGCTTAATTTCATTTATTGATCCATAGGTCCATAGATCCATAGGTCGCTGGTTCACATCCGGCTCGAAGGACCATTTTATTTTATGAATTAAACGATTATCTGGCTTAATTTCATTTATTGAAAACAAACATATTGCTGCACACAATGCGAATGGAATTGGAATGGCGTCTTTAGACAAAAAAAGTTAATTTTATGGCTCGGTTACGAACATAAAACAATGAATTATTATTCTTAAAAATTGGCCAAAAAACGCCCTTATCGTACCACTTCTCTTCATGTGACGCAAGCCAGCTACACGATAAAGGCAACGTGCTTTTAATAAATTAATCCTGTGTTCCCCATCAAGAAGACAATCAATATAACAGCAAGGTCATCACTTCATTGAACTTCGCCTTCAACAAAAGCTGGGCCCAGTCACCCCTGCCCAGTAAAGGTGGCACCAGTGAGGACACTGTTTTAAAATCGATTGAAAATATTATACAACGACGATGAGATGTAGAGCGGGCGGCGATTTTTACTAGCGCTCAAGTCACGTCAATGTCAGATTTGTGGCGAAAATAGCATAAGAAATTTCGTTCGCGCAGACTTTGATAGGACTTGAACTTTGCGGCTAGGCGTCCAGAAGTAATTTGGTTGTGCTGAAGATGTTGGCTCAAAAAAAAGAGATTGTTTATTACGACCTAATAAATGATTTGTTTTAGTACATTATTGTATCCATGACTTTATTATTAGGTAGGTATTTATTTTATTTAGCGTTTGGTCGTTTGGTTTGGTTTTTTAAACTTTTTTTGCCAAGCGATGGCTTCGTAATCGACCGTGGTTACTCTGCATAGTACTCCCCCTTTGTGCCAATTTGGGCAGCCAATTAATAGGGAACATTAGATTTGGACTTACTTATACTTACTTACTTACTCCGCTGGCTCAGCGACCCGAAGTGGCCTTGGCCTCTGAAACGAGAATACGCCAGTCATTGCGGTTCTGCACTTATACATTGAAATAAAACTTTCGATCTTAACACGTTCATGCAAGCAACGTAGTCAAGTCACAACCTCGAACTGGAGCTCCCTCTTGGCAGGGAAAAACACTAGAACCAAATTTCTGGAGTTCTGTGTGGACATTATGAGGTCAGTGGCTGCACTCAATAAGTAATGAATACCATTCACTACTTACTCGACACTTGTCTTGGTAACAATGGGGAAATGTGGACTGGTTTTTGATATAGGTGGTATTATTACTTCTATTAAATTCAAGATCCTCGAAAGATAACCATCGAGGGAAATCTTAAAGAAGCCCAATAAAAAAAAGCAACGTAGTTATACTTACGTCGAATTACAGTGTATGTCGCACGTTGTTCTATCAAGTTTAAATGCAATTTAGATTACAGCGCCGAACGTTCAAGAACGTTGAATTTCCGCAAAAATGAACGTGTTAAGACGAACGAGTCTGTTTCACATATTGAGGCACGAAATAAATCGGAATATAGACATACCAAGTGAATTTTCGGTATTTAAAAATACAGTGTCCATACTGTAATAAGCTGTGCTATGGCGGGGCTGTATCGAAGTATGGCAATTAATCACGGCTCGCATACTTAATGATCCACCGTCAACTTGATAATGTGATTTTCGTGTTTGTTTTGTGCTTGTAAAATTAATATTTGAAAGGAAACCAGTTTAGAAGCTCTGATTTTGCGGAAACTTTGGGAGTAGGGCGAGATATATCCGTATAGGTTATATATTTACAAAATACTCTCAAAAACGGTGAAGGAAAACATCGTCCGGAAACCTTCACACCTAAGACAAAAAAATCTAGTGCATATAATCCACCAATCTGCACTGGACCCTCGTGGTGGATCATGACCTGTCCTGTTTATAAGGGAATTTAAATAGGCTCCTATAATTAGTATCACGTCATTAAGTACTTAATGGAAACACTTTACCAAAAGAATAGGTAATCACGTTTTCCTAATAAACAAGAGCAAGGTGTCCCAATTCCTGTGGTATTGTTTGCCCTTTGTCGGATTAATGAGTATTAATTCAGTGCCATTTCAGTGTCCATTGTATTCGCTAATGAGACGACAATCTCACCCCATTGTACTGTTACCTCATGGGCGGAATAAAGTCTAATTCAGATAAAAGTAAACAGCGGGACTAAATTATGATTATGGTTAAGAATAGAATAGAATAGAAAATATGTTTATTGCCATACACCAGTTGCATAAGCTTACAAAAAAATCAATCAAGTAGTAAGTTATAATCCAATATAGTTATGCTAAGTGGTGTGGCAAAAGGTGCATGTTTCAGCTGAGCTGACACCGAGGTGTGCAGCGCTGTTTTTCGACATGCACCTTAAGTTAAGATTTGACTACCACCTAGCGTAGT
Organism: Tachystola acroxantha; assembly: GCA_963506565.1. Taxonomy (NCBI): domain Eukaryota; kingdom Metazoa; phylum Arthropoda; class Insecta; order Lepidoptera; family Oecophoridae; genus Tachystola; species Tachystola acroxantha. The sequence continues at coordinate 3,758,131 of OY735892.1, read as the reverse complement.
CGGTAGTGCCTTGCCTACCCTCTGTGCAAAGGGTTCTAGGTTCGATTCACAGCTGAGAAGGGTTTGTGCACACAAAGATAGAGATAATATACTCAATATATTTATTGCATTCCATAAGTTAATACAGATGTTCATATAATTAACATTAAAATGTTACAATGTTCTTTATGGGCCTTGTTTAGCACAGCAATACAAGAGAGACGACATTTTTTTTTCAAATATACACTTGTAATAAACGATATGAATCTGGACTAAATGTAGATGAGGCCTAGCTGCCTTCTGACCTGCCAATCAGATTTTCCGTCCAATTGAACAATACTTTTGTTGTCCTTAAAAACCACTCAAGCATGCGTTAATGAAAGGTCAACGTCAACACATTTTAGGGTCACATCTTCAGATCAGATGTACTGATATGAGGTTCCATCCACGAAGGAAAAAAATCGCTTTATTAATGGACTCGACAGTTCGTCATTTGCCAATGTCATGTTACAGATAATTCAATATATAATAGTCTTCTATCTTCCTCCAGACGAGTCGCAGTAGCGTCTTTCCCCTTGGGTAGCCGCGTCTTCGTCAATAGGAGACGCCGTAGCGTCATCACTCTGGACGAAGCAGCTCGACAGTCACGTTCACTCCCGAGCTTGTAGCGGGAACTCTTGATAAAAGCTTGAAACTTCAGATCTTGCTAAAATTATCCAATAAATTCAACATACTGTCATTCGCGAACATTTTCTGATTAACTTAACATGATATTAAACACAAAATAGCCACTGTAGACATTATAACAAAAATTATCAAATAATTTTGCAATCGTCGTTTCCCGCCATTTTCTAGAGAACCTCGACCCTCAAGTATATTTGGTATGTAAATTTAAATATTATTAGGCTGCTTTTCCAACAGAGATGTGCGAGGTAAACTTATCTAATCGGAGCGAGAGAGCTAAGCTAAGGATAGACCGCGAGAAACTGGCGTGTGTTGGAGTGTATGCAGTTCAGAATCCGGCGATTTCCTTTCCCATTTCAACAGCCTTTACACTCGCGTTCTTTCATGCACTATTTGCTGTATGTGAGCGTCTTTGCAAACATTTATCTACCATAGACAGCTTTGTACAGAATCTATAACTACGACGTCATAAAAAACCGTCAATGAATATCGAATTTGAGCGTCTTTGACAAAGACTTTGATTATGTCTGGCGCCGGGGTAGCACGCGCTATAGAGTTTCTGTGTAAAGGCAGCCATTGCCGCTCGTCTGTTGGAGCCGTAGAGAGAGGATCACTCTCTGTCTACGGCGAAGGTCTACGGTTGGAGCCTTTACGCGGCTGCCAGTTGTCAAGCTTAAGCACGAGACAGAAGATGTCCCGCAGCGGCGGAGTGAAGAGCACGGCACAGTGACTCCATATTTGTATTTGTATTAATTTTGGATGAATAGGCAGGGAAATAAAAATACACCAATAAAAGTCAGATTTTTTTTAAAACAATCTCTCGTATTTATAATACCCTACATTTTGATACGAGTATATATTCGGTTTAGACATAATTTTCATTTTAAAAGACATGGAAAGGGTATGTTACCGATTTTTTTCTATCGGGCGAAGTTTGTCCAATCGTGTACCAGTCAGTCGTGATTCATCAGTTCCTATATAGACACCCCAAGATTGCTATATATTTTTTCAGACGTTTCATTTTAGTAGTTAGTGCCATAGAGTTCATAGAAAAACTGTAAATCCACGCATACGAAGCCGCGATGACGTTGTATATCACATCAGATGAGCTCAATTTTAGCATCAGTCTAAGTTAGTGTTATATGCTAGTTCTTGTGTTCTGGTAGCACTCTGTATGATTCTATAATAATATAAGCCTTTATTCCCAAAATATGTACATTGCTAATATAATAATAATAATGGAACCATTTAACTACAATAAATTCATGTATATTATCTAATAAAATTATGTAATTAAAAATAAAATTAAAAAAGAGTTTTTCGTTCGCCCAAGTTTGGACATAGGCCTCCTCCATACTTTTCCAATCTTGGCGATCTTTCTTGGCGATGATTCTATGGGTAGATAAATAATACTAAACGCTCGCTATGCAGCTTAGCACATCTCTGCTGGAAACATAGCCTAAGGCTGACTTGTTTATACGTCGCTGGACAGGCTGATGGATTTATAAACCCAATCTGTCGATAAGTTTGACACTTGAAATGCTCAATATAAGCTGTTCTGACAGAAAGGTAAATTATGTTTTGTTTACTTCTCGGAAAAATGTTTTTGGTAACTGGAATATTCATGTTATACCTAACTCAAATGTTTTTTTTATCTATATGTGTTTTTAATTGTGAAAGATACTTACCTATAATGTTATAAGTGCCTACGTATAAGATAGATTAAGCTTAGACTAGTATTATTAAATGCAATTAAAAAGTTATGAGTTAGTTTTCATTTCAAACATGATTTAAGTAGCTGATGAATTTCGATATAAAGAGGTTTAAATCAGTGGTTCAGCAACCGTTTATTAATTTTTAAATAATAATATAGTATATTGCTACATATATTTTGCTGGTAAATGTTTTGAAAATAATGTAATGTCCATTGACTGGTCAGAAAAAAATATCTTCCTTCGAAACCAGTTACACACTGAGATAATTTTTTACTTATTCGCAACTGGTTACGAAATGCTTATAAATTGCACAGCATAGACTGAAATGATGTGTCAGATTTTGTAAATAAATAAATGCTGGTTACATAGGCTGCCGAAGGGCTACTTGGCTACCAAAATGTAAAAAATATAATCTAAAAAATATCACTTGGCCATATTATCAAAATATGAACGTTTTTGTAAATAAATAGGTAACTGACAACACTTGTTACACCGAAGAGAGAGAGAGAACGAATAAAAAACTTTATGGAGACTCTCTTTGGTTGAAAGTTACATCCCGAAGTTTGCAAATGCCAAATTTCTAAAATGTTTTCTAATTCAATACAAAGTTTAATTCAATCCTGTCGATTTCATTATCCTTACTTACATTTTCTTTTACATTGTGTTGTGAAAATTTAATTTAGGCGCTTTTCAATGGCGTCCATGAAAGGTTGCCCACAGTATAAAGTGCATGTCTACAAAGTATGGGAAGTGATCGATATTCGAAATAATTTCTAACAAAATAGTGAAGTTTCTGGATGAATAATAAAAATGTAAAATTAAGAAATGTGGAAGAAAATGTAAAATTACTAATTTGAGTTTTTTATTTATTCACATAATGTAACCTTAAAAAACAAAAATATATAATAAAAACTAAACAAACTAATAATTATATCTAAACTAAAACTAAACCTATCTAAAAAGCAAAGTTACTATATATAAAAAAGATAAAAAACCTGCCCCAGGTCCCCGACTATAGGCAGCGTGCCCAAAAGGCTGGCAGCGTTGCCCCGCTGTATAGCGAGGCTAATACGATTTCTAAAATTAATTAATTTTAGAAACTGATGTCCAGATTTCTGTGGTAATTTTTTAAATCTAGGGTTTTATTTCGAGGTTTTTATCACGTAGTCTACCTAGAGTATATCAGCCTCAGTGTTCATTTAATTAACTTTATTAGTTTTAGAAAACCAACAGCGTTATTTTAACTAATTAGTAGATACTCTAAAATTACTAGTGAATGATTTCTAATGTAAACAATTCATAATAATATATTTATGTCCGATTTACAGCAACGAACGTTTGTTGGATTTCAAACCCGGAGTAACTCCATGGATCACATGTGATTCACATGATACATTTTAGCAAATCTAGAGTCAAATATCGAATTAATGTAGCTAAGTATATTTTTGGGGCAGCAAACATTGTAAAAATATTAAAGGAGTTGGTCACAAATGACGGTTGTTCCATAATAATATATCATTGGTAGAGTGAGAAAATCTGGCGTGTTTTTTTAAACTAAAATAAATCCAACAGGTTTATAAATGCTGCCTTAATTTTCTACATAAAAGTTTAATAAGGATGACACACTTTTAAAACTGTCAAGTTTAGCTTAAAATTATAGAAAATACAATGAGTCTGTACTTGTGAATCTTTTCCATTACCAGCTCTACTGATCTCATTATACTGTACCACTATTCATGAATATTTCTTGCCGTCCGTCGGTCGGTACGGGTATATAAGGATTCGTTAATCTTTCATCTCATTCATTCAACGTTTATTAAAAACTTAAGGGAGCGTATTCCTAAACGTAATTTAAAGTTATGCCACCGTTTAGGCCCCCCGTCCCTTTTTCTCTTAACCTTTTTTTAACGAAGTGTGATAGGGATAGCAACACGATTTTTTTTTGTGTTTAATATCACGTTAAGTCGTAGATAGAGAAGCCTATAGATGGAGTGTGGTTTCTGTCTCGCTCTCGAGTGACAAGAACAACATAATATGGATATCGTAAGCGTGAGAGAGAAAGATTCATATATCTTCTGTCCTTATCGGCGTAGCCAGTTTTCGATATTGAAACTAACTGTCACCGGCACCAAAATGACAGATCGTTTTTACGTTGTTGTAAATTATGATAAATTATTGTTTTAGCAGCATTTTATGTGTTAGATCTCGTGTTTATAGTCATATATTAGATCGAAACATATTGTCGTTATTATATCATCATTGCTGAGGGGGTTTGTTGTGTACAGGAGTGTAAAAATAGATGAGAACGCAATGATCCAAATATTTCGTTTCATAGGTCAGTATTTTCCATTTTTTAACTTTCTATGTTTTAAAACGTACGGTACATAGTTTATACATAATCAACACGTTGCAACGCGTTGTAATTTTGCTTGAAAACAGTGCCTAAATATCAAAATAACATCGAAAAGTATTTTGTAAAATGTATGACATAAAATTCAGTGTTGTCAACAGTGTTGGTAAAAAATTCCCCAAAAAATATTTTGTTCCACAATATATGTATGGGAATTACAGTAGTATTTAGCTAGTCCTAATTTTAAATACCTAGTCTAATTCATTAGATACTAGATCATTTACTTTGTGCAAAAGGATTGATTCACTCGATTGTCATGATTAGAGTTCCATACCTCAATAGGAAACAAAGGAACCCTTATATAGGAAGGGACACTTTGTTGTCCGTCTGTCTGTCTGTCTGTCTGTATGTATATCTGTATGTATAAGACCTTTTCCTCTGAAACGCGTGGACGTACTTATTAAATTGAAATTCATTAAAAATTTTGTTACAGCATCCGAGCAATGGATTATAAAAATAGCAATGGTGACATGCTGTCACTGTCAGATACACTAATTGGCGGAAATGAACAAATCACACTTACAAAATACGACTTTTTCGAAAATTACATAGGTATTATATTATATGCCTAAATATAGTTATACCAAAAACATATCCAATGCATTTTTTATGCATATTCATATCTATAATTTATAATTTTATTGTGAAAAATACCCTTAATGTTTGGTAATAGTTTTTCCTAGGCAACACCTGGCTGCCAGAAAGAAAGGGTAAATGTGGTTACGCGGGGACTCCGTCTATAGGATAATCTGTCTACGCGTTAAGTTAATCAGAAAATGTTCGCGAATGACAGTATGGTGAATTTATTGGATAATTTGAGCAAGATCGCATGATGAACCAGTTAACGAATAAATGTAAAAAAATCTCCGTTTTTTTATTAAAATTATTGGTTAAAAAATAAAGTTTTGTACATCAAACGAGTCGAAAAAACAGCTTAATTACAAAATTCAGAAAATAGTAAGAAATCGAAGCGAATTATTCATTGTCTTTGTTATAATTTTCTACTACTCTCGCAACTCCTACTGATTATGATTATGCAGTAATATGAAACCTGTAATAAGTCCCCAACAAAATGATATATGAGCTTCAATGGTCACGTAGGTGACCAAAGGTGGGGCAAAGCTCCACTGAAATAAAATATTTTACTTATAAAATAGGATTTCATGATTTGACTTTTGTATTTTTATATAAAGTAGGTAACTTAGGTAGGTATTATTTATTCAGAATTTCGTTTCGTACGATCGCCATTATTTTATTAACCTACGTAAATACTTTTAATTTTCCTTTTTTCCCTGTAATGTAATTAAAACATTCCTTGTTTTTAATTCAGAATACAAATCCAGCCGAACTGAAGCGAAAACATTCATGGATCAGTGAGTTAGGCATCGTCTACACTGGAGCAATGTTTGAGGCGACTTTAAGTAAAAGCTCAATTTCCTCTTGAATTTAGAAGTCATATGATCTGAATTAATTTAGGTATGATAGCTGTATGTGTATTTCTTTATAAGTAACAACATAATGTGTTGTAATAAATTAAGATCCAAGAAATTAAACCATATTCATTCACAGATTTCATTTCCCTTATACCTACATCCAAAGTAATGGACATAAAGACATAAGTAATAGGTTTATGGAATGCAAATAGTTGTTCTATATTTTTATCACATATAACCACTTTGTTAGGTAAGTTACAATGGACCATTTGGTAAATGGAGCGAGCCCCTTTTAAAGTAGTCCTAAATCTATTATACTTACGTCATATAAAAGGTACGTAATAAGCACGGGCAACAGCAGTTCAATGGTAACACTTGCAGTACGATTTTAAATCTTACGATCCAGATAATAAGAACGGTCCAAAGTGTTACGCTTGATCTACTGTTAGCTGTACGAATACTTTTCTTTGATTAATATAGCTTTACATGGATAAGAGGAAATACGTAATTATGTAACTGCAACGTCATTTTTTACAGATTCCGTTGAAACTTATGGGTCAAGTTAGCAAACTACTCACCTGTAAATCGCAAAAGAGTCCTTCACTATGGACAACGCCTTACTTATCCTGTTGTTTTGTTCCCAATCCTGCTTTTAAACATCGCTTAAGCAACAAACAATTCCACACAAACAAACAAATTCCTTTATCTCTGTTGAGTTTCATTACACGAATTCTTTTGTTGTTTTTATATTATTCTTTACCCACCCACCAATCGAGATTTGCTTACCGCTCTCAGGGATTTTGAGTGAAATACGATTTACGCAGTTCTGTTATTTATTTTATTACAGACGCGTGTTTCATTCGGGCATAATCTTTTTGGAAGAGAGGCTGTATGAACTGTGATCCTTTTGCCAATAAATTGAAAAAAAATAGAAAAAAAATGGCGTACCCGCCTAAACCCGCAGAAAGAGAAACTAATTATCTCTCTACGCCTAAACCGCTAGGAAAAAAAATAAAGTGCATTCAATACCACATCATGCTCATCGAACCAAGATTGCATTACACATTAATATATTTGTTTACATTTTAGTATGTACCTACCTTCTACTAAGTTTTAAATAGTGTGAAGTAAATTATCGTTTCCCGCCATTTTCAAGAGAACCATTCGCAATAATCCATCCTCCATTCACCGCCTATTTTTTTCTAATTCTCCCTCGGAGAGGCAAAGGTTCGATGCCATCAGCCTAACATTATGAGTGGCCAGTGTCAAATACAATATTATAGGTATTTATTAAATTATATTAAGTATTATTATTCTAAATGGAAATCATCACATAACTTGACTCTGATAGTGTTGTTCCTCAAGGCTGACAAGAGGAACAACATTTGCCAATATTTAAAAAAACTCTGCTATTAAAATAATAAAGCGTGCGACCATTACCATTGGATACCCCATTATAAAGGATTCCTATTCAATAAAACTCTCGTGAGTTCGCTCAATGGCTGCAGACCTCTATTTCCCTCGTTGCTACCCAATAAAAAACGATGTAAAATCGCGATCAAACATAAAATAAAATGTTATTGCACGACTTGTATATCCGTCTTTATTACGTTCAGAGCTTTTCCTATCAAGATGATGAAGTTTTTCTGTACCGAAATCTACAAAAAGAACCTGAAATTAAATTTTTATACTATAACTAATTCAGTGACGGCGTAAGACTAAAATTCGTAGTGGGCGAGATGAGTTTTGCAAGCCATCTTCTGGCCTGTGAAAGCTTTCACAAGGCACATCTAACTCAACCAAAATTTAGATACTTACATTCTAGATACAAATTCACTAGTCCCCACACTAGGATACCCTGTGTCGTGGGAGACTAGTTTCTTCCCTAGGTACATAGTGAAAAATACGCAAATATCACAAGTACAATCGATTACACAGAAAGAATTATAAACATAATTAAGTAGGTACACTAATATAATAATATAACTTAATAGATATCACATTCAATACAGTAGGTATATATATAATATATTTGAAGTAAACAAAACGTACAATTTAATGTACAAAATAAATAAAAAATGATAATTAATTACAATAAAAGAAATTTTCTACTTTTCGCCTTACTAAAATCTCTACTAATTTTAGTAAACGTATTATTTATAGACTTATACTTAATGGTCTTGCTTGCGAGGCCCCTTGGAGCGCGAGGCCAATTTTTTATCCATAGGTTTGTATTTTTTTTGCAACAAAAAGGCGAAAGGTTCGACTTGTACTGACCACTCGCAAGGATTTTGGTGTATAAAAACGTTAACCACGTTTACCCTTGTCATATTCTATGGTCCCGACCCACGTCACGACGACTCATATACGAATTTATGGGTACAGATAGTACTTAACACAAATCTCAATTTATTTTTCACGTAACATTATTTCTAGTGGAAACTAGGTAGATAGAAGAATGTATGGGATTGACATTTGCTTTTTCGTTACCAGATGTAAATCTCCCACATTATTATTTCTATTTTATTAGCGTTAACGACAGTAACAGTACCACTTGCCACTACCAGCGGTATAGCCAAGTGGCATTTTACTGTCTTGTGTCTGTGTTTTACAGCATACCATAAGCAGAAGAATACTAAGGACTGTATTAATAGTCTGAGCTCAAACCCGCCCTTAAGAGCGAATTCAGCTGAAACACTCTCAAGACGTGATCACCATGTCAAGTATGTCATTTATAAACCAATCTTGAGGGCATATCACGTGATGTCTTTCTGAAGTCGCGGTTCGCCAGCAATCAGCAAATACGTTCTCATGTGTGAGTTCAGTTTTGTTTATTAATACGGCGTTACTCACGTGATACCCGATTCCTAAACGCGTACCTAAGTTACGTTTTTAATAGGAACGCCATCTTGAGGTCGTTCTCAAGATTGACTTTTGAGCCGAGAGTGATTTATTAATATGGGCCTAAAAATAAACTGCGTACCTATGTGTGTAATGCTGCTCTCTACGAGCGCCGTAGCACAGCTACGACGCCTCTACGACGACCATTATCATTACCTAACTACAGTATTACAACCTGCAAAGGCGTTGGTACTCGCACCATATAGACTAGATCGCATAATGAAGTTTGTAATAAGTACACGTGGGCATATCCCTCCTAATTGGTGTATAAAAATATACCGCCAACTTCGTATGCGTAGAAATAGCGGTTACTAAGACCTCCACGAAGTACTTTTAATGTACTGGAAGGCAGCTCTTTCCCTGGATACTTGGTTCCACGTCACATGCCGCATATAGGCTATATGCTGCCCAGATATTTGAGCTATCTCCTAGTGAAAGTTCCAATAAAATCCTGCCAGTGCTTTTGGCGTGATGCCTGAACTGTGTCGATACACAGACAGACGTACAGACAAACAGCCTAGAATACTAAAAATTGGTGTTTTGGCATTATCGATTCTAAAACATATTACAATTATTACTTTTTTTTAAACCGGCCAAGTCGGACTCGCGCACAGAGACTTCCGTGCAACGAAACTTACAACGAAAAGATAAACTTGATTTAGAGACCAACTTATCTTTGCCATTATCAAAATATTCTGTCCATACTCCTGATTAGTTGATCATCTGCAAATGTAAGTTTGTAATAACAAGAAAATATTTTTGGAGCAATGTAATAGTTGTCGGATTTTTTTCTTTACTTGTGCTGTAAAGACCTAGCTTCTTGCCTTTCATGGTTCTAGGTCAATGGCAGAAGTACCTTATAGGTCTTGAGTTTGCGTTTTCATACAAATATGCGCCAAAATTCGACATAAACGGCCATATATTTTGAATACGTTGACGTAGAAGTTTAATTTTTTCATGGCTGCATGTGGTTTCAGTACTTGCAGACCTGAATATTTGGTATGATCTGTCCACGCGTTGCTGAGATATAGGTCTTGACAGACGGACAACAAAGTGATCCTATAGGAAAGGGTTCCTTTTTTCCTTTTGAGGCACGGAACCTTAAAAATTAAACAGTTATTTTATCAGTTTGCTGTAAAACGCAGTCAGAATCTGTGACCTAATGGAATAAATTCCTTTCCAGTTTGTTTGTAATATATATAAAAAAATCATCCTATAAGGGTTTTTCCTTTTGGGGCACGGAACCCTGAAAATATCCAATGTATATGCCTCAACTTTTTCACAGTCTTATAAGTAGGTATTTATTTTGGTATCACGGTGTTGGTACACGCCCAAGGGTCACTGCGACCTCAAAGGTCTATTGTGGCCGTATAAGTAGGTATAGATACCTACCTAATTATTATTGGAACTCGGGCAGGGCCCGTCAATAAGCCTAAATAGGCTCCCCATGAATTCTGTATAAGCCGTGGAGGCTGATTGAGCACTTCACATTTTTTCCCAATAAAACCGCGTGAGTGAGAGGGTACGGTGAAAGGTATAAATACGTTGGGATTATTAGCTTTTTAGTCTATACGTGGGAGTGAAAGAAACCTTTTTGAAATGGTTCAACCTGTACGAATAATCGGATACGTATGCTACTATCTAAGACACATTTATCTTCGAAAACGTCCAAAAACTTTATTATTCTCACAAGTACAAAAGACATTGCCACATTTCAATGGAGCTTTGCCCCACCTACAAAACTACGTGACCAAGCTGTACCTATCATTTTGTTAGGGACTTATTACAGGTTTCATATTGCATAATCATAATCAGTATCATTTTCTACTACTCTCGCAACACCTATAGAATAATAATAAAAACAATGAATAAATCGCTTCAATTTCTTACTATTTTCTGAATTCTTATTTAAGCTGTTTTTTTCGACTTGCTAGATGTACAAAACTTGATTTTAAACCAATAATTTTAATAAATAACGGAGATATTTTTACATTTATTCATGTCGACGTCACGGGTGACAAGAGAGCGGGTGCGTACCTCGGCCAACGAATAAGTTTGGTAACGCACCCTGCCGCATGGGAGCGACTTGGACGCGGTGTTCTACCTGTGACTGGTAGAGGCCACTCACAGCTGGAATACCGCGTCCTAGTAGGTACTTTTTTAGAATTTTATTTTTTAAGTATTTTATTTTTCCATTTTTATATAATTTTTTGGTTTGTTTATGTAAATATGTTATTAGTTTGTTCTAAAATGTTACACTTGATATGTTTATTCATTATCTTGTACATCATGCGATTTATTGTGGGGCAGAATCTGGTATTGTCATTTAGCTAAATAAACTTCAAAATACATTTGTATTCACTTTGTCTCGGTGTTATTTTTAGTATTTCTATTTATTTTCACAAGTTACAGCAATTCTTTCACGTCAATTTACCTCGTATTTCCCTTGCGGCGGTGAAGGTGTTAACGGTAAATATTTTCTCTTTAAAAGTTCTATCTTTGCCTTAGAGTGGGCGAAAATTGTTGTTCTATCGAAAATCTGGGATCTTTATCCAATAACGATTCATTTAAGGCACGAGAAAAGCTTCCTGCTATAAGAAATATTATGGCAGCTCTCGTTTATTTGCTATTTTTAACCGACTTTCAAAAAAAAGGAGGAGGTTATCAATTCGTCGAAATATTTTTTTTTTTTATGTATGTTACCTGATTACTCGAAGACGCTTGGACCGATTTCGAAAATTCTTTTTTGTTTGAATCGGTATACCTCACAGGTGGTCCCATAGTCATCAGGTCAGGATCTGATTACGGGATCATGGAGAAATCGAGGGAACTCTTCAAATGTTATAGGCACATATAAGGTTTTTCATATATTTTCTAAAGCTATGCAAGTATCTACATCTGGTAGTCATCAACTTACGTTGGTAAGCTGATGATGGAAGGTACAACTCCTTAACGATTAAGAGTTGGGGTATAGTTCTTTAAATATTATAGGTAAACTTAGGACGTAAATTTTAATCTTTCTAGTTTGAAAGGGTATACCTCCCAGGTGGTTCCATAGTCATCAGGTCAGGATATGATGATGGGTTCCAGGAGAAATCGAGGGAACTCTTCAAATGTTATAGGCACATATAACGTGATTCATATATTTTCTAAAGCTATGCGACGACGACCGGGTCTTTTCACACGCAAACACGAATAGCCAAGTGAAGTGCCACCATAACGGTTTCAACTGGAGTTGCGAATACTTAACAACTACAGTAAACATTTTCTTTCCGTGTTGTAAACATAAGAAAATACAGAGTTTGGAAATTTTTAAATAAATAAAAAATTTCAGCTCTGTAATTCAACGATTTGCACGATAGAATAATGTCTAATGAAATATAACATTCGGTTCCCAGCCCATATAGGAACCTTTTATGTTAGACGCTTTGGCTCAGTTATTTACCCGCAATTGTTCTAAAAATCCTTTCAATGAATTTCGAATTTGCATAACAAAAATGATGCCTTTAGGTAGGTTTTTCCTTTTATCGGTCAGTTTAATTTGAGTATAGAGTAAAACTGTACATTGGCAGAGAAATAAAAATACGTCAACAAAAATCATATTTTTTTAAAACAAGCCCTCGTATTTATAGCACCCTACATTTTGATATATATTTTGTATGAATATCTATTTCGGTTTAGATATAATTTTAATTTTAAAAGACATGGAATGGGGTATGTTTGCGATTTTTTTCTATCTAGCGAAGTTTGTCCAATCGTGTATCGGTGTTCATCAGTCTCTAAATAGACACCCCAAGATTGCTATATATTTTTTTCAGACGTTTAATTTTAGTAGTTTGTGCCGTAGCCTTCGTCGAAAAACTGAAAATACGCGCATACGAAGCCTGCGTGTCTTCACTGAGTTGACTGTACCTTGACTGTTTGATGTTCACGTTACCCTATGTAGTAGAAATTACTTAGCAGTGCTAATTTAATATTCATGAATAGCTGATATTTTCCCTTTGCCGTCGCGTCGTTTGGTGCTGACTCTACCAAGGTGAAAATTATGTCTAGTCAATGTATTGTAACTACTGTTGTCGCGCTATTGTGGCTGTCGGTTTATTGAAGTCAGAAACATGAGATATACATGGAATATTAGGTACGGTCGAAGACAGAGAAAGGTGTAGGGGAGCAAGGGGCTAGATGTAACAGGGGTAAGTAGTAACAGGGCTTTTTCACTAGGAATTTAAACTTTATTAACGTATTTCTTTGACTCAATCTTATCGTTATAACGCGCCACGCCACGTCATCACAGTCAGAGTTCCGCCAGGTGGCGTATTGAGTGGGTGTGTGCAAGCCCTCCGTTGTCGACAGCTAATGTATTATTTTGCATTCGTAAACTTTCGATTGGCTTTATTATAATCTACTAATTGGAGGTTTCTGTGTTTTATTTGATGTTAAATTTATCTATGTACGATGTGGTGTAACAGTTTTCGAGATTACTAAGTTGATTTAATAGTTATCGTTATAAATATTAAAAATTATGCCTTGGGGCTAGTTGTAACAAAATCTTGGGGTATGTTGTAACATGTTACAACTTGCCCCCATATTGCTGTATGTATGTGATTGAAAATGCAATATACCTTTTTTTTTAATGAGACTGTATAAGAGAAAGACAGCGGGGAACACAAAGCCAGGAGGTATTCGAGTTAGCTGCAGCTGAAGTTTTAGAAAACAAGTGTTGATTACTTATAGAAAAAGTATGTTTCAGTTGATTATTTGATAGATGATTCATTTTATAGAAGTACCTCAATATTTTTGTTAAATACCTAATGATATGTTGAAAACAAAGCTAAATGTGAAGAGAATAAATGATTGAAGGTGTCACATTCTCGTTTTTTATTATTGTTACTACATGCCCCAATAGATGTTACAACAAGCCCCAAGCACGGGGTAAGATGTAACACTTCCCTCTTTTAAAAAAAAATTAATTCTAAAGAAATTAGACATAGATTTGATATTTTTTCAATTAGAATTAATTAAATAATGGTTAGCGTACCGATCAAAGTTTAGTTAGTGGTAATTTAGCCAATATATCTCAAGATATCTGATTGTTTTTAAAAAATGTTACAACAAGCCCCTCGCTCCCCTACAGTAGAGTTTTTATGGATGAGATTTGCTCATGTGCTGCCATCTATCTGTTTTATTGGATGACTTAACCTTTTTTTTGGTTTATTTCGTTTACCCCTGCATTTTCTCAATTCGTTGGTCATCACCTAAGTACTCGACACTGGCAAAATTACTGTGCCAGCCACGGTAGAAGCCATATTTTAAAAAGTGAAGTGAGATTTGCTCAAAAACTACTTGACCTATTGCAAAAAGTCTTTCACTGATAGACAGATAAAAGTTAAAACTATGTACTGTAAAATAATTATCGAAATCGGTTTAGCAATTGTTGAGACAATCTCAACCTTATTGTATACTAAGACAGAGATAAGTATACAGCATCCATTTAATTTTGTCGAATGAATTCAAGGCCACCCTGTATTGTCAGCCGAGTTATAAGCATTCTAGTAGTTCAGATTTATAGTAACTTAATTTTTTTTTATATGTACTGTCCTTTATTTATATACGTAAATTCTTTATAAGTAATTATAAGTAAATCTATGGTCAAACGCACACTCAAGAACACACCCACACCTTCATACTATCTCTCTCCGTCTCTCTCTCACACACACACCCTTTCTCTCTCTCTCTCTCTCTCTCACACACACACACACACATCGTCACCTGGTGAGCCAAAATTGTCGACCGAGTTCTTTTTGTTTATGTAATGATAGGGAATGCAAATTAGAACTACCGCGACACAGGTATAACCTAGTGCGAAGTACATTAGCAAAAGTATACTGTAAATTTAAATTTGTGGTAAATAAAATATTTGGTATTTGTATTCAGATAAACAAAGTAGTTAATAGTTAGACGTTGCATTTTATAGTGAGAAGAAAATTGAAAATGTAAAACTGAAGTTTTATACTCAGTTTTATTACTAGAGTGGTTACTACAGCTCCTTCGTAACAGCAAATTTTACATTAACAACTCTCATTTCGTGCCAGTGATGAAAATTACTGGTTTTAACTTTCGTGGAAAGACTTGTAATTGTATGATTTCAACTTCTGAGCGACAGGGTTCTAATTAATATTAATGCTAAATTAATACTTTTCATTTTATTTGACTTACGTAGGTACGGTATAATTTATTATAACTTGCAATTTGCGAGGTCATTTCAATAAGGATAATGATAGGTATGATAGGATGATTTCCAGTTAATGATAGGTATTTCATATTGCTCAACAAGCTACCTATTCATACGCCGAATTCTCTAGAGTTTGTGCGGAAAGAGAATAGGCGTGGCGTAAAATGGAACTAAAAACTAAACTATTTATTTCCCTTAATCAGAAAACATTAATTAATATTCTAACACAGCCTCAGTTCAGTTTTTAAAAATCTCAAAATATCAAGATATTACAGTCGAACTACAACGTGCCAACGTGACAAAAACGGTAATTAAGCGCAGATGCGCCCTCAAATCCTACGCCTATTCTCTTTCCGCACAGACTCTACCCAAAGGTTGTCTGGAAGAGATCGCTTTGAGCGATAAGACCGCCAATTGTAATACTAACTGTGTTAGCCTATTTCTTTTGTGTAATACTTTTTTTTGCAATAAAGAATATTTATCTTATGTTATCTTAAGGTCGAAATAAATTATATTGTTGAGAGCTCGGTGGCTCAGTGGTTGGGTCAATGGACTTGCAATACGGAGGTCCCATAATATTCGATGGCCAATGAAGTAGACTTGAGATTATCCAGCCGCAGCCTACTTAGGCACGTAGGCCTGATTTTATGTATCTCGGCAAACCTTACTCTACTCTACACCGAACCCCAAATCAAGTGTCCTATTTTGTAAACAAATATGATCGTCTAATTACCTAAGCATTCCAATGTGTGACCAAAGTCTACTATGACCAAAATGGAATAAGCCTTAAGTTGGTGTAACTGGCATGTTCAACCCATTTCAACCGAAGAAAGACAAAAAGTATTTCTTCAAAAGTATTTCTATCAAAAATGAAAGCAATTAAAACTTCGTTATCAACATCATTATTATAGTCGCTGACATCTAGGATAAAATTTAAATCAGTCAAAGTCAAATTTCTTTATTGCAAGTAAGCACGTTGAATACATTTATATGTAAGTGTAAATTCAAAAAATATATTGATGTGCATAAATGTATTCAACGTGCTTACTACTACTCCCCCCCCCCCCCTTGAAACCTATCCACTGCTACAACATGCATAGGTACATCTTTATTGCTTTTTGGTTGCTTAATTTTATTTTTTTTGCATTTTATACATTGTGTTGCTTCAGTGTATTTATAATTTTGTTTGTAAACGCTTTTCCATCCTTTCGTCCATTCTCAATGAAAATAATAACAATAAAAGACCGTGATACAAGTCATAGGTATATTTTATTCGCAACTATTATATCGAATCACATACATAGTTCAATTGTCATATCATAAAACACCGATCAAACCAACAATTTTGCGAAGACAAACTATACTATAAGAAACACAACACCCTATTACGTTATACATTGTCAAAGAAAAGCTTGGACTTCGAAATGTTTAGGTGTTTTAGGTACAGTCGAAAACATAAAAGTATGCAGCCATCATTATGGTTGAGATTAACTCAATAAGTACTTGACCGATTGTAAAACATCTTTGTCTAATTAATAGATTGTTTAAAATACGTAGGTACAGTCCACAGCAGATCAATGGTAACACTTTTTACTTTTGACAGTTCTTTGCGTCGTAAGACTTGAAATCGTACTGCAAGTGTTACAATTGATCTGCTGTCGACTGTACTATGTAATTGTAAAAAATGTTTTTTTTTTAAATTTAAGTTTTTCTATTTTATTATATATAAACGGATATCACTCACTTATATTGTTAAATTATCGGCAATTAGACCGACAGTTTCCTACTTCAACAATATAAGTGAGTGATATTGGTTTATATATAATAATGTAGTAATGGCTCACTATAGTTTTAATTTTTCCATCATCTTAAACCTAAATGAGGCCCCTGTATACTTTCCTGTGTTTTTGACTGTACGTAGATATTTTGCCTCCATTTGTATGTGGCAAATGACGTTGAATGAAGTTATTTAAAAAAGTTAACAATAACATTTAATATATTTATACTTATGTTACGAAAGTATTATTATGACGTCATCTGAGACTGCCACAGCCATAATGCTTTCAAAGTTCCGAGTACAGATTGAAGTAAATACATAAATACATAGTTCTAATATACATTTTAAAGCTCGATCTCCCTTTTGGGACACTGGGGTTTGTGCGTTGAAAATATGGACAAAAATTAATTATTACAAAAACAAAATACTGCTCCGGGGTTCCGTACTTCAAAAGGAAAAAAAAACTTATATTTTGTCTTAAAGGGTATTATACAGGGTGATTGGAAATTCGATACATTCCTTGAAAGGGGTGATACTAGAGGTGATTTGCAACAAGTTAGGCCCTATTAACGAGGGGTCGAAAATGAGTGGTTTCTGAGTTACGGTATTTTTATTTTTATTTACTTATTGACAAAAAAAATGACGTTAGAAAACTGCTCCACTCTGAGCATTGAAATAATACTTTTCTGAAAGCTGATAAAGTAGAGGTTACCTACCTTAAAAAAATGCGTGCCTAAAGTTCCCCTTAACTCAAAAATCTCGAGGTTTGAATTTTTTTCTCTCATTTTCGACCCCTCGTTAATAGGGCCTAATTTGTTGCAAACCACCTCTAGTTGATACTAGAGGGTGATCCCCTTTCAAGGAATGTATCGAATTTCCAATCACCCTGTATGTCAATCTCGGGTATTAAAATACATCCTGATACCTCCTGCATTAAAATCCATCAAGCCAAAGACTACAAAGTCAGTTAATGATTACCCACATCTTTTAGACAGTCGGTTAGAAAAAAAATATTAAGATATTGTTAAATATGGTAACATTGAAATTGTCTTTTTATACGGAACTCGCACAAACCCCAAAATCTTTTATCCTATCTAGAACTTAGAACGACTCAATAGAATAGTTGAATTGTAGACTAACCAAATTAAAAATAGTAAGTAACCAAGGACTTAATAACATAGTACAGTGGACATCACATCAACCTACACAAACCCTTTGCAATCTAGGTCGTATTATCGTGACTTAGAGTGCCCGCGTATTACTCTTGATGTGCTGTCCGTCGACTATGGTGACATACCTAGACCTAGTTTTAAACGTGTCATAAAAATGATTTGAAAGTTGCTAAGCAAAATAAATTAGTAGTTTTAAAGAAATACATTTAATTGATTTAGGTAGACATAAACCCTAATTATATTTACTAAATTCATACCAATGATATATTATAGCCTTTATTAGATGAAGATAGTGGGCTTAATGGTATAGCGTAACATAATTGTTAAGGCTTAGTTACTGGCTCGCCAACACACTTTGTATGCAAATAACACGTCCACTCGCGGCCGCAGCGCTTATGCGACTGACGTGTCACGTACGCGCGAACCCCCCACTACTCCACCCGTGGTCGGCCCGTGCAACGTATTTTTGGAGGGTATTCAAAATTATGATTGGTAAACTTATAATGACTTCAGCTGAAGAGTTTCTTAATAATAATTGTACCTATACAAGGATTTTAAAACAAAGTACCTACTTATATTTTAGTGACACACAAAAAAATTTCGAAAAACAGTTCATGTAAAAGTCTTAGAAAGTTCCATTTAGAAAAATATAATATAATAGTATTCTAATAGTAACAAACACAGTTTTACATTTAGGTATACCTTATTTTTTCATTTATACATTTCACAAGCGTATGTTTATTTTTTTATTTATATTTTAATATAAGTAATAATAATTAAGTATCTTAATACTGACATGTAAGTGCTAACACTAAGTATCTATTCCTAGCTAAAAATTAACAGAGTTTTAAATAACTTGACATGCAACAATAAGTGGGTTTTCCAAAATGTTTTATCGAACAAGACTCTACGTGTATATTTACACGGGTAAAAAACTGACGAAAATAAATGGAATTGTGTAAAGAAATAATAACATATTTGTTCAGAATATCAAGTCATTTGAAACACTGTGCAATAACAATCATTATTTAAAATTAAAAGATTACAATCAAGGAAGTAATATAATAAATTATCTAATGGAGAATGTTACGAATTTCAGTTCTAATTAAAGTTTCTTTCAAAGTTGAATATAATTTTCGGCGCTGCAGATAAGAACATTAAAATGCATTAAAATACTATAGATGCAATGTCAGTGCGCTGGTAATGGGCCGATAAAATTGCACTACAAACATCGGATAGTGCAACCTCGCTCTCAGTATACAAGATGTGTGAGAGTGTTCCATCCAGTTTGCACCAAAAAACGGTACCATAAAAAGTGGAACTATCCATAAAGTCACTCTTTCTCCTCAGCGTAGGCCTTTTCCTTGCAAAGTGGTGTACATGCAAATTTAAAAAAATGATTAAGTAAAAATATAGATGTTGTATTTACTTGCGATTCAGATGAGGACCGCCGACGACGACGCGACGTTCTTATACAAAGACCTTAGTTACTATCATAATATACGCGTTCTAGAATCGTCACAAATTGACTAGTTAAACTTTAGCCGGTAAAGTGTTACTTTTACAACCTTTTAACTGCACTTCACGTGAACATGACAACGAGACTACACTGAGAGAGATATTTACTGCAGTTTTCAGCTAGGTACCTCGCATCTATAGTAATTTTGAATCTAAGCTTAACTGATAAGTTAAGAACTTGGTCGAGAGTTTCTTGTAACTTTAGGGACCGACAAAGGGCCCTTGTGGTATCTATGTGGTTGTGGCCTTCAGCTATTAACGGACCCAACCCATGGTGGTCAAACCAAGAAGGTTTTGTAGGATATTAATATTCCTTGCATATGAGAAGCGAAAATAGAAATGACATTGCCGCATTTCAATGGAGCTTTGCCCCACCTACAAAACTGTATCTATCATTTTGTTGGGGACTTATTACAGGTTTCATATTGCATAATCATAATCAGTGTCATTTTCTACTACTCTCGCAACTCCTATAGAAGAATAACAAAAACAATGAATAATTCGCTTTCGCAATGAAGAATTCTTAATTAAGCTGGGGTTTTTTCAACTCGCTTGATGTACAAAACTTTATTTTAAACCAATAATTTTAATAAAAAACAGATATTTTTACATTTATTCGTTATCTTGTACATCATGCGGTTGATGGTGGGGCAAAATCTGGCATTGTCATTTAATATTTTAAATAAGTGGAGGATATTTTTATTCGAAATGGAAATGCAAGTTTACAATATTTTAATACTACGAAGGAACCACTATTTTTAATCAAGATTGAGTAAAAAATCTCGAAATTATAAGTAACGAAACAGGTCTTAATATTACGTACTAAATTATAAAGATATGACTTTTTAAATGCATTATTTTAATTATAAATACAACAGTTAAACGCTTAACTCTTAATTAAAATACTTAAACACTAGTAAAAGTAGTAGAAAACATTTGTAGAGACAGAGATCAGTATAAAAATTAAAAACATTAATTAGTCTTATAAGAAAAGTCGAAAATATTCAAGACGGACAGTTAGAAAGACGTAACTTATTTCAAGTGGACATATTCTAAAAGACGAAACAATATTAAAATTGGCATTTAAATTCCAAAGTAACAAATAAGAAATTGCGATAATTATTTATTCCTCAAACAATAGTTCAAAATTTAAACAAGGTTCATTTATAAAGGGGCAGTTGAGTAAATGCTTTTAAATAAACTCACGTGACCATTCTGTGAGAATACGTCATCTGAAATTAGTTTTTCGATATTTCAATTACCTACAGAGTAAGTTGTACCGTGAAAAATGTACAGTAAAGTTATTTAGGATGAGATTTTTTCAAAAAAGTTGATGACTGATTTACTTATTTAAATTTTGTACTGTAGTTGACTGTACAAAATACTATTATAATAGTTTTAGAAACAATGCTGAGTCAGCGCCCATTCATTACTGCGACACAGACTATACCTAAAATATTGTTTGTTTTGTTCAACTTTCATTATTGTATAATTGTATTCTTTCTATTTATATTGTAACCTTCTTTATTCTAGTTATCTATATTTATCTACCAATTGTGTATTTCTTCTGTGTATATGTATTGTGTGTTGTAGAAATGCATAAATGCTTCATCTATCTATCAATATGTGTACTATTATAATAGTATTTTTTACACCCTTCTAAAATTGAGTTTAACTACAGACAACAGAGCTAACAACTAATAGAACTTTCAGAATCCTTAACCGCTTTATCAAACTTTAACAACCACTTATCGATAAAGTATAGTCACGTCTACAAGTTATCAGTAGCGACAAACTTATGTTTGAGAGAATCAGACTGAAGGAGAGACGAAGCAACGAAGTTAAATGTCTATTATTAGGTTTTTAATTTTTTTTTTAATTGAGTTTTGCTTCAACTGATGAAATTACCACAATAGTTTCAGTGATAGGCATACTTAAATAACATTTAGGAATCAATACAGGAAGTTTTTTTTATTAATTCGACTTTATATTTTTTTGGAAAACCTTTCAAATTATACGCAAAATTTAAGGGCGTTTCAAAAATATACGCGGCTGCTCGTTGATCGGTATAATACCGATGATATGCTTGCCATTTCTGTTTACCGATCACAAATGGTAATTACATAATTTGGCCCTATTTCTACCACTTGCGATCAAAAGAGAAGCATTTACGATTTTATACCGATCAATGCTATTCCTGCTGTTTTAATTAGTATTTGTGCTAGAGTTAAATTACCATTCCCTAACGTAAGATACGCGTAAAACTTTATGACGGATCTGAATATAGTCACAATTGCTGTTGATTCCTGTCCGACTGTAGCAATGTTACACTCGCCTATGATTCAAATCATAAAGTTTGGCGCGTTGTAACTTAGTCTAGACTAGATAAAGTTATCTATAATAAAATTATACTTAGGTACGGTGGAACACAGAGAAAGGTGTACAGGAGAGTTTTTAAGGTTGAGATTTTCTCAAAAACTACTTGACCTATTGCAAAAATTCTTTCACCGCTTGATAGATAAAAGTTAAAACTATTTAACAGTAAAATGATTATTAAATTCGGACCAGTAGTTTTTGAGAAAATCTCAACCTTATTGAGGCTCCCTATATACTTATCTCTGTCTTCGACTGTACAATCCAAAAACACCTGCCTACCTTTGACTGAAGATATTCAGAGACAACCCACTAAAATATTTAAATACTATTTCTGTCAGGGTCGTTTCTTACGGCCAGAAGGTACCAGGCTGGCAGAGGGCTACAGGACGTGTAAGTTCTCGCAGGACTTCGACTTGGAGATGTCATTGATGCAGATCTTTTGTAGCAGCTCCCGCGCGATGCTCAGGGAGATGTGCGTCCGCGAGCTAGCCAGTTTCGTAGGCTTTGCCTCCTATGACAAAGGAGATAAGGTTTAAAAGGGTTTCATTGCTTTTGAAATGATATTGTAAGGCTGCGCTAAGCCTCTTTGTTCCTAGTACTTTGAAATGGAGACATTGTCAGAAATCTAGAACAGTAGGCTTGAAATACGCAATAGGTACCACTTTATATGTATATTATTGTGAATAACTTAACTTAGAGAAAAGTATAAGGAATCTCAATTAGACAGGGATTTATTTAAATGACAAAAATTTCTAGCCGTGGCCAGGACTTGAACCTGCGACCTAGTCATTCCGTGACACGCTCTTACCAAATGAGCCACCACAGAGCGACGTCCGACCACCGAAATTCTTCACCATATTATACATACTAATGGTATGTGTATTGTGTATGTCTTTCATGTTCGCCGATCATGACATAATTTTTTTTTTTGAGTTGACAGGAATTTTTTTAATACAAAATTTTTTTTCGAAAATGGACCTAATTTTGTCTGTATTCTTAGTAGATTACAAATAATTTCAACCGACTCTACTAGAGTCTAAACGATCTAAAGTGAAATTTTTTTTATACAGAGTGTAACATAAAGGGTATATGAAGCCGAAGGGAGGGTGTTCAGTATCGGCAACTGAACAACTTTTGTTCTACGACTTACGAATAAAAATAAATTAATGTCTCATACAAATCGATCAGCTGACCGGTACGAAATGTATGAAAAGTCAAAAAATAAATTCGCGAAAATCGAAGTCGGAAAACAAAAGCTGTTCAGTTACCGATACTGAACACCCTCCCTTCGGCTTCATATACCCTTTACGTTAAACCCTGTATAAATTGGTCAAGTATTTTTTTGTAATTTTCTCTGAGAAACTGCAAGAAAACTTCTGCGAGTTTATTTACAACTTGCAAGTGTAAATAAACTGCTCAGCAAGTTCGGAGTTTACACTTGCAAGGTTTATTTGGACATTGCTTGCAAAAGTTTACTTGCAGGTGGAAACTCAGCCTTATGAATTTCGTCTTAAATATTAATATCACAGATGAACTTTTCAAAATTGACTGACAGATTCCAGTAATAAACGAACATAATATTATATTATTCCAGAAGCAAATGTAAAGGTCCTACATACTGTTAGCTTTAACAATACAAATAAACTACGCGATGGGGTTATAATAAATATGTATAACATTAATCCAGTAAATGTCAAAACGTTCAACTATGACCTTTTCTCTTCGCTTCGAATCTTTTGGCATCATTATTATGCTCATATTAACAAGTGATGTGGATTTTGTTATAACGAATTTAAAAAAAATAATACTATAGTATGACTGTCTAAATCAGTCTTCGCCTGCGCGGTACAGGGATGCGGGGGTAGGACGACAACGGGGACCGAGAGAGGTGCGGGGGCGGGCGCGCGAACAGAAATGTATTGTAACAGAAATGCACCTGCCGCCCGCACCTCTCTCGGTCCCCGTTGTCGTCATACCCCCGCGTCCCTGTACCGCGCAGGCGAAGACTGATTTAGACGGTCATGCTATAGGTAGTTGACCAATCTTAAACTTTTTTTCGATGTGAAAACATTGCCAATTTTCTTTATACATCTGGATCTTTATAAATTAGAAGGAATGTATCGCTTTACCCTGTTGTATAAAAGCACTCAGTATAACAAAGCATGAATGTGAGAGCTACTTTTGATGACTGACTGTACGTCATAGAGGTACAAATATAACATGAAAGGAGCGCTCATGTACCTAAAAATGCTGTTATTCACAAACCTCATTTCCTTTAAATCGTGTTGCCATCCCTTTCACACTTCGTTAAAAAAGGTTAAGACAGAAAGGGTGGATAAACAGTGGCATAACTTTTAATCACGTTTATGAAAAACAGCCTAAATGTTTGAGAATATGGGGCAACTGCCTTGTAAGGTTCGGCTCTCTTGACAATGAGAAATGACAAAACCTGTCGAGTCAATTAATTAAACTAATTACCTAAAATAAATAAAGGAGCGCTATTTAAACTTCACCGGTGCGGCCCGCTTCGGCAAAGCAGAAAGGGCTCCTTTCGCGCTCTATATTTGGAACTTGTTTACCTGCTTCCCAACTTTCTTTGCTTGCTTCTTGTCCCGGCTCTCCTTGAGCCGGATTTGCTTGAGAATGCCCACCAGCAGTTCATCCACATTATGCTGGATCCCTGATGACGTTTCTATGAACTTGCTATCTTTGGTGGTTGCCATCGCTTTGCCCTCTGTATAAAAAATCAAATGAAAAAAATATTGACTGCAAAAATATTTAGCTGCGTCTTAGGCTGCCCATCCACTGGAGAGGAGCAAGTAAGCGGAGCGGAGCGATGGAGTAAGGCCCGGTTTCCACCAAAGCGGAGACGAGAGGAGATATGTTTTTAATAACCAATCACATTTCGTTCCTTCTCCTAAGCGGAGAGGTGATTTGGAAATAACGAAATCTGATTAGTTATTCAATATGCATCTCTTCTCGTCTCCTCTCCGGTTTGGTGGATACCGGGACTTATGCGGAGCGGAGTTGCGGACAGTGTTTGCCCATTGACGTGGAGTGAGGAAGTGGAGCGGAGTGCGAGGGAGTATGCCGAGCGGAGTTGCGTACTGCTAGGCTGAGAGCACGCGACGAGTAAGAGTCTGGCCAGAACACGTGCCCAAGGAGGCACCCGCGTCTGTTTTCTACTCCACTTTCTCTACGCTCCTCTCCTATCTTTTCTGCTCCAGTGGACAGGCAGCCTAATGACTCAGAGCGTGTTTATAGGTTATTTATTTTGTAAAGAAAGGTTCCATCTCTCTCATACTTACCGTTTGTAGAAACCTGTCTCGCTCTAGCTAAGTCCGCTTTATTCCCAACCAGCACAACAGTTCTCTCAACAGTGAACTGTTCTCTCGCGAGGTAGGCCAGGAGCTCACCGGCTCTGATGAAGGAACTCTTGGCCACCACGGAGTAGACCACCACGCATGCGTGAGGCTCGTACGTTGATAGGCAGTTCTCCACCTGTGATGATAATGCTTTAGAATAGAGAATTCAAATGCAAATGTTTGGGTTCCTTAACGAAGGTTGGACAACACCATGGCTTGGATAGCTGTCATAAATATGGTGTGGTATTTTTAACATAAATGAGGTCTGCTACGGAAGCTTCAATATTTCGGTCACATTATGCGGAACCCCCGATATAACCTGCTGCAGTTAATAATCCAGGGCAAGATCTGTGGGAAGAGGAGCGTTGACAGGATGAGACACTCTTGGTTAAAGAATTTACGTGATTGGTTCGGCTGCAGCACCGGCTCCTTGTTCCGGGCAGCGGCCAGAGGGTGAAAATTGCCATGATGTTCAGTCTTCGATGAAAGAGGAACGTTAAGAAGGAGGACTGTTTTCATAAATTATTATTATATATATAATACGAGAACCCCGAATAATTAATATCGAAGGAAATACAGAAAGCCTGAAGATGAAAAACCTTTACCAAATCGCGACATGTCTAAATTATGAAAAACTAGGTCCAATGCTTTCTCTCACTAACCGACATCTCTGTGCTGGGATGGTCAATGAAGATGAGCTCCGACTCCTCGCCGTCCAGTAGCACTGACACAGACTTCTCACCAAACTCGTCGTCTGCAACAAATAAAATGATAATCAATACATTAGTGTGACTTAATGCAGAGAAAAATATCCAGGGGCCTCAATAAGGTTGAGAACTACTGAACCGAATTTAATAATTCTTTGGCTTTGCATAGTTTTAACTTTTGTACTTATTGTAAAAATAGCATTATCACTTTTTTAATAATTTATAGTTACCCCTAAATATAGTTTAATCTCTGTTCCTTTAAACCGTGTTGTGTCATTTTCACTCAACGTTAAGTTTGAAAGGGACCGTGGTTTTGACCATGAAATAACTAAGTCACGTTTATGCCTATAGCTTATAGTTTTAATTATCAAACTGAGACGTATTAATTACTGCCCGAGATAATTACAATTAGACACTGGATAATAGAACGTGGTGGAAAGAAGACAAAGTAGCTTACCTAACTAAACTGAAACAGTAACTCGACTCTCGCTCGGACAATGAAGCTGAAGTTTTATCGCAACAACTTTCACGGCTATGAATCGGTCACGGATAGGTCAAATGTATAAAAAAGCACGAATAATCATGTTTCACAATACTTTATTTATTAAAATACAAGTACCTAAGTATTAAATAAATTATCCTATAAAATATAAGTACTTACATATTTAAAATCTTGTTTCATGGCTTTGCACAAAAATCAGAATATCATGCACTTGCGCACCAATCAAGTAAATTGTTAAAAGTTGATAAATCCTTTTGTAACTTGGAATTAATGACGATATGATTTATTTATTTATACAAATATATTTCTGGCATTACAGTAGAACCAAAGCACCAAGGTACATAATGTTGTAGCTTCATACACGCATGATACTGTGACCTTTTAGTCTAAATCTGTATCAATGCCCAGATTTTTCCGGTAATTTGAGTGCTCTGGTATTTATTATTAAAATTATATTGTCTCGTTTTGTTTTTTGGAATGTTTTTAGTTAGGTAGATTTTTAGTTTAGTTTTTAATGTATTTTTAAGTAGTTTAGTTTTATTATATTTGTCTCGTAATAGCATTCTCAAAAAGATTATTACCGATCTAGGTGACGCGATTGGTGTATTAATATTTTATCTATTTCTACCAGTCGAGTTACTGTTTAATAAAATAACTGTGGCCAAACTTCGGAAATGAGGTCACCATTAAGGGTACGTATTTGGGTAACCAAACATTTATTAAGGTCCGGTCGGAATCCCCATTAATTACTGTCGTTAATTTGGATCCCATTGCTTTAATCATAAAATGGACTTGTTAGTAATTTTACAAAATTGAAATTCATGTAAATAGGTAAACCGAGGCCAAATCAAGTGTATTATTTTGTAAACAAAAACTACCCTCCCTCATTAACATTTTAAGCTATTCTGTGGTTATTGCATAGTTATTTATACATTATTAGATCGGATTACTTTATTTTCACAACGATGAACAAATTCAATCAATCAGTTCCTTCAGTTTTGTATCACAACAGGAAATTAGACGATCATATTTGTTTACAAAATAAGACACTTGATTTGGGCTCCGGCATAGTACGAATACTTTTTGCTTCTGTCATTTGTCATTTTGATCATAACTCGTTTTTTTCCTGTTTCAAGATTTAGTGATAGAGCGGATTGCGGCCTAGACGTCAGATCGCTACCTACTGTACGCTAATGACGGGAGAAAAGGGGGCGGGGCATGCGTTTCAACTGGCCGCAGGCCGCAAGCCGCGTGCAGATCGCGCCTGTATGTGTCAGGCTTTATTTGTATTGTCAGTTAGATTACACAACAGTTATTATGATATTAAGTATACAGCTGTCGACACATCGATAATTATCAACAATTATTTTAATGGGGAACACTTAATAATGATTGTTATTTCAAAGTCGATAACATCAACATTCAAATAACACTTTTGTCATATTGTGTACTAATATAGTAGAATTATTATTGTACTTTAAAATATTAATTAAATTTTATTTTATAATATTGCAGACTTCAAGTGCGGGAAAATAAAGGTCATCTTTGTAATATGGCAGGTTCGATTACCATCTCTGCATTATTTTCGTAAAAAAAAATGTAAATTCATCTATAACGTACGGTGGAATACAGAGAAAGGTGTACAAGAGAGTTTTAAAAACTCGTTGAGATTTTCTCAAAAACTACTTGACCTATTGCAAAAATTCTTTCACTGTTTGATAGATAAAAGTTAAAACTATGTAACTGTAAAAGAATTATTAAAATAGGTCCAGTAGTTTTTGAGAAAATCTCAACCTTATTGAGGCCCCTGTATCTCCGTCTTCGACTGTACAAAAAAGTACTTTATACACACACAAGCAAGCTGGCATTATAAATAAATGAAAGGGCATTAAACACGTAAAATCGCAAGCAAAAACAGACACAATTACATTTCAAAAATTGTACTTAGGCTAAACAAAATACGTGCACAAATACAACGAAATCACATGCAATAACGGCGCAAATCTGATTGTTAGGACAAAGTAGGAAAAACTAATATCTACTGATAGCCAATCTAATTTAATGGGATTGCCGTACGTAATATACAGGGTGACTCCGAATTCAAGAGACTAAAGCCAAGATTCAGAGACAATGTAGAGCGCAAACCTAGGCCGATTCAGACGGCCTTTAGCACGAGATAGCGCGGGCTCGTTCTTAGAATTGTCAAATTCAGTAGACGTTTCACAGAGAGAGCTTCTGATGCTGATTGGATTGCGTATGATGAGCAGCGACGATTTTTATTAGCGTTCAAGTCCCGTCAATGTCAGATTTTTGACGAAAAAAAGTACTTACAAAAATTTCGCTCGTGCAGACTTTGACAGGATTTGAGCTATTGCGACTGTCAAACGTCTATAGAATTTGACATTCGTAAGATCGAGCTCACGATAAGCTTGGGCTCAAAACTGTCCACCTTTGGTGTGTGTTCGCTCTTACGACTATCAAAATGCTTTGAAATTTCATAGTTACTGGTCTACAACTTTCAAAAATGCTATGAAATTTTATAGCTGTCGCTATTACAACTGCGGTCTAAGCGCCTATGGTAATAACTTGAGTAAAATATAATAGAAAACTTACTTTTACATTAATTCAAGGTGGTCATAATATAGGTATAAAGCTATACAGGGTGCTTACTTTCCCTGTTCAAATATTAGTTTGTTTGAACATAATTTAAAAAGAAATTGAATTTGTCTTGTGGGCTTCGTAAATGACTAAATAATTGAGTTATTCTTATGATTCATTATAACAGGTAATACGAGTGACGCCCACAAAGTAATTATTATGTAAGAATAATACCTTAACAAAAGGAAAAATTATCCTGCTTTTTTATAGGTGCACTTAATAAGACACTGTGTTCGTATTAGCTTTAAGTATACAATCCGATGCAGATGTCAAGCGTGTGTTACACGTACTTAAAGCGTTATCAAATCAAGGCTACCGGCCTTCATATAAATAAAAATCGAATACTGAATATCTGTTTCTCACGTTTTAAAACTCAGTTTCAGTCATACCTTATCTTATATATTATATTAGGTACCTATAGAAACCCCAATACTTTCATCAATATTCAGTTTATGGGATTGTTTTTGAACTGTATAAGGCAGTTAGGAACCGCCGGCGAGTAAGCGAGTAAATCCCAGCTATTTTCTTGCCCAAGAAACGTACAAAAGATATTACATTCCGTGTAAACAAAAGAGATGCATATATTAATAGTTCATCGCCGAGTGTTCACACCGCCGGCGAGTACTAGCTCGGCGATACTCGCCCACTCGCTGAGCTAAACTCGCCCACTTGCTGAGCTACACCGACGAGTGGGCGAGTGAAGCGAGTAATCGCTCAGCGACACTCGCTGATAGCCGAGCTACAAAACTATACTCGCCACTCGCTGCTCGCCCACTCGTTTTATAGTTGATAGCTTTACTCGCTCATCGCCGGCGGTAGGACAACTGCCTAAAAGCTATACAAATATTTTCGTAACTAAACACCCTGAATAGTAGCGAAAATTAGGCAAGGGGTTGACTAAGGCACACTTATCAGACATTAGGATGATATTTTTTTTTCATACCATATCAAAATAAATACATAAATAATGTACATTCCGAAACACCCTGTATATTAGCGAATATTAAGGGCACGGGGTGGGCTAAGGGCCAAAGCAAACTTATCGGACATTGATTAAGGGCAAGAACTTACCGCGTTTTGCTTCGCCGAACGTGAGCAAGCAGAAAGAAGTTATGTTATTTACACAAGAGTTAGCGTTAGCCGGCCACACATGTTGCGCTAAGGCAGCGGTTGTAGTCATAGGCGGGAGCGGAAAATATATTTATACTACTAATACTGTTCAAGAAGGAGGGGTTATGTTTTTCGAGTGTATGTGAATATGCATGTCTAATTCTTTGACACGACCTGCATATTAAACGGCATGATGGACTTTAACATGAGGTGTCATTAGATTTATCTTTATTGTAGGATTGACATTAGACTAAATATTTTTGAGGATTTTTGTTTTTTAAACATAGAATCTATTTCGGATATCATTTACATAACTTGGGAAGTAAAAAAAATTGTAGATAAAATGAGAACGTATTCTGAAAAGTGTCTACAACTTTGGTAAAAATAAAGCTTTAGGAACGAAATAAACTACCTACATTCGATAGAGAAAGTGTCATACAAAAAAAGTCATTTTGAGAAAATATCGAAAACATATCTTTAACATCTGTAAGTATAAAATTGAACATAGATTTAACAGTGCCCCAACCAGTAGGGGCATAAATAGCCCGTTAATGAAGGCTACATTTAAATATTTTCCGCTCCCGCCTTCGCCTGTCACTGTACTCCAAGCTTAATTCAATTACAGCCCAAGCGAGTTCTAATACGATCACTAATGCTATTCAATTTATCCTCGTTTATTTAAGTAGCATTGTTATTTATTCGCCAATACCAATTTCATCAAGGTTTTCCCCCTTCAAATTGTTAATGAAACAATTGTTCTTCTTCTCGTGTGGTTTAGTAACCAAACCTAATGTTGTCAGAGTTGTTCAGGCCGTCCGCCTGACGTGGCCTGAGGGCTAACAGAACTGCGCCGGCGGACGACGCCGTGTACCGCGCCAGTGGACGGCGCCGTCCACCGGCACGAATGCTGTCCGCCTGTGACCGGCGCCGGCCGACATCGTGCACCGGTAGACGGGGCCGGCAGACGCCGTAACACGCCAAGGCATGCGACGGCATGGCACCGCGCCGTGGCGTTGTACGCTAGCCTTAACGATCGCTGTCGAAAGACAGCAACCGGGACCGACTGCTTCGTGCTTTCCGGAGCACGGAGGGGCTCAGTCACAGACCACTTACCCAATAGACATGAAATCGGTACAAATGACAATGCCATATTCTGCCCCACCATCAACCGCAAGTTGTACAAGATAACGAATAAATGTAAAAATATCTCAGTTTTTTATTAAAATGATTGGTTTAAAATAAAGTTTTGTACAAGTTGCGATTCGAAAAAAACAGCTTAATTAAGAATTCAGAAAATAGTAAGAACTCGAAGCGATTTATTCATTGTTTTTGTTATTCTTCTATGAGTTGCGAGAGTAGTAGAAAATGATACTGATTATGATTATGCAATATGAAACCTGTAATAAGTTCCCAACAAAATGATAGGTACAGCTTAAATGGTCACGTAGTTTTGTAGGTGGGGCAAAGCTCCATTGAAATGTGGCAATGTCTTTTGCAAGCGAAAAATTCTGTCAACGATGAGCGCATAGGCGCATAGAGACGAAGCAGGTGACAGGGATGCTATATTAAAGAGGTGCGTCCAAGTTGATAACATCTCTAAGTTATTCCGGCATGCTGCGGGCGGTAAGCCGGATGACAATAAGGACGAAAGACCTGGCTTCCCATAGTACAGGGAATCCTAGTTTGGGAGCCAGGAACATTATTGTATTATGAAATTTTTGTGAACAACAATAAAACATTTCATTTCAGTTAGACGTGGCGCGAAGCAATTTTGCGCTCATGTGCGCCCTTTTTTTTTTTTTTTTTAACCCAGGTAAACATGCAAATCATGTGGCACCACGCCCGGGGGAGCGTGTTGGTTATGTCGGGATCACCGCCCTGAAGGGGCAGCATACCGACTAAACATCCTGGGGTGTTCCACCTCGTGCCATTCATGCCGAGCCACGGGAAACTGTGATACAACCGCGACCCGACTGGCGCCCGAGCACTCCCCTATTGTGGGCTGTACTAGTCTCATGTGCGCCCTGCTGTTACAGGTCTATGGGGTAAGTGGTCTGTGGGCTCAGTTGAAAATGTCACTAGCGGTCACCCATCCAGGTACATACAACATTGCTTAACACGTTTTCAATGCGTACTCACTACTATTGTTGGACTATGAGCCCCTCAAAACATAATTGATGAAAATGACATTCAAAATTGATCAATACTTATAATATCTACACATTATTATTTAAATTAATTGAATTTTAATTTATGTTTACTTCAATAAACTCTAATATAACATGCTACCATGCATAACCTACTTATAAAACTTATAAGTACAATATTATCGACAGAGTAACTGGCAGTATACAAAATAACACTTGAAGTAAACCTATAAATACCTCTTAGATGATTAAGCATGATGACTCGTAGCGATACTAGCGATAAACACGGCTTAAAGCGGTGGTTTAAAACGTGGTGTAATTATAAGAATTTTCGCTGGATTTCACCATTAGCATTTTTATAATTAAGCCTCTGATATGTACGTACACACGATGGACAAGGATAGCGAGAGACACAGAGAGATGGAAATCTTTAGAGGAGGCCTTTGTCGAAGGACAGGCTGTTGCTGGGAAATAACCGATCGTCGTTAAACGATTAAACGTTAAAACACAAATTTATATCTTAATTGTAATTCTTAAATGGCAATAAAGGCTTATTTTATTTTATTATTTATTTATGTACACACGAAGACAGAGATAAGTGTACAGGGGGCCTCAATAAGGTTGAGATTATCTCAATAACTACTGGACCGATTGCAAAAAATTTTTTACTAGTAGATAGTTTAGATTACACACAATTTAATTGAGAAATTTTTTCAATTAGTCAATAGTTTTTGAGAAAATCCCACCCTTAAAATAGAAGACTATACACCTTTCTTTTGTCTTCGACCGTACAGTAGATACAACAAGAATAAATCTAGGACTTTTACGATTACTTACGATATTTTGTACAGATAATTTGTATGAGATGATTATCTTTTATCCATGCATAATGAGCAGTCGGCTATACATTAACCCTTAGCTTTCCTTTTTCAACAGCAACATAAAAGCGAATAGATAAAATAGAGTAACCAACATATTATAGTGACCACAGACAGGTACTGACAGAATACCAGCGCTGCGCGCGCGCCGCGGCCGCCCCGTGCGTGCGCGCGCGCAGCAATATGCTGAGTCAGCGCCCTTTCATTACTGTGACACACAGACAGTATGTACCTAAAACACTTTCTGTTACCTTCCTTAGTGTAGTATACCTATCTGTTCTCCATGTTTGAACCTTTTTTTGTGCATGTATTGTAGTATGTTGCAGAAACGAATAAATGTTTAATCTATCTATCACAGAGGAGAGAGACAAGATAAACTAATAACGGCCTCCGGAGGGCACGCAAACCTAGTAGGTAGTTTATTTACACACTAACGATGTTAGCTATAGACGTTACTTAAAAGTTATTCCTCAAGAATTCTTCCTAGCTTGACGTTTTTAACGAAATCTGAAAGTGACAGAACACGGTTTAAAAAAAAGGTACCGTGGAATAACTTTTAAGTCACGATAAGCGTGACTTAAAAGTTATTCCACGGTACCTTTTTTTTAAACCGTGTTCTGTCACTTTCAGACAACTAGAGAGTAGATTGTTGAATAGATACATATTAAGCTCCGTTTACATCTACAGACGTTTAACGTGTCCGCCACGTGACGTGGCAGACAGTTAAGTAGGTACGTATACCGAAGCTCAAATCAAGTGTCTTTATTTTGTAAACAAAAACTATTTAACTTAAGTTTTTCTGTAATTATTGCATAGTTATTTTCACATTATTAGATCGGATCACTTTATTTTCACAATGATGAACAGGTTCAATCAATCAGTTCCTTCAGTGTTACATCACAACAGGTAATTAAACGATCATATTTGTTTACAAAATAAGACACTTGATTTGGGCTTCGGTAGCGATTATGTTATTTATAAGAATAATTACCTAGGTTCTCTTGAAAATGGTGGGAAACGACGGTTGTGAAATTATTTGATAATTTTCATTTTAATGTCTACAGTGGTTATTTTGTGTTTAATATCACGTTAAATTAATCAGAAAATTGTTCGCGAATGACAGTATGGTGAATTTATTGGACATGCAAGATCTGAAGTTTCAAGCAATTGTCAAGAGTCCCGCTACAAGCTCGGGAGTGAACGTGACTGTCGAGCTGCTTCGTCCAGACTGATGACGCTACGGCGACTCCTCTGGAGAAAGAGAGGACTATAATATCTTGAATATTCTGTACATGACATTGGCAAATAACGAACTGTCGAGTCCATTAATAAAATAAATATATAATTACGTGCGCTCCGATAGATTTAGAATATGTAATAACATTCGCTTCTAAATCTATCGTAGCGGCTCGTGGAGTCTACACGTGACCAAAATGCTGGTTCTAATTTCAGCCGAAGGCCTCGTTAAGGGGAAATGCTACCAACATTTGGATTTGAACACGTTGACGGACAATGGGCATCGCTTGAGTGAGCTGTCTGTAAATGCAAGCCATTCGGATAGTTTAAGGCCACGTATGCGCGTATTTACAGTTTTTTCGATGAAGGCTACGGCACTAACTACTAAAATTAGACGTCTGAAAAAATATGTAGCAATCTTGGGGTGTATATTTAGGGACTGATGAATACCGATACACGATTGGACAAACTTCGCTCGATAGAAAAAAATCGCAAACATACCCCTTCCATGTCATTTAAAATTATGTCTAAACCGAAATAGTTATTCATAAGAAATATATATCAAAATGTAGGGTATTATAATTACGAGACCTTGTTTTAAAAAAACTGATTTTTATTGGCGTATTTTAATTTCCCTGCCAAAATTCATCGAAAATCAATAAAAATAAAAATATGGAGTCACTGTGCCGTGCTCTTCGATCCGCCGCTGCGGAACATCGTCTGTCTCGCGCTCGAGTTTGACAGCTCGCCGCCCAATATTTTGCATAAGTGTACCTATATATATACATATAGTTTTAATTTAATTATGTTTTAGGGTACTCTTATAATGTAGCTACGACGCTTTCCCGGGTAAAGGTCGCCTCCAGCGTTTTCCAATTTGCTCTACTTCAGCATCTTCCGTCCAGTTTTTTAAGACCTTTTGAATGCCTTATGACTTGCATGCGTAGTAAATCAAGTATTTTTCAAATTGGCTAGTGAATAAAGGTTATTATTTATTTTATAATAGCGTTAGCCTCGCTATACAGCGGGGCAACGCGGCCAGCCTTTTGGGCACGCTGCCAATTGTGGGGGACCTGGGGCAAGTTTTTTATCTTTAAATTTTTATTTGTACATATAGTTTTAGTTTATTTCATTTAGTTTTTAATGTTACATGTAATTTTTAGATTTTTCCAAATAATAATAAAAAAATATAATGTAGCTAATTCGATAGCGGCCGCGAATCGAATCCTAAACGCAACTGTCACTATCGCTCATATGCATCCCGTAAGAGCGAGATAACATATATTTGCTATTTGAATAAATGAAAATGGCATTTTAAAAGTTGATTTAATTTGATACGTTTTAACGTCAAAATGTTGTTATAAAGGCTCCCATTACAAAGGCCCTGACAGAGTTAGCGACGAAGCGCTTTTGTTGTCGCCAATTATTTGAATATGTCTCGTTGACCCAAAAGTTTTGACGCAAAGTGGCGTATATATTATGATGTTATAAAAATAGAACAATGATCCTTGCCTATTAGCGCGTTTACGTCGTTTGTGTTTGTACGTTAAATTCTTACATACATTACATACGCCTGTTTCTTAAAGCAACGGTCGTCTAACTGACTCCAGAGACCATGAACTTCCATATTATAACACGTTAAATTAAATAAAATATATTCTTCAACTAAGTAGTTATATGTATAGGTGATATCTAAATTAAAAGTTAAAGTAAAGTGGATGGAGGAGAGCCTTAATTAAAATAAAAAAGAAACGACTAAAATATTTTTTGCGCCATACTTTATTATAATTTGGGATTTTTAGTAAGATGAGCTCGGTTTCCTCCCAAAGTACTTGTCTAATCTGTGCTCCTTAACACAGATTTATTACGCCACGAGTTAAAATTAAGGATGAGAAAAAAACGGCAAGTTAAAGCCTTGATTCTAGCGTAATAAATACGAAAATATAATTTTTTTTTTTAAATCAACTCAATCCGTTCCTGTACAATGAAAACTGTACCATCTTTATTTTCTACTTTTTCATCAGATTGAGCATAATTACAGTTAATATTTGTTGCAAATCTGTAGACCTAAAAATATGGGATCATTCTCAGTAGATTAATTGCCCGAATCAATGACGAATCGATAGTAATATGAGGTTAAACCTCTTAACGTCTTTACTTTACCAGTATGTAGCTACGTACGTTTCTTTTTCATGTGGTAGGAAAGGTTACAATTTGGTCCGGTGACCAGGATGGTCTTAATTAACTGAAACATAATTAATTAATGGCTACTGTGCGAATCTTACGTAGGCGGCCGTCTATAATAATCCCATCTCAACTCACTAATAATACAGGGTGGCCTTGAATTCATTCGACATAATGAAATTGGGAGTCGTACTCATGATAAATATAAAATTGGAAAGTTTTTTATTAATCAAAACTGTAAAAAAAATTAACTAAATACGTCACATTCTTAAAAATGATAATAATTACCATTAGGTAAAAGTCAAGTGTAAGAAATCATTGCAAAAATTTAAACTACCTTTAAATATAAAAAAATTAATGCACATCAATTTAATATTTTTATTTTGACAGTTGAATTTATTATAAATATTTGTTTATTATTTTTCCCCAAATTGTTTAATTTACTTAAATGCTGTGCTGTGTTAGAATTAATGTATGTCACAAGCCTAACCATCCACTAATTAAATAATAATTGATAATTAATTTGTCGAATAAATTCAATGACACCCTGTGTAGATACTAAAGTTTTTGTTTATTACTAAATCAGCTCGGTAGATCACATATGTACATATGCTAGGATTCTGGAGCAAAACATTAGACAATCTTTTACTACGGGAAAACCTAATTTCCCCGGTAAACCTATAGATCACGATTCACGGCCCACTGCGGGCCGGCAACCTAATCAATCTAAATGATAAATTAATATAAAAATAATAACTAATCAAATAAATAATACAGAAAAATACAATGAAATAAAACAATACTAATATAGCTAAATTAACAAATATTCAAATATAACAAAATCGTGCCCGAGGAGCGCACACAGCGGCTCCGGGCACGCCCGCGCCCACTGTTCCGGGTGCCGCAATGCTCCACCAACTACGCGCGGAACTCGGTCCTCAACAGATGCATGCGGACTTACAATGACCACTTCCTAGATGTCGACTTATTTAATACTAAAATTACGAATATTAAAAAAACACTTACCGACACTATGAAGGCACTCGACAGCGACATTATAGCTCCCACCCGACGACGTTCTCAGTAGCGTGCGCGCAGACACAGTAGATGTAGGTACACACACCTCCCTCACCCTTACACTCTCACACACCACAACATACTCGGTTAGCGCTGCTCTTTTTTGTTTTGTTTTGTTTTGTGTAGGTATTTGCTTAAATAATTTAGTTTTGTAATGGTTTTTCTTTCTTGTAATGGTTTTTCTTTCTGTTTGACTTCTCTTAAAGCTATCTCTAAAATTAATGTTAATCTGTGAAATTTCTTAATTGGCTAATATAATTATAATCACTAATATTAATTGTAATAAATAAGGCTGTGAAATTTCTAATAAACAATAAATAAATAAATAATAAAAAAATAGGTATAAATATTATTATTGTATATATATTTCTAGGATTATTTATCACTGACTAGATTGACAAAGAAATGCAAAAATACTACAATGAATGACAAGTAATAATATTATGCTATTAATGGCCTTAATAGCTACGATTAGCCTTCCTCTCTCCTAATTGTGTGCACAACAGGGTCCGTAATGTTATACATACTAACATCAATTCCATAACTTACGGAATGCAATAAAGATTTTGAATTTGAAGCTAGTACTAATTAATAATTGTAGTACCCACGTATCGTAACAATGCCCAACCTACCATTTAAACCTGTGCGGGTAATTCGGGTAAGCCGACACCAATTATACTTGGCGCTAATGGCCAGTCTCGGCTGCTCCCGTCATTACCACTTTAGCTAATGTCGAACACATGGTCTCATATACACTGTACACTTCTGAGAAATGAGTCACGTTGTTTCTACGAATTTTTATGTGTATTGTATACAGTGCATCAAAAGGGAAAAAACGGAACCCTAACGGCGCGGCGCCGTGCCGTCGAATGGAGCGGCGTGTTACGGCGTCAGCGGCGCCGGCCGCCGGTGCACGTTGTCGGACGGCGCCTTCCACAGATGCGGTACACGGCGTCCGCCGTGCGCCGGCGGCCGCCGCGCCGTGACGTTGTACGCTAGCCCTTAGGAGTTAGGTCTTGCACAAGGAAAGGAAAAAATCCGAAAACTGTAAATTTGTAATTACATCTCCCCAAAAATATTATTTTTCTATTAAACTTATAATTGCAGATGATGAGTATATCGATGTATGGGCATAAAATTTTGATAATGGCGAAAATAAGTTTGTTTCTAAATCTAGTTTATCTTTTCGTTAGATCAAAGTTACGGTAAAGTTGTGTTGCACGGAAGCCTCGGTGCGCGAGTCCGACTTGCAAGTGGCCGGTTTTTAGGGTTCCGTACCTCAAGAGTAAAAAAGGAACCCTATAGGTTCAGGATTCTATATCAGATGGAGGGATGACTTCAGAGAGAGCTGCTTCGCTCCCCGCCACCTTCTGTGGCAGGTTTGAGTCACGAGCAGCCCAGCGCGCCTGCAAGCCCAACATAGGCCAAACCCACACCCCGCCTTGACCCCTCCACGCTTGATTACGGTGCTGTTATGTAGTATTGAGTGCAAAAAAAACATGAAAAAGCACAAAAAAAAACGAAGAGGAAAAGCCATACACAATATTGCATTACAGTATCGTTATTAACCGTGCGAGAACATTTGCCATAAACCCCCTCCCTCTGAAGGGCCACATCACCGTCGGCCCGTTGGCCGACGAGACCCTGCCGGGGCAACAAGGGAAACCTTAAGGCCCCACGCTCCAACCCGAGATGGGGAGCACGAAGACCTGTCGTCGTCGGGATGACCTTCGCAAGATGGCTAGCAAAGACTGGATGCAAAAGAGAATCGGGTTGAGTGGCGTGCTTTGGAAGAGGCCTACGTCCAGCAGTGGACTGATATGGGCTGATGATGATGATCATTTATTTTACATACCGATCTAGAGAGTACAAGCAACTTTTTTATCAAACGAACCTAGGACCCCTTGAACAAAATAAAGGATTACTATCTTCTAGACTGGGAGGTCGAAATACGAGTAGTTTGAAGTTTCCGCAGCTAATTTTAGTTAGATACTTAGTATCCTCAATTTGTTGTACGATTTTATATCAATGTGTACAATACTGATTATTCAATATTCAAAAAAAGATTAGATCAAATAATAATTCGTATAAAAAAATTAAAAGTTTGTAGATTGTTATTAAGGGCCTTCCATGAGCCAACTAGCTAAAAAGCTATTTACAAAATGTTTATTAGTACGAATACTATTTTTCAATATACAATACATGGCATAATCGCGACAAGCTAAGTTGTAGTTCACAAATGTGCCAAAAACGGCCGTTTTTCGCAATTATGCGAACTACATCTTACCGAAATTGAATCACGTTATAAATAATCATTTAAAAAATAGTATTTATCGTAATAAACATTTTGTAAATAGCTTTTTTAATAAAATTGATTATATTGGAAGATATTATTTTTTTAAGATTGGCGGCGCTAGTTGGCTCATGGAAGGCTCTTAATAAAACATATTTTAAACCATCAATCTAAGTCGAATTAACTTCAAACTGACTTTAGCTACTTATCCAAGTAGGTCTATAATTCCCTAGACAGTAAACGTTCAGTAACACAAAAACAATATTTACGAAATATGAATGAAATTTCTTCAAAGCCTTTTAAAAAATTCCACAAAATAAAAAGAGGATTATCCCGAAACGAAAACCATGAAATCGAATTAGGTATTTCAAGTTGCGAAATAAATTCTAACTAAAAGAGCTTTTTCCTCGAAGTATTAAATATTAAAATGTCCAATTTTCACGTAAGCCGCAGTGCTTTTGATAAAAAAAGTTGTAGTACAGTCTGGTCCAAAGAAATGTATACGGGGTATCTGAAATTTTGTCGGAATCTACTTGACTGATTATCACTTTTTAAACCTTCACGGTTTGTATACATATTAATTACATAAAACGGGAATTACCGTGTTAAACATTTATTATTGATGTCTCGATATTTCGACAGCATTGCAGCCATCATGGTCATGGGTACCTGCAAATATCAACAACTTTTCTTAACGCAGTCAGCGAACACGAAAGATGGTTGATCGTTTTGTGTCACCCTTCTAACGTTCAACACTCGCCGACTTCGGTCTACTCGTGACCATGATGGCTGCAATGCTGTCGAAATATCGAGACATCAATAATAAATATTTAACACGGTAATTCCCGTTTTATCTAATTAATACTTGACTGATTGTATATTTTTTTTACTACCTAGTTGATGGACTATCAAATCATTTATTTCAAACATTAATTTCGTAATCACAAGTTACTAGCAAAACCTTACAACTATGTTAAACTTACACAATGGTTGTAAACCGGGT
The DNA here is from genome assembly GCA_963506565.1 of Tachystola acroxantha. Taxonomy (NCBI): domain Eukaryota; kingdom Metazoa; phylum Arthropoda; class Insecta; order Lepidoptera; family Oecophoridae; genus Tachystola; species Tachystola acroxantha. The sequence continues at coordinate 3,716,774 of OY735892.1, read as the reverse complement.
TTTTGTACCTTTCACACATCTTTAAAAAACGTTAAGTTAGGAAGGGACTGAAGGGTTAAACAGACTAACTTAAAATCACGTTTACAGCTAACCGCGTAAACATAAGTACCTAATACGACTAACTGCAGATCAAGTGAAACACTTTGGACTTTGGACCGTTCTTATTATCTGCGTCGTAAGATTTAAAATCGTACTTCAATTGTTACCATTGATCTGCTGTTGTCAAGTGTACTATTTCTGAAGGATAACTTATGTCCAGTGCCTCTTAAACTTGTAGTCTGCACACATTCTATGTATTTCAAAAAAAAGTTCCATAAATCGGTCAAGTATACCTCTGTGGCGCAGTGGTTGGGTCACTGGACTGCCGATATGGAGGTCCCAGGTTCGATCCCCGGCCAGGTCAGCCATGTACCAATGAGCTTTTCCTCGTTTTTTTCTCGAAGGAAAATCTTATGTACATTTACCTAATGCTCTCAAAACGGTGAAGGAAAACATCGTGATGAAATATGCACGCCTGGTGGATCATGGCCCGAGTTCCCTTGATGTAAGGAAAGGTCTGTGTCCGAGCAGTGATGACTTAAAAATAGACAGATGATGATGATGAATAACTACTTGCCATCTGTACACCTTTCTCTAAGTTAGACTGTACTAGAATTTGCCCTAACTGACCCTTGTCAAAGCCAATAGGCAGGCTATATCCGGGAAGGCTGGAATTCATTTGAAGGAATACTTTTATATTGGCTATTAGACATAAATTGGTAGCGATTGATACACGCTACTTTTTCTTAATTAAACTATTTAGGTGACTAAAAGGCGCTGCTATCTATCGCTATTAAAAGCCTTCATAGAGTGAACTAGCGCCGCCAATCTTAAAAAAATAATATCTTCCAATATAATAAATTTTTATTAAAAAAGCTATTTACAAAATGTTTGAAATGAAATGAAATGTTTATTGTTGTTCATAAAAATAGCATAAGACCATGATGTTCCTGGCTCCCAAACTAGGATTCCCTGTGCTATGGGAAGCCAGGTCTTTCGTCCTTAAGACTATTGCAGAGGTACCTCCCCGTCCATAATGTCATCCGGCTTGCTGCCCGCACCATGCCGGAATATTGTGTGTTTAGTTTCGCACTTTCTAAACCATAACATCTGTAATACCTATAACCAGCAATAAAAATCTTTGACTTTGACTTTTCCTTTACTTGTGCAATAAGACCTAGCTTCTTGCCAAATTTCATGATTCTAGGTCAACGGGAAGTACCGTATAGGTTTTGGTTTTCTTGCTTTTTCATACAAATATGCGAGAAAATGCGACATAAACGGCCATATCTTTTGATTGCGTTGACGTAAAAGTTTGATTTTTCCACGGCTGCATGAGGTTGCAGACCTGAGTATTTGGTATTCGGAATTTCATATTTGGAATTTCAACTTGATCCCTCTACGCGTTTCTGAGACAGACACAAAGGATTAGTGTCAAAAAAAAAGTCCAAGAGCTTCTTTCTCGTAGCGCTACGGGGTACGACTTGGCTACGTCATCTACGCGTAGAAGCTCTACGCTTTTTTCTACGACGAATATGAAATAGAATCGGTATAAGTTGTCGTATAATAAGGCTATAAAATAAAATTATTAATACAAATAATTGGCAAAATATGTAATAATATATGGAATATAAGAGCTCGATGGTTCAGTGGTTGGGACAATGGACTTGCAATACGGAGGTCCCAGGTTCGATTCATGTTTCATCTAATGCATGTGAAATCCGCCAATCCGCATTGGGCCCGCGTGGTAGATTATGCCCCAGCTACCTCGACGTAACAGTAGGTCTGTGCCTGAGCAGTGGGGCAATATAAATAGACTGATAATGATGATGATGAATTAAGATAAACTCAATGGTACAGTCGACAGCAGATCAAAGGTAACACTTGCAGTACGATTTCAAGTCTTACGAAGCAAATAATAAGAACTGTCAAAAGTAAAAAGTGTTATCATTGATCTGCTGTCGACTATATTACTGATCATTCTGCCACGGGAAAGCAACCACTAAAGTTTCACGATATGTTTATAGTTCTCGATATACACCTGGCATGCCTTGAGCCTGGGATCGTACCCATCATCTAAAGCATTCCATCCACTATCTAACAAAGGAATGGAGGTTTCAACATTCCATTTATCTAAGCTATCAAATACCAAAGATATAACGCGAACTACACAAGACGCGAATAAACAATCTTGGTATTTTCAACGTAACACAGACTGACATACAAAGGCGCTACGTCACATTCAGATATTCAATTAAGCTGCCAGCTTTATACCTGTGTTCAATTTATTCTAGTGTTATATAATTATTATGGCGTTGATATATTCTTAAGGAAAGTCGTTTCCAATTAATTTAATTGACAAAAGCTCTAAAATTACGAAGGTGAAATTATTCACAACTAGCTGTACCCCGCAACTTCGTTTGCGTAGAGGAGGAGGATGGAGGATATCAGGAGGCAGATCTTCCTCTCTGGATCCTTGTTTCCACATCACATACCGCCATGGCTTATAGCCTATGAGCTGTCCGGATATTTCAGCTATCTCCTAGTGAAACTCCCATCAAAATCCCTTCAGTAGTTATGGCGTGATACTTGCACAAAGTCACAGACAAATAGACAAAAATTCTACAAATTAGTGTTTTGGCATCAGTATCGATCCTAAAACACATTACAATTATTATTTTCAAATAATATCCAATGTACAGACACACCTTTTTTACAGTCTTATTATATGTATATATAGATTTGTTAAACTAATCCTCTACTCATTATGCGGATTACATATTAGGTTAAGACTAAAATAAAATACGTTAATATAGCGAACTTTAAATAAAGTATTTATCTATACCACAGCCCAAATCAAGTGTCTTATTTTGTAAACAAATCTGATCCTCAAATTACCTGTTGTACTGATTGATCGTTCCTGTTAATCATTGTGAAAATAAAGTATTCCGATCTGATAATATGAGAATAAATAATATGCAATAGTGATTATTGAGAGAACAGCTTGAAATGTTAGTAGGGTAGGGTAGTTTTTGTTTACAAAATAAGACAGTTGATTTGGGCTTCGGTTTACCTATATTTTGCAATACACTCCTACTGTATTGCAAATTAACACTAATAATAAGAATAAAAACTCAATAAGAATATAGTTTCAAGTCTAAACATCAAAAATCGCAAAAGTCGTCATCGATGAACCCAAGTATTTTGCCTTTTATTTGACGAACATTATACAATACAATAATAAACATTTAACATTTAATTGGTTTTTAATTTAACTGTGGTCACTACAATAGTTAGTTACGTATAAGGCTGCCTTTCCACCACAGATGTGCTATTGTACGTTGCTATGGATGCGTTTGATATCCACCAATCATATTCATTCAGCCAGAGCTATGCTATGTGGACCAATGAATATGATTGGTGGATATCAACCGCATCCAAGCAGCATAGCATAGCACATCTCTGGTGGAAAGGCAGACTTAAGTATGAGTTAACTAATACCTAATAATAATAGTTAAATCTATCTCGCATGCACCCATTGCGATAACGGTTATTCAAAATTAAGCACTAGTTTAAGAATCTCGCCGTTCAAAATAGTTCAGCGACTGTCAATAATTTGACAGTCGCCACCGCTACAGTTTTGTCGCTACAAGCCTACGAGTATTAGCGAAGTACTGAAGGGGATACTCACCCAAACTGGCGTCGTAAGTGTTCATATACTCTGACGTCATGAATTGCGACACCAGAGCGGTTTTGCCGACTCCTGCGTCGCCCAATAACACCACCCTGTATTTTGGTATCTGTGAAAATAATGGTTATAGTAAGTATATCTCTCGAGGAATCCACATCTCTAGTTAATCGTAGATGCTGCTGTGTCCTGGGGCGGTCCTAGTCTAACATTTTAGGGTCATCGAAGTCGGTAGGGGTTATCGACAGCCGAAGAACAGGTAAATCCCAATAATGTCTAGAAAGAAATACTTCTTGAAAGATTGATGAATAAATACTTCTTGAAAGTACGTTAACGTTGGATCACTATTTACGCCACACTCTGTATATTATGTACTCAGTACTACTAAGGCAGAATGCTATGTTTTAAGTGTGACATGACACCGCTGCTGGCAACCTCTCCAGGCTCATATAAACCGAAGCCCAAATCAAGTGTCTTATTTTGTAAACAAAAATTACTCTCCTCTATTAACATTTTAAGCTGTTCTGTGATTATTGCATAGTTATTTCACATTATTAGATCGGATAGTAATCCGAACCTGTTCATCATTGTGAAAATAAAGTATTATTTTCACAATGATGAACAGGTTCGATCAATCAGTTCCTTCAGTGTTACATCACAACAGGTAATTAGACGATCATATTTGTTTACAAAATAAGACACTTGATTTGGGCTGCGGTATAATATCTTGTATTTCAAATTGAGAGTATGGATGGATCTATAATTAAATTGTGTCTTAACCATTTAAAATAAATAGTCCAAAGTATTTTATTATTTAAATAACACCCATAACTGTTATTCTCACTTGCTACTGTTTTAAACAGTACCCAGCAAATTATTAAATATAATTTAATTTTTAGTATCTATGGCAATAATGTTAGGGCCCCAAATAGATGCGGCTCTGTGTATTAGTTAGTAAGATCCCCTTAAGCCTCCCACCTGGCCTCGTTACAATGTCCACTATGTATGCCACGGGAGACGCGCTTGAGTGTGGGAGGAATATTGAATCTATTGAACGCATGAAGCAAGGAACCGACGATGGAGCTTGCCATTTTTCAAATTAATTATTACAGTCGCAATTGTTTGGGACATGTATGTTCCCGGTGCATCAGAATGGTACTTCAGGATGCTGTTAGGGCTGCCACGAACCCGTTGCATTAGGCACGCAGCCCTTTTATATATGAAGGCATGGATCCCGTCCACGCCGGCTTTGGCAAACATCCCTGACATGCTCTGGCATCGCGACAGCACGATCAGCACCCTAAACGCATTGTTATAGTGTACACGCAGAGCAATATACGATTTTTTGGTAGTTGACCCATATATATTTTCATCGCAGTCTCCAATCTTGTATGCTAATTTTTTCCGGTATCTGCCTCACTCACATGTATTTCCACTGTACGAATTTTCAATAGGAGTCGAACTATGAATATAGATGGCTCTTTCTGACGTAAGAGAGTGAAAGTGACAACAAGGGCGGACCCATAAAAAATATACTTTAAGCTCTCTCCATGGAATGTGGCGAATTTTTTCTTCTTCATGATTGAACTAGAGATACGCATAATGGAGCAGCTCTATCGTTTTCTAAGCCTACACAATGTCTGGGATGAAAGCAGGCTGAAAGGGTTACAAATACAAAGTCACAGTAGGTAGGTTAGAGCAGGAGATTTTGGTGCTAGCAAGACAGATTCGATCCTAACCTCTGGACTACTGTGGTCCCAGTACTTTTAGCTTATTTGGAGTGGTTTACGAGAAAATTAGAATCATAAAAGCATAGTTAATTTTTTTTTTACTAGAAATAACTTAAATCCCCAATACATAATAAGTCATTATGCGTATAGGGAAACGAGCTCTTCAAGGTTGACAGTGTTGCATGTGTCTCTAAGCGACGATGATTGCTTACCATCAAGTTGTCGCCTGCTTGTTTGAGCTTCTCATAAAACTGTAGCTATATATATCTGCACTCTTTACCCATATTTACAAATAAATGACATTTCATTTCATAGGATACCAGATATAATACTTTTTACCATGAGAAAACATCGAATTTGTACGCATATTTGACAATATCGCAATGACTTGGGGCAGAAACTAGTAAAATATAAAAGAAAGGCACAACCAGCTAAGCCAGGCAGTAAATATAAATTCCACATTATTGATAATAAAACTAACCTCATTTCATCCAACTTTACGGAACCCAAAAAATACTGATTATGGTTCTCAAAGAATAGGCAGTGCGTGCACCTTCTTTCTGGTGTCTTTCGTTCAATCGATTCGATTCCCGTCAGGTGCCTGTGCCTAAGTTATGTAGCGTATCAGAGACAGATGATATAGTAGAATAGTCAGGATCGTATTAGTTGGCAGCTGGGGATACGCTACGTTGGCGCCCACCCTGGGGCTACGGTACACTGGCGCCCAACGTGGGTCTATACTACGTTGGAGTACTGTAACGTAGCGTATGAGCATTTTGTTCTGAGTATGTGTGTAATTTTTAATCGTTTCTGTGTATGTCTTTAAACTTTAGCACATGGAATCCTTGAGCTATGAGTATGATGTCTTATTTTTTATATCTAACCGGGTCCAGGTCGTCCTCGTCTGGCGTGGTGAGGCTGGCCGAGTCCACGGGCCGGTACCCGGAGCAGCAGGAGCCGTCGAACGGGGAGCGGTCGGACGCTCTGCGGACAATACATCATACGGATAAAAAAAAATTATTGTATAAGATACTGTTTCAGTCATTTATAATTGGTTGACTATTTTTATTGTCTAAATAAACTCGTGTGAACATGAGAATGCATCTGAAATTATTTTTTCTGTATTACAATTTAATTAAAATTGTAATTTTTATACAGTTTTAGTAAAACGAAGTCAGTATGAGGTTTTGTATGATATTAGTCAGATGGGACATCACTTCTTACTACTTATTTTACTGATTTCTGATTTTCAAATGTTTGTCCTTAATTATGTCATTTTCAACTGATTTCAAATTCAAATTTAAATCTTTTATTTCAGACATTTTGTGTCCATAGTTACGGTATACGTATACGGTTAGTTACAATAAAACTTACAATTCTACTTTCACAGGTTCATCTTCAATTTGAAAAAAATAATGACAAAAATTTAGTTTTCAAAACTTGTGAACTACAGTTATTTTAAATTATAATGACACCAATGTTATTCTATACCATGTTATGCAGTTTACCAAATCAAATTCTAAAAATATTAGTACCAATTCGTCATTTTGTATCTCGAACACTGTTCAGTAGTATTTCGTACCAGATTCCAATACCTTGTTTATTATTGGGACGCTTGTGCAACGAAACACGCAAACTTGCATCGAGCGAGACGTTATACAGAACCCTTGTGTTTATTCCAAACGTACACTTCGCAGACATTTTTATTATTTTCTCAAGCGACATGTGCCATTAATATGTCTGATACAGCACCACTCTGAAACTCATTCTTATTGCTTCAATATTAGAGTTTCATTTCCCTGTTTACAACAACGATCATTAGATAGACGCATCGATCGTGGTCGCCCTACAGTAGGGTCAATGAACTCTGCTTTAAGAAAATGGACGAATTCAACGCGAATTTAGTTGCAAAGTATTTTATTTCATTCGATAGAGAATGAATATTTTATTGTTTCACTGTTGTTGTCTGTTTCAGAGAAATGGCTGCCAATTAAAGTGAAATAAGTTACGTCTGGAAATAATTTTATTTTCTTTCTTTCTATCATTTCTTCTGCGAAATAGCGATGGTTATCTGTCGGATTCCTAAAATCTCAATAATAAGCTCGAGTTTAAAGTTAGTTTATAGTTTGTTTATAGTCAACGATAACTAGATTTTTTACAGCTATGCGTTACCTACTTCAGTCCTGCGGGGTTACTCTCACCTCTTATAGCGATCCAGTTTAGGTTCCTAAACTGACAATTTGCTACAATAACGTCAAACGTCATTGTAGCAAATAGCGATTCGGTTCAGTTTAGGAACCTAAACTGGATCGCTATAAGAGGTGAGAGTAGCCCTGCTGGAATAACAACTACGCTTGTTACCACGGGAAAATATTGGAGGGATAGTAGTTTTTACCACGATATTTACACGAGAAAGATAAATAAAAAAAATCAACGCCTCACAAATCTCAAACTTGTAAACTTCCCATTTGTAATCGATCGATTTATAATAATAACCCGCTCAGACACGGGTCCCGCTAGGTGCATCACATATCCCTTTAAATTAAAGCTCTCTAAGGGGCCTCTACGTGTTGGACCTATGTCTCCGTGCAAGCCTTTCAAAGGACCGGGTTTTTGAAACCCGTGAAACCTTGAGAGATACGCCGCCATTTTCTTAATTAAGCATTTAAACACCCCTTCGAGGTTGTTTAAACTGACAGCTACTTATTCGGTCCTTCAGGAGTTGATTAACTTTAAATAGTGTTTATAAGTAAACATTTTTTTCAAACAATTGTTAAACAAGATATTAATTTTAATCATCAATTATAAGTAAGGCTGTATATTAGTGACTAACCTAGGACATGCAACATCACAATTTTTTTTATGATACGTCGACTGAATCTTTTTTCGTGGAAAAAACTGCTATCACTCAAATGAAAACCAATATTTTCGCATGGTAACAAATAATTCAAGCTGGTTTCAAATTTTGGACAATACTGAGCCTAATGGAAGAAGCGGAAGTTACTGAGGTAATGGAGGCAAGTGAACTAAACAGGCTGTCTGTTGTCTTAAGGCGCTATAATGTTGTCAAAAGCAAGAGTGAGACACAAGATGCCCCGCAGCGACGCGCGCGACGGAGTAAGATTTTTTAAAACAAGCTCTCGTATTTATAGTACCCTACATTTTGATATATATTTTGTATGAATAACTATTTCGGTTTAGATATAATTTTCATTTTAAAAAACATGGATATGTTTGCGATTTTTTTCTATCGAGCGAAGTTTGTCCAATCGTGTATCGGTATTCATCAGTCTCTAAATATACACCCCAAGATTGCTATATATTTTTTTCAGACGTTTATTTTAGTAGTTATTGCCGTAGCCTCCGTAGAAAAACTGAAAATACGCGCATACGAGGCCTTAATTGAAGGTAAATATTGTCAATATCGTAGCACCGACAGCCTAATAGCAGCTTATTAGGCCTAACACAGGCCGTGTAGGTGAAATGGCTCTATTAGGCCATGATTGATTGAATAATGGATACACTAAGTACTTTACAGATCTCTAGGTTGCAATTAGTGGGTTTAGTGCTGTGTGGCCTAAGCCATAGATTAAGGTCGAGATTTAGAGTTAACATTACATGAGTATAGCGCCGCCAATCTTAAAAAAAAATATATTCCAATTCGAAGGTCATTGTGTGACTTGTGACGTACAGCTAACAGTAGATCAAGTGTAACACTTTGGACTTTGGACCGTTCTTATTATTTGCGTCCTAAGAGTTGAATACGGACTGCCAGTGTTACCATTGATCTGCTGTTAGTTAATTTTTTTTGCATTTTTGATTTACTATAAAAACTTACCAATTTCATATTTTATCATGAGTACCCAGTTTCAATTTGTCGAATGGATTCAAGGACACCCTGTATATTTATTACTTATATTTTTAATAAATTGGCAAATATGTAGATAGATATATTATGAATCACTTATTAATAACCTTAAAAAGAAATATAATAAAACTAAACTAAACAAACTAATAATACTACCTACAAATACTTTAAAACTACCTAGAAAAAAAAACCTTGCCTAAAAATACTTTAAAAAATTCATAAAAAAAAAATATATAACATACATTCCTTGTATATTTTGTACGGTACAAAATCTTCATTGTTTCATTTAGGAGTTAAAATCGTACTTCAAGTATTGCCACAGATGTGCTATCGAATATAAGTTATTTGTATAAAAACACTCAACAGCCGAAACTTCATAAAGCGCCCACATAATGCCCTAACTTTTGAACTGTTGATTCCCGCCGGGCGGTCCGTTAACTACCTTTGAACTGTGAACTAAGTGAACTAAGTTATGTCAAGAGAGCAGGAAATTAAAGCCAAATTTACTTGCCTCGTTTCAAATTAAAGCGTCGCTTAGAGCTAATTCACTGAGTGACGAGAAATTATGAAGTTTAACGCGGATCCTACGAAATCGACTTCCCATATAAAATTGTTTTGAGCTCAACTTTTAGCTACTTATCTTATACTACTACACAATAAAGAAGAGAAGAGAGCGGGTGCGTACCTCGGCCAGCGTTTGGCCATACAAAGGGGTAACGCAGCCGCTCTCTTGGGCCCCCTGCCGCATGGGAGCGACTTGGACGCGGTGTTCTACCTGAGACTGGTAGAGGCCACTCACAGCTAGACTACCGCGTCCAAGTAGGTACTTTTTTATACATATAATTTATATTTTTATATAATTTTTCCCTTTTTATTATACCCTTTTTTAATTTCTTTATAATATTGATTTGACTATAAAATTGTTTAACTTTAATAGTAAAAATTTTTTAGTCAAATCAAAATTATAAAAGAAGTATTTCAGAATTTAGTATGAAGTTTGTATGGAATTAAAATTAAAATCACTTCTTTCTAATAATAAAAAAATAAAATTAAAGATAAAAAACCTGCCCCAGGCCCCCACTATAGGCAATATATACACTTCTTTCGTACAATATATCTGATTTCTATTTAATTTACTTTCAAATATCTGTAACGGGGTGTTCCTAACCGCCCACCTGAGCTGTGCACCTGGTTGGGCCGTTAGGAACAAATATTCCTAACCACCCACAGTCCGTCTGGCTAGGTTAGGAAATGTATGTTATTTTTCATCTGATTCTTATTTTAATTTCATTCACATGTTGTAAATTAACACAAACTTACTTGCAATTTTATAAAACCTTAAAAGCTGTGTAACTTTACCTACAACATCGCATTTCAATTTCTTCACGCACCATTAGCCCGTCGGTATTACTTGGGCTTTTCGGAAGGCCCTAATATCACAAAGGTTGAAAAGCCCCGAAATTAGACTATCACGACAGCACAGACGTAATGCCATGAATACACCTATTCATCACCAAAGGGTGCCAAATCGTCGGGGATACTCATATAGTACGTAACTAGTATTTACCGAGGATTTTACAGAAAAGTGGTCCAATAAGTATTAGATAAGTAACGTAAATTAAATATGTTTTGCAATAGGTACCTACCTATAGCTAAATATAGACACAAATCAATCAATCATTAAAACAGCACACATAAAATATTATTTTTAATACAAACAGTCGGTATTAGGCTGAAAAAATTAAATAATTAGTCATTTGGAAATAAAGAGTTGGAAAGAGACTGCAACAACGGCATCAGTTTATAAAGTAAGAGATCATTTGGCTAATAAAAAGGGATGAAGCATGACATCATTAACTATCGCCTAACTTTAACCATTAATTAGATAGCTCTCTCTATTTGAAATATTGAAAAACCAATTTCAAATATTTTTTCAGCATATCTACGTGAGTTGATTGATGTTACGTGGTACTGGAGTATCCCCTATGAAATGACTCCAGTTCTACAAACTTATTCGTGCGTGCGAAAAAAACAAACTAACACATTTTCTCCTTCAAATATCCCGTATTCACTTAACCAGTAGTGACATGGTAAATGCAAGAGTTAGTTTGTCAGGAAAGGGGTCAGCGGTGGTCACGCGAAGCCGTAATCAGTCAGAAATCTTTACTAATCTAATTATACGTCGAGCGAGCCGATTGGAATCATTTGCAACGGATTCGTAGTGTAGTTTTACCCATGAAAGACTAAAAATACATCTATAATGAACCGCACCCTACCCCAGCCACGCCAGGATCTTAGTTATTTATTTAGTTTTACTAATATCGCAACAGAAACACCAAGATAAGTGTTGCGGATGGATCAGGATGATGGAGACTCGGGTTGGGATCTATAAATATATCTATTGAAAATAAATAAATAAATTACAAAATCACCAATGTTGCGGATGGATCAGGATGATGGAAACTCGGGTTGGGAGCTATAAATATATCTATTGAAAATAAATTACAAAATTACAAAATCAACCTATCTCTATTTTAGCACACTGACAACTTACTAAAACCTTCTAAACATAAACAACCGTATCTATGGCCGCGGAACCAGCCAGTCGCCAACAATAAGAATATACGAAACTGTCATTAGACGGGTGCATCACATACTACTATTATGATTTCACAGTTCATCATGAATTTGTGTCTATTTTGTAATGATTATGAAAAACATTTAATTTTCGATACTTGTCACAAATACCCAATTGTGATTGATCAATTCAGCACCGCTAAGCTCCGCTGCAGGGGAAACGCAGCCTTAGGCTGCCTTGCATTGGTCCACATAGCATAGCACTGGCTGAATGAATATGATTGGTGGATATCAAACGCATCCATAGCAACGTACAATAGCACACCTCTGGTGGAAAGGCAGCCTTAGCGTCAAGCTTACCTGCTATTAGTAGAATTGACCGATGTATTGGATCGACTCCTCCTGTTGCAGATGGAGTCACCGCAGTTGACTACGCCTCCCTTGGTGGTGATGGAGAAGGTCCTCAGGCGGTACAGGTCATCAGACAGCCGAGGGTTGTACGGCTTCTCGGGGAGTGAGCACACGCGAGGTCTGGAGTGCTCCACCACTGGAATGAGGAACGACGGTAAGGACGAGATTGAGGACATATTGTAAAAGCCGACATTAAGAGGCAATCTTGAGCGCAAGCTAATAAGGGCAAAGTTCTGGGACAATTTTGAGCGCGCGCGATATCCCAAAGGCCGAAAATCTGGGACAATGTTGGGCGCGAACTCTCAAAGGCCGAAAATCTGGGACAATGTTGAGCGCAAGCTTCCAAAGGCCGAGATTCTTTGATAATTTTGAGCGCGAGGTCACACTAATGGTGCGATTCCGATCCACGAGGCAGACGGCGACTGCATTTGCCGCGACGGCAGACGGCATTACTTTACAGTATTAATTTGTATGCGACCGTTTCTGACTACGACTACAAGGTGCCAGTCGACCGGCACCTAGCAGGCGAGTATGTCCCCACTGGTTGGGGCACAGACTTTCCCTTACATCAAGGGAGCTCGTGCCATGATGCTCCACGCGGGCCCAGTGCGGATTGGTGGATTACAAACTCTTTTTTATTGTTCTCAGACATGCAGGTTTATCTTTGTCTTGTCAAGTAGTCACAGAAAGTATAATGATATTAAATATTATTTTATTCGATACATTTTCGTTTTCGCGAATTGGGGTTTACCTGTAGACGTAGACGTTATGTAATATTCATAAACATCTCCATGTTTCTGAATATTAATATCTAGCTAGATACATAATTACATAAAGTGTTAGCACTCTATTAATTATGAACGTAATTGAGCAAATGGCTTTCCATTGAGCAAATGATTTTCCATGGAAAGCCTAGTGTGTATAAGAAGCCTACTTTACTTTATGTGCGATTACATGTTAAATAGAAGATTATGTTTTTATTACCCGATTTTACTTTTCAATTCAATAAAAAATATAGTCCGTACCGAAATTAAAATTACAATGCCAGATTCTGCCCCACCATCAACCGCATGATGTACAAGATAATGAATAAATGTAAAAATGTCTCCGTTTTTTAGCCCACCATCAGACAATGTAACAGATAGTGCTGAGCGTTAAACATTAAGATATCGAGGCGAATTATTCGTTATTTTTGTTATCATTTTCTACTAATCTCGCTACTTTTACTGTTTATGATTATGCAATATGAAATCTGCAATCAGTCCCCATCAAAATGATAGGTACAGTTTCAATATACACGCAGTTTCGTACAGGTGGGGCAAAGCTCCATTGAAATCAGCGCTACACCCTCGGGTATAGCACACGCTGAGTTGGGACCTTTTTGGTGCTGCAGTACTACTTGTGCTACCTACTATTTTACTTCATGGTTGTAACTAAATTTAGTTTCTCTTTTTAATATTATATTGTAAGTGTATGCATAGGTGTGCTGTTTGTCTGACAAATAAACGATTATTTATTTATTTAATTAATCTTTGTTACATTTTATGTATCGGGCGAACTTAATGCCTTGCGGCATTTTCTTCCAGTTTACCTTAGGGCATGCAGAGATTGTTTGGGCTGGTGTAACACAAAGATATTATAATACAAGAAGAACAACAATGAACAGTAAATAAAATCATACCTATATACTTACATACAATACACGTATACGTTTAAACCCTATTACATATATTATATACATGAATATACCTATAATACATACCTATATTATAAATAATATATAATAATAATAATAATAATAAACTTTATTCACCAAAAAATTAAACTACTTAGACAGTTTACAGCAGCTTAGATGGTTACTTAAAAATATATATTTATTGCGCATAACATCTGGTCCTAAACTAGGATATAAAATCCTGTATCTTAGGAGCCAGCTCTCAACCATATAGTATAAATATAAATACATATACCTACTACTTAATAGCTAGATATTCGTATGACATACAATGACTACTTAGGTGACAACTTAAGTGGGTTTCAGAAAATGGTTGCGTGCGGACTTGTTTTTTAAAAATATTACATTAATATTATAATATAATAATATTATTAATATTTTAAAAAAACAAGTCCGCACGCAACCATTTTCTGAAACCCACTTAGCTGAAGCTCTCCTTATCTTTTCTGGTAGTTATTATTCTATTCTATTATAAATCTGGCTATGTCATTTCATACTTTCTTAGTCCCCCATTTATGCTACTCATGCATACTCATTTAGCAGCTCATGGTAGAGTGGAATCTCTCACCGACGACGGTCCACTTAAAAAAATCCATAATGAATTATGGGCGATACTTCCAAAACTGCTTGTAAAAACTTCTCGCGGTAAGTCTTAAAAGTTGGTTAAAGATGTGTAAAGTTGGCCCGTTTCACGTGAAAACGGAGACGTAAATTACGTAATAGCATTTTCCTTTTGAAAAGTTCTTTGTTACAGAAATCCTAATTTCCGTCCAGAAATCCATTTGTGTTCTAACAATAAATGATTGTTACAAATGCGCAAATTTATCACAGGCGAGAAATACTTGGAATTATTTATTTATTTACCATACATTATCTAAATACCTAATCAGTGAAGCCCACCACACTATACAACGTGTTTTAGTGGTTGTTTTCCCGTGGCAGAATGATTTGCCATATGTAGTAGGTACTATTGATTTATCGAGTAGAACTTGTAAAATAAATCGTTAAGACTAAGTTGTCTAGAATCTAGATACAGGCATATAGAGCTCGGTGGCTCAGTGGTTGGGTCAATGGACTCGCGATTCGATTCTTAGCCAGGTCAGCCATGTACCAATGAGTTATCCTCGGTTTTTTCGACGGAAAAACTTACGTACATTTACCGAGTGGTCTCAAAACGGTGAACGAAAAACATCGTGATGAAACCTGCATGCCGTAGAAGAAGAAAAAAATCTAAGGCATGTGAAATCGGCCCACTGTAGAGCCCGCGTGGTGGATCTTCCCTCCGATGTAAGGGAAGGTCGGCCGAGCAGTGGGGCAATATAAACAGACTGATGATGATGATGAGGCATAAGTTACTACAATGTATGAAAAGTCCCAAACATGTGAAAGTACCACAAAATTACAATTTCCAGTTCAAATGTCGCCAAATGTACACCAAACCGCAAAATGTTATTTAAACACGTGAACCGGTATTTAATTTTACGACAAGGCACTTTGTGAAACAATTAAACTCGAACCTAACCCTTTTGTAACTTCATTAATATACGATTATTCTAATGTAAGTATTATGCGAATAAATAATAATAGTAAAACGAGTTCCAATATAATAATGGATCATCGAGTCGAAGATGGCTGTACCACTGTTTAAAGATCCTTCGTGGACTATTTTTCTTATTCAAAATTAGTGGGAACGGTTATTTTAGGAGGTTTTGGGCTATGTTTATCCAGAGAACACTACAATACAAAGTGAAATTTTCGTAGTTGCATTCTTAATAGTATTTATCCCAATAAATACAATTTTTTTTAATGCTTATTTATAACGTGATTCAATGTCGGTAAGTTGTAGTTCGCATAATTGCGAAAAACGACCGTTTTTGGCACATTTGAGAACTACAACTTTGCTTGTCGCATTAAGCCATTTATTGTATATTAAAAATAGTGTTTATCCTAATACAGATTGTGTACATAGATAATTTGTAAGATATTATTTTTTTAAGATTGGCGGCGCTAGTTGGCTCATGTCAGACCCTGAAGGCTTGCCATCAGTAGTACTAGGTATTGAATTATAGAGTTAAACTTGAAGAAAAAAAAAGTTTCATTTTAATTATATTTTAAAACTCGAAAACACAAAAGACGATAGTAACTCACTAGACCTACGTACCTACATAACAACACATGCCTCGCAGTGCACCTAGAAATCGCGGTGTTATTATTGATTCCCGATCGCTACCGAGTTCAATTTTTCACAATTGTTAACAATTAATAAATCAATAGTACGGACAACAGCAGATCAATGGTAACACTTGCAGTATGAATTCAACTCTTATGACGCAGATAATAAGAACGGTCCAAAGTTACACTTGATCTGCTGTTAGCTGTACTACCGAGCCAAAATCTACTCGTTGTGGGAAAACAGACCCACATTGAATACTGCGTATACTTGAGAAACAAATGCGAATCGATGAGCGCCCTTCCAACGTAGGAGGCGCCCTAATAGCTCGTCCATAACTTTCTCTACGTACTCCTATTACGGCTACAAGGAAGGTAATTTATGGCTGGATACTGAACTAACATGTTCAGCATCCAACCGTAACATGAAAAGTTAAACAGGGTACGTATTTTTGGATAGAGTTAATGAAAATTTAAACAGGTAAAAAAGGAGGTGGATATTTTCGACCGTGAATGACGGATCCCGTTTTATGTGTGTTGTTTATTTATTTATTTTATTAATGGACTCGACAGTTCATCATTTGCCAATGTCATGTTACAGAGAATTCAATATATCATAGTCTTCTATCTTCCTCCAGAGGAGTCGCCGTAGCGTTATCACTTTGGACGAAGCAGCTCGTTCACTCTCGAGCTTGTAGCGGGACTCTTGATAAAAGCTTGAAACTTCAGATCTTGCTCAAATTATCCAATAAATTCAACATGCTGTCATTCGTGAACCTTTTTTGATTAATTTACCGTGATATTAAACACAAAATAGCTCCTGTAGACATTAAAAGGAAAATTATCAAATAATTTCGCAACCGTCGTTTCCCGCCATTTTCAAGAGAACCCCCTATCTGTGTTATATTATAGGTCAAAGAGTAAGAACTCCAAACTCAAGGTAAGGAACTTGCCCCTTTGCTACTTTTTCTCCTCAGCGTTAGCACATTTCCTTGCAAAATGGTGTAAATGCAAATTCAAAAAATGTTGACGTGCAACAATGTGCTCATCGTGCTTACTTGCTTTGGAAAAATTCTAGAAAATTCTACTGACCTGGTAACTCCAAGAAGTTAGACGTCCGCCTCTGCCGACCCCGGACTGTATTCTGAAAGTTGAGCGGCCCGATGTCTTCCACAGAATCGCAGTTGGACATCGTCGACTCCCTCGACCCTCGTCTGCTCGCCAGGTACGCTAGACCACCTTTCATTGACCCTCTCCTCATCGGCGAACAAGGCCTGCTGACGCTGGTCGACCTCGTCTGAGGTGTCACCATCGTATCATCAGTCAGATCCGTCAAATCCGATGTTGACTTTCGACATATCCTCGACGACGTCGTCGTCGCTTCATCGTCAGCGTCGTTAATTATAGCCGAAGGTGTCCCCGGCATAGCGTCCATTGAATCGTCAGTATGACTTGACACAATACTCGGTGAAGTTACCAGACGCGCTGAGTTGACTGTGGAAGTGGAACCGAACAGTTTTCTCATGCGATTAGGAGATACGTAGCCAGGGTTCGTATGAATATGAACGGGAGGTGGCTTCGGAGACCTGGATTTCTCTCTGCGACTATGTTTTAGAGATGCGGAGTAATGGAGTCCTGAGGAAATCCGGTCAAAGTTACAAGGACTTGATCTGCCTGACGGGGATTTTTGGGGAAAATTGAAATGCCTTGGACTCATGGGGCTTCTGTGTCCATGCGCGATGGGAGATTTTGGAGGTTGGTGCTTATCGTAGCTGCAGCCGGATTGAGGAGTGTAGTACCCTGAGGAGGAAGTGCTGGAAGTGACGGAAGGGCTCTTTTGGGGGAAGACGAAGTGGCGTGGGCTTTTGGGAGTGTGAGGTTTAGGGGACACGGGAGGGTATCCTCCTGGGCTATTCACTGCCATAATTGGATAATCACTTTAGCGAAGGTCACTCATTTCACTTCACTGTTGTACCTGAAACAAATAAAGAAAGTATGTAAGATATACCGAAATAAAGACGTAAGTATACTTAGGTTACTTTGTGCGAGTTATGTAATCTGATAACTAAGTAGTTGTTAAAGTATGTATTTCAGAATTCCTCACTAAAGTATGTCTTAAGGTATTTAGGACTTTCGTGCTAAGAATGTGACTATTTTATACAGAATTTCAGAGCTCGGTGGTGCTGTGGTTAAGACATTGGACTTCTGTTACTTTCGCCAGGGTTCCAAACATTGTTTATTTGATTTTATTTGGGATTCTACCGCTACTACGGTAATATCTTAAACAGTAACATATTGCATTTCCGAGCATTTTCAAGCATTTCCCGAAGTAAAAAAGGGGGAAGGTCTATTTCCCAACAGTGGGGACATAAATATCTGTCGTACCTATGTCTCAATGAGACTGGAATGCGGTCTGTGATCCCTCAACCTGTAAAGTATAATGTCCATCACTAGGCCAAGACTATGCCGAATATAGATGACGTAATAAGTATTCGGTCAGACCCGACGTTTGAAGTCTGGCCTGTTTCCACTACGCTTGTTGCGACATTGTCTCTGCGTTACACTAATAGCGTATGTTACAAGCGATAGCGGGGGAAAAATATGAGGTTTATCTAAAGACTTGAATAAGGAAAGGACCGTGCCCATGGGCGTACCCAGGTTCTGGACCGGGGGGGGGGGGGGGGGGGGGGGGGGGGCGCAAATACAATATTGACGTTCGAATTGCCGTTCCAATTGGCTGCCGCAAATATTGTGAAAACGCGGATTTTGGTTGAGATTCTAGCTTATCGAGTGATGTCATAATTTAAAATAATGCGAAAGATTTCTATTTCAACCGATATGAACATGGATGGTCGCATGTCGGAGCACGGAAATATCTCATGTAATCACCAATCTAGTTTTATTTAAGTACCTACTTGAAAATTTGGTATCTGTGACTCATTGATCTCCTATAAACAACTAGATACACAAAGGTCATACTAAAACAATTTAAAAAAACGTCCAAATAAGGGTACATTGTTAACGTCCAAATAATATCCAATAAAGCAAATGAGGGTTCATCCATTTGGACCTTCTTTGCGCTCGGACATTTTTAGAAGGCAGACTGTGTATCTAGTTGTTTAGGAGATCAATGCTGTGACTGCAATAAATCGTTTATAAATTCATTAAAAGCCTATCCATTAGACCGCGCTAAAGCCCGGGAGGCGAAGCCCGGCCGGACGTAATTTGTCGCTTGATCCGCCGGCCCACGGCCACCCGCCGAAGTAATCGATGCTCCATTCACTGTGGCACGAACTACTCACTGGATACTCACTGACTTTATGTAATGGACTTATTGCTCAGTGATTTACTGGACTTGTTGATTCGCTGTTTTATCTTAACCTGTTGGGTGACCGCGACTTCAATCGTTTTCTATTTTATTTTGACACTTGAACGATATACATTGCTCCGTTTCTTTATCGTTTGTTAAAACATAGCAGTAATGTATAGCGTCCATGTGTCAAATTGAAAGCGATTACGATAACGATGGAAGTCGCGGTCACCCCACTGACAAGGTTATGGTGGCATTTCGAGTCATTGGACTAACTTGGGCGTTCTCCTTTCTTATATTTTGTCCAGACATATACGAACATGGGGGTGATCCGCAACGATTTTTACTAGCGTTCGTGTCCTGTCACTGTCTCATTTTTAACGGTAAATATAACAAAAAAATTCGTTAACGCAGACTTGGACAAGACTTGAGCGCTAATAAATATCTATTTATTTATTTATTTATTTGGAGAAAAAACAGACAATAGACACAAAAAATATTCGATAATTATAGTTAACTTAACTAAAAAGTTTAGCCTATGCCCTTACCAATCTCACTATGACATAATGTTACATAGGAACGAACTAAACTGACACAACTAATTACATAATAATAATATAAATACATAGATATTTCAGACATGCATATATACAAGATACATAAACTAAAACAAATCACATTTCTACAAATGCTTACATCACAAAACTAAATTGTCATCAACATTACACTCATTGACACTTTCGGCCAGTAATTTATCAATTTTGCGTCTAAATATAGCCAAGGAGGTATTGAATAAGTCGATTGTGGACAGATCTGTGTTGTAGTTGGTACACATTCTATGTAATGGAGCACGTTTACCAGCCTTTGTTCTAAATGATCTTGTGGCGAAGAGGGTAGTCATTCGTGTTCTACGAGACGGTGCTCGGAAAAGTATTTTAGCAATAAGATCTGGACAATTGTAATTATTGTTACATATGTTGAACAGAGATATTGCATCTGTCAGCGAGCGCCTAGACGCTAACGTGTTGAGCTTGTATTTGCTTAACAATTTTCGGTACGATGGCGGTTTACCAGCTGTTCTGTAGTGTAACGCCCGCAGGAACTTTTTTTGAATGCTCTCTATTCGATTTGAATATATGGCATAAAGCGGATTCCACACCACCGATGCATATTCGAGTTGTGAGCGGATTAATGTATTATATAGCAGAAGGTAGGAAGATGGTTTCTTAAAGGGTTTGGATATGCGAAGTACAAAACCCATTAATTTGTAAGCTTTGGTTGTCATATTGTCTATCTGTTTATCTAAGATAAGTTTCTCGTCAAAATACACTCCAAGATCGCGGACGACCTCAACTCGCTTAATTTTATGATTACCTATATTATATGTGTTATATATTCTGTTTTTATTACGAGTTATGGATATTTGCATACATTTGTCATATGCTAGAAATAGTTTATTTTCATTACAGTAATTCTGAAATCGGTTTAAATCTTCTTGTATTAAGTCATAATCCTCTCTCCTATCCTTACCTTTCCCTTCCTTAACGGTTTTATATATTTTGAGGTCGTCTGCAAATAGTAGAAATTTACAATTTTGAAAACAGATGGAAATATCATTGATAAATATAGTGTAGAGCAATGGACCCAATATGGAACCTTGAATTACTCCAGATGGTACGCTTACTGATTTTGAATTATGACCATTAATTACTACGATCTGACTGCGATTGTCTAGGTATGATTCAAACCACTTCAATAAATTCCCTTTAATGCCATTATAGGCTAACTTCTGTAGTAGGAGCATGTGGTCAACTTTATCAAACGCTTTTTGAAAGTCGGTGTATATGGTATCTACCTGGACACCTACATCCATTGACTCAAATATGAAGTTGCTATATAGAAGAAGGTTAGTGATGGTAGATTTATCTTTCATAAAACCATGCTGTTCTTTAATTATGTTACGTTCGATCAGTGGATATACAACACCACGAACAAGTGTCTCCAAAACTTTGGGCAGACACGATTGGACAGATATCGGTCTATAATTGGTTACCTGGGATTTAGGTCCTGACTTATGGATTGGGGTCACATGAGCTAGTTTCCATTGATCTGGAAATGTTCCTTCCGATAAACATTTATTATAAATCAAATAGAGTGGATATGAAATAGCAGATCTTATATTTTTAAGAAATATAGGTGATATTTTGTCATGTCCTGCTCCTTTCTTAGGGTCCAACATTTTCAACTCCTTAGTTACATCCTGCTCTTTAATATATACATTTGCTAAAGGAGGTGCCGCCGGGTGTTCCATGATCCCATTCAGTTCAGTGGTTCCTGTATACGATTTCGGCTCATTTCGGATATCGATGCAGCTAATGTGCCAGGATCGCAACAGATGTATGTCCATCCTCTCTGACGGAATGAAAAGATTAGCTGTGGTGGTTAAGTGTTCGCAATTTCAGCTAAAACCGTTAAAAATATGTAGCGGCTTCCAAGTGTTTGCTGTTTTTACCCGACTGCGCAAGAAGGAGGGGAATTCGTCTTGATTGTAGGAGTGATGTACTCGCAGGATATAAATATTTAATCAAAGTAATGATGCAGTCGGTTTTTATAAAAATTGCTTATCTATTCTATTTTTATTTGAATGGCTTCTACTCTTATTCAAGAGATAATTTCGCCAATGTCAAGTTATTTAGAGTATTCATGTAAATAGAAAATTAAACAAATAAGAAATCAATCCGCCATTCCAAAATCATGGTTTTTTAGATAGCTTTTTGTCTTCCTAGCTAGTTTGCTTAACCATTTTGATAGTCGTAACTACAAGCTCACGCTGAGTTCGAGCTCAAAACTGTCTATGACTATCGGCCTAAATCTCTGTCTTAATTCCCGCTCAAAATTGTCTCTATCAAGCGCCTAGAGTCTCATTTCTTTCCAGACATTTACGACAGATAATCCTTGTCTCACAAGACTTTCACCATCTTTTACATCTACCGCCATTTTATATCACCAAGTCCCCCCAATGTTTGCAAACATCTCCAGAGCGAAGCTTCTAAGCTTTCAAGTCTGCAAATAAAGCGGCTGTTTGTTTTCTTTGCGTTGCCGGGCGATGTTGTGGCATACCGTTGCCTTTTGAAGGCAAAGGCAATATTGTTTTGTCGAGTCAATAAAGTTAACTATAACTTATTGAAAATGTAAGAAAAATGATATTAAGCTTGACACATATTCAATTAAAAAAAATCTTGGAAAAGGCTTCAATTTTATTTTCTAGAGATTATTTTATTGGTCAAATCAAAAATTGTTAAAAATTCAGAAAATAATTCGTAACTCGAAAAATACGAATATTCGCGGAACATACATGGGGGTGATTCGGATACCACACGACACGAGGGACTTAAAAAAATTTGTTGGACGTCAATATTCCGGCCACCCTGTATTTATTGCATTCCATAAGTTATAATACAGATGTTCACATACTTAACATTAAAATGTTACAATGTTCTTTATGGACCTTGTTTAGGCACAGCAATACAAGAGAGGACATTTTTTGCTCAAATATAATGCAATTTGTAGTAACTAAGAAGTAGGCAATAATTGTTTATTATTTTTTCTCATTTAGAAATTCAATATATAATATTTGAAGACAACACTTGTGCACATTATTCATAAGTACATTTACATTTTTCCATCATCATATGATTCCATCATCATATCATTCACCATAACATGTCTCTAATTGTGTCCACCCTGGACATAGGGGTGCGCAGCCCCACCATAGGCAGCCACGATTGGGGTCGGATTCCGATCGAATCCTGGTTTTGCGAAGGTCCTTCCCTTTTGGGGCAGGTTTGAGCTGGTTATTTCATGCGATTTTAATAGGGGTTGAAAAACAACAAGGGGGTGTGCTTACCGACCGACTGGAAGCGCCAACTCACAGCACCACACACAAACTATCACTAAAGGATAAAAAGGGGGCCACGGGATGTGGAAACAATGGATTTTAGTATTAATTAAAGTAAGGTGCAAACAGATGCAAAAAAACGATGTTGTTCGTACAAATCGAAAAAGCGTAAATCCATCCATCGGCATACAAACCATACGTGGTTTCGCCTGAGATGGGAAAGTAGATTTTAAATGTATTTTTATAAGATGTCATTAAACAATAAATAAATAAATAAAAAAAAATTAAAAGTTATATATTACATAGCCGCGATCTGCTCTCAGTTGAAACGCATGCCCCGCCTCATTTTCTGCCGTCGTTACCTACTGGACGTAGGTAGATCGCAGACCTTAGATCGCTACCTACTGGACGTTAAAATGCCCAGAAAATGAGGTGGGGCATGCGTTTCAACTGATCGCAGATCGCGGCTAGGTCGCGGCTGTGTGTGGAGGGCATTATGCTTCGAATATAATTCAAACTTGGAGTGAAAGACATTTGCTGTTATTCATAAACCTAGTTAAACCTCACTTCCGTTAAATCGTGTTGCTATCCCTTTCACGCTTCGTTAAAAAAGGTTAAGATAGAAAGGGACAGTGGGCCTTAACGGTAGCGTAATTTTAAATCACGTTTATGAGTACGCGCCATTGTAGCTAATTCTGTAGCGGCTATCAAAGTCGAATCCTAAACCTAAACGCAATTGTCACTGTCGTTCATAATATGATACATGGTGTAGGAGCGAGCGGGACGCCTCGCTTAGAAACGACTAATATTCTAGATTTAGCACTAATATCTGAAAATCAAAGATCTGATTATAAACTGCAATATTTTTAAAAAAATATCTTTCATTACCGTGTAAGTAGGTAGGTATGTACATTGTACAGACACCGGCAGCTAAATTGACTAATATTATTTGGTCTATAATAGGTATTATGAAAGCTCGGTCGTTATACTTTAGATTTAATTACCATGGCTCGCTGTAATAAGTATAACAAATAAATGAATATTTGTATATTTCATAAAATTACAGAGATTACATTAAAATATAAACCCTGACTCTTACACTAGGATACCCTGTGCTGTAAGAGTCAGTGCCTTCGAATGGTCTTACTTTTTAAAACATTATAAAAACAATTTTTAAAATAATACCTTAAGCACTGTAGGACAATAAACGCAATATTCGACCCTTACCCCTAAGAGGTTATAGTTTTTCTAAATAAAGGCAGAAGATAAAATAATACAAATACCTACTTTTACGAATTGATAAGCTCCTTTTTTGTAAGTCAGTCAAGAAGTCAGCTCACACACAAGCAAGATGAATAGTTCCAATCTCGCTATCACTCAAAGCCTTCTGCAAAAACCAGTGATCGATCGCTGTAAGAGAGATTGTAATCTTTTATCCCACATTTCGACTATTTTCGGACCCGCATTGTGTGATATCACGGCGACGACACGTTACTACACTAGTGACAACAGTTGTACGGTGGAAGACAGAGAAAGGTGTACAGGAGAGTTTTTAAGGTTGAGAACTGAAATTGCATTTCCTAAATCTAGTTTATTTTTTCGTTAGAGCAAATGTTATGGTGAAGTTGCACGGAACCCTCGGTGCGCGAGCCCGACAGCCGACTTGCACTTGGCCGGTTTTTTTACCGTATTTATTAATGCTGGCCAAATTGTGTACTGTATTTCGCCCAAAGAATTAGCTTGGCTATTCAGAGGGGAAATGCCGCCAGCATTTTGGGCACGTTGCCGGACAACGGGGATCGGTTGAACTATCTGTAATGCAAGCCAATCAGATAGTTCAACCGACCTATTATACATATACCTAGTTTTATTTTAGTTTAGATATATTTCAGTACCTATTTTTAGTTTAATGTAACAGTTTGTATATGTTAGTTATTTGAATAAACGTGGCATGCCACATACATAGTTATAAAATGTATGTAGGTGTACTTTGCAAAGACATTTTGGCTGATGGCATTGGACCATGCTAGAATATAAAGACCGGCCAAGTGCGAGTCGGGCGAGCTTATTGGGGGGCCTGTACCTGTGTCTTCTTGTGTACGGTGGAACACAGATAAAGGTGTACAGAAAAGTTTTTGAGGTTGAGATCTTACCAATAACTACTTGACCTATTGCAAAAAGTTCACTGTTAGATAGATAAAAGTGAAAACTATGTAACTGTAATAATAATCAAATTCGGCCCAATAGTTTTTGAGAAAATCTCAACCTTATTGAGGACTTATCTCTTTCTTCGACTGTACTAGAATGCTGAAAAAAAAGTGTAAGCTGTTGAAGATAGTGGTTTGCAAACTGCAAAGCAAAGAAAAACTTCTGTAAAACCCGTGTTTGTCCCCGGTTTGGACGGAACTCGGCTCGGATTGAGTGCTTTGTAGTTGCGCGAATACGAGCGTCTTTGTTGTTCGAGAAACTTTGTTTCGCTCGAAACGAGATGCGAGACTACGTAGGGTAAACGACAAATGTTGCTCCCAGCCTTACATTATCGGCGGTAAGATATTTATTTGCGTAAATGTGGTTACAAGCTCAAATTAATTTTTTTATTTGCAAGAATATATAATATAAAATGGTCTTAAGATAAAATTGGTCACAGTATTCAACCTCAATGCAGATGTGCAAACATAATTATGTAAGTAGTTGAATATATATAATCTAGATAAACAATAATAATGTTTCTTTATTCATAAAATTTAAAATAATTAAAATTAAAATACCTAATCAATTTGGCAAGTAAATAAAATATTATAAAAGGTACACGTCGTCGTGCAGCTCCCCTCCACAGGGCATCGTGCCGAGGACGCTGGCTGCATTACCTCTCTGTATGGCCAGGCTAATAATAATATTAATTAATAATTATAATACAATAGTAGGTAAATAAAAAATATTACAAATAAAAAATTTCGTTTAAACTCTGCCCACCCTGTGGGAGTGTGCCTAGAATGCTGGCGACGTTCCCCCGCTGAATGGCTAGGCTTATGCGCTGGCCGAGGAACGCGCCAGCCCGCCTGTCCCCGGAAGCCTCACGCAGGCGCGACGACAGCTCTAGTTGAACATTTCAATACACAATGGTTCATAATTTTTAAACATGTTCGCGAGCCGCGACATATTTAGCCAATTGTATTTTAAACCAAAATACATTACGCATAACTTAAAAATTATACTATTTTTGAACATTATTAATAATTATGATATACAAGCAGACTTACGTCCTACTTACTTTGGACTTTTTCGGGCAAATAATGCTTTCGGCGAAGCAAATATGAACATTTTTTCGTAAAACAAACCGTCGTCGGTTAAGCGTGTTATACCTACAGTTTTAGAGGGCATGGTACGAATTAAAGTAATATAATGATATATGTAAGGCCCCTGCTCTATTTTGATCATGGGACTGACATAGGTAGAATACAAATACATTTTAGTATAAAAAAATTGTATTTGTAATAATTTTTTATCCAAAATTATAAGTTATTCGTCAACTGGCGAGTGTGGAACTCGCGAGTGCGCGCGGGTTGGCACCTTCTGACTTTACCTATTTTTTTGTTGTCAACTCGCGCGCACGTGTAATACAAATATACCCCAAAAAAATTTAGAGCAAACAAAAATTATTGTGCTACTTATATATAGAGCTGAACAAAACAATCATTGTCGCCGGGCAATAACAGTATCGTTTGCCCTACCTATCTACATAAAGGTCGGGTATACACGCATACCACGTGAGATAAAATCATATGCTATTCAGCGAATGGAGTGGATATGATGGATTAGAGAACACCTGTTACTCTGTTAAAAGCTTTTGTTATTATTAATGGTGGCGTTGGCCATCGAAACTGTGTACAAAAGCTTTCTGTATGCAAATTCAGATTCACGAATTATTGCGAGTAGGTACATTCATCATCATCAGTCTATTTATATTGCCCCACTGCTCGGGCACAGACCTTCCCTTACATCGAGGGAGCGGGGCCATGATCCACCACGCGCGGATTGGCCGATTTCACATGCCTTAGATTTTTTCTTCTTCTACGGCATACAGGTTTCATCACGATGTTTTCCTTCACCGTTTTGAGAGCATTCGGTAAATGTACGTAAGTTTTTTTTGTCGAAAAAACCGAGGATAACTCACTGGTACATGGCTGCCCTGGCTGGGAATCGAACCTGGGACCTCCGTATCGCAAGTCCATTGACCCAACCCTGAGCCACCGAGTTCCTTTTTAATATAATAGAATAAACGTTTTACTGTTTGATATTTTGTTGGATCTTGAGAATGTGTTAGATTCTAACACCACATCGTAATAACAAAACAGTTGAAGGTGTATATACTTAAGCAGCGATTCAGTTTGCCCGTAACATTACATGCAAGAGTAGATACTGCACTTTACCAAGTGATTGCAATTTCCTTCACAAAGCACAATATACTGTTACTTGAGTAAGTGCTCAGCTGGCACTTAAGTTACAGCCTTTTAGCGCAATGCCATTGTATGCGTTACTGCCTTTATACATTGTAGTGCAGTTTAATGCTGTTATTCACTAGTTAAACCTCACTTCCTTCAAATCGTGTTGCTATCCTTTTCACACTTCGTTAAAAAAGGTTAAGATAGAAAGGGATACATTTGACGTCATTGTAGCAAATTGTCAGTTTAGGAACCTAAACTGGATCGCTATAAGAGGTGAGAGTAACCCTGCTGGCAGAGATTGACAAGAACTATTATTTTCAAACATATCCAATGTTCAAACTCAATTTTTTTACAGTCTTATTATAATAGTTGACTAAGCTATTATAATAATTATGAATTACACAGCGCATTGGTTTCTGTAATGCTGTATGAGATTTTGTAAATAAATAAAATAAATAAATAAAGTAATTAGATAAAAACGGGAATTACCGTGTTAAACATTTATTATTGATATAGTCTACTCGTGACCATGATGTCTGCAATGCTGTCGAAATATCGAGACATCAATAATAAATGTTTAACACGGTAATTCCCGTTTTTATCTAATTAATAAATAAAGTAAGTATAGATATTTAGGTAATTTGGATCTATACTGCTTTCCATATCTTATCCCATTCTACATCGTACGGCATATTTGTGATAAAAAACAATGTAATGTTTCCACGAAACAACGCGATCCTTTTTTTACGAAACCAAGTAAATCCAATTTGCTCTACGCCGTTATAGCCTATAACGTTTGTATGAGTGAAATAAAACATCCTACGCTGTTCATTGGGACGATATCAAACGCTATTTATGGCCGTTCTTGTTATTAGAAATAGGACACGGGGTGGGTGTTAACAATAATAGGAGGACATACTTGAATCTCTTACAATTCAAGTAAAGTAAGTAAAGTAAAGTAAAACAATTTTATTTATCATTAATAAATAGTACAAAGAAATAAATACATTGTTATAACTATACGTCATACATAAACAGTAGATTACAACTATGAACTAAAATTTAACTATAAAATGGATATAATACTAATACGAGATATAATAAATATAACAATATACAAACAAACATTCAGAAATAATGATAAATAGGGCGCTAGCTCAGCATGGTGCTGCGGCATGCCACAGCGCTGGTTTTCAGCTAGCCCCTGGCAGTGTGGCCGTGTAGCCTTATAAACGAAACGACTCCACGGCACTGACATTTCTAGCCACCTTAGTAGTTCTGTGGTTTTTACTGGTGTAACACTTGCAGTACGATTTCAAGTCATACGACGCTAATAATAAGAACTGTCAAAAGTAAAAAGTGTTACCATTGATCTGCTGTCGACTGTGCCACGGGGGCTTTTGAAAATGGCGGTTACCCGTCGTTACCGACGGTTGCAAAATTATTTGATAATTTTTATTTTAATGTCTACAGTGGTTATTTTGTGTTTAATATCACGTTAAATCAGAAAATGTTCGCGAATGACAGTGTGGTGAATTTATTAGATAATTTGAGCAATATCTGAAGTTTCAAGCCTTTATCAAGAGTCCCGATACAAGCTCGGGAGTGAACGTGACTGTCGAGCTGCTTCAGAGTTTAAGTAATAATAATTTATAATAATAATAATCAGAGACGGGTCGCGCTAGGTGCATCACATATCCCTTCAAATTAAAGTTCTCTAAGGGGCCTCTACGCGTTGTACCTATGTCTCCGTGCAAGCCTTTCAAAGGACCGGGTTTTCTTAAACCCGTGAAACCTAGAGAGATACAAAATAATTTATTTCGCAACAACAATTTAACTTAAAATAGGTAGGTACAAAATACGTGAAAAATATGTTATTCTTGTTTGTATGTTTGGTCCCGGTCTCCACACTAGGATTCCCTGTGTTGTGGAGACCAGTGCCTTCCAGTGGGTTTCCAAAGCTGTACAGCATTAAGAAAAGAACGAGGGTTTACAACAATATGATTGAGAATTTGAATTACGCATTATCCATGCTCGGTGAATAAATTAGAACATGATGAAAAAATTCTTGCCGTGGGCAGGACTTGAACCTGCGACCTTGTCATTCCGTGACACGCTCTTACCAACTGAGCCACCACAGGCCACGCCATGCCCACCGAAAATCTTCATCGCTTTATACATACTTAAAGGGTATGTTACGCAATTCCATCTATCGGACAATAGTAGTAGTATTCCGACAACCATGTCTAACATTCGGTTAGAAACATGATTTATGATGATGCGCTTCTATTTTTACTCAGAATTTGATTTACGCATTATCCATGGTCGGTGAATACATTAGAACATGATTAAAAAAATCTTGCCGTGGGCAGGACTTGAACTTTCATCATGATTGATTTTGTTTGAATTGATTTTTTCATCATGTTCTAATTTATTCACCGAGCATGGATAATGCGTAATTCAAATTCTGAATATGATTGAGGATCAGTTTGCGTTTGTTTACAATAGGTAGGTTATCTCATTTGAAAGTTCTCATCCTACTTTAATGTACCTACCCAAGTCCAAAGTGAAATTAATATTCGCTTGGCATTTGACTAACTTGCCATAAGACAAACATAATCCGAGTCACGCTTTGTACTTAGTAAACAAATGGCTATCAGGGCCGTACTAGGGCTGAAAGAATTAGGGCGCAAAATAGTTCAAGTACAAAAAGGAAAGCTTATGACCATTACTTGAATTCATTCGACAAAATTAAATGGATGGTTAGGCCTGTGACAGACATTAATTCTGCGCAGCGTTTAAGTAAATTAAATAATTTGGGGATTTTTTTACAGTAAATTAAAGTACCTACCTACTTACTTATAAAAAAAAATATTCATTTGATGTGACTCCAAAGCACAGGTGGAGTTTTTATATTTTAAGGTATTTTTAATTTTTTGCAATGATTTCTTTCACTGGAATTTGACGTAATAGTCATTTGTTGTAAGCTTATTGTGTGATTTGTGAGGTACTTAGTTATTTTTTTGCAATTTTGATTTACTAAAAAACCTTACCAATTCACTATTTATCATGAATACGATCCCCAGTTTCAATTCGTCGAATGAATTCAAGGACACCCTGTATAATCGCATAAAATAGTGTAAGTACAGCTTTCGTTTTAAATTCGATTGTAGTCTACTAGATGATATTGATTAACATAGTTATGAATTTTACCGACTTGCAGTGGATAAAGTGAAAGAGTCGTGTCAACGAGCAACGTTCACTTAGCGGAAAATGGTCTGCTATGGTTTGATAACTATCCTTTTTTGTCGCTTGTTCCCCTACTTAATGTGGCCCTGGAAAGCTAAACTTTTAATTAGCGAGAACAGGGCCCCGAAATCGACGCAACTTGACCTTAGCATTGCCCTGTAATTTACTCGCTTTGAGTGCAAACAAACCAAGCGGTTTCTTATTAAAACCCTGACTCGATTCACGGCCGAAGGCTTATTGCCTTTTTTGCCAATTTTCGAAGGCTTTGATGGAGTTATTTAAACGGAGATTGAACCTTACAATTACGAGTAACAATTTCATAAAATGGTAATTAGACGAGAAGTCGTTGGGATTTTGATTTTAATTAATGTTTTAACTGCTTTCCCGTGGCCAGCGCCGCTACCCGAACCGGTATTTTTCATACTAGTCTCTGTTTTGTTATTATTATTAATGGACTCGACAGTTCGTGATTTGCCAATGTCATGTTACAGAAAGATTTTATTTATTAGTAACTTAAAATGCATTATGGTAATAAAAAATTAAAACTAAACTATTTAAACAAAATTATATATAAAAAACCTGCGCCAAGTCCCCCACAATTGGCAATGTGCCCAAAAGGCTGGCGGCGTTGCCTCGCTGTATAGCGAGGCTGACCCGTTGGGCAAAGTAGCCGCCAGCCCTTTGTTACAGAATATTCAAAATATCATATAGTCTTCTATTCATCCAAGAGATTCGCGTAGCGTCGTCACCCTGTGTATCCGCGTCTTCTTGTCTTCATCCAAAGGAGACGCCGTAGCGTCATCACTCTGGACGAAGGAGCTCGACAGTCACGTTCGCTCCCGAGCTTGTAGCGGGACTCTTGATAAAAGCTTGATACTTCAGATCTTGCTCAAATTATCCAATAAATTCACCATACTGTCATTCGCGAACTTTTTCGGATTAATTTAACGTGATACCACTGTAGACATTAAAATAAATATTATCAAACCATTTTCAACCGTCTCTGTTCTTATTGTCTGTGCCGGACAGACAGGCAAACAATAAAGTTGTCCTATAAGTGTTTTTGTTTTCCTTTTGAGGCACGGAACCCTAATTTACTATAGTATAAGTAGTTTAGAGTACACACTACGTAATTGTAAATAATTTTCAAAAATCAGTCAAGGTTTTTAAGTAAATCTCGACCCTATTACTCTTCTGTACACCTTTCTTTGTGTTTGACCGTACATAATTCATAATTCATTTATTCCTTGCTTTATGTGGTAACATAGTTCTTAGATAGTACAGGAAATGCTCACATAAACCCTGTAAGGGCACCGCAACATTAGCCACTTAAACATTAAAAATTCAAATTTGTCTGTCAGTCAGTCAATAATACAAATAAATACATAAGTAACAAACACCCGAACATACGCATTTAGCTATTAGTCGAATTAATTTTTCGTACTAATCCATTTTTGGAAAGCTCGTCTAATGGAGGATTAACGTTTTCAAGCACAGGGATTATTCCATTCGGCTATCGCGCCGCTACGATGTGAAACAACATTTTGGTCTCGTACTTGTAACTACAGTTGTTAAAAATCATGTGACCTGTGCTACTTTTAAGCGTTCCATACACAGCCGCGACCTGCACGCGGCTTGCGGCCTGCGGCCAGTTGAAACGCATGCCCGCCCCTTTTTCTGGGCATTTTAAGGGCCTTCCATGAGCCAACTAGCGCCGCCAATCTTTGAAAAATAATATCTTCCAATTTAATCAATTTTATTAAAAAAAGCTATGTAGGTATAATGTTTATTACGATAAATACTATTTTTTAAATGCTTATTTATAACGTGATTCAATGTCGGTAAGTTGTAGTTCGCATAATTGCGAAAAATGGCCGTTTTTGGCACATTTGAGAACTACAACTTTGCTTGTCGCAATTATGCCATGTATTATTAAAAAACAGTGTTTATCCTAATAATACATAGCTTTTTTAATAAAAGTTAATAATTTGTAAGATATTATTTTTTAAAGATTGGCGGCGCTAGGTGGCTCATGGAAGGCCCTTAACGTCCGATAGGTAGCGATCTGAGGCCTGCGATCTACGTCCAGTATTCAAACAACAGTTGTTACGATAGTTCGAAGTGTCGAACTAGCCTTCATTGCGATACATACTGCGCGACTGCGCGTCCAGTGAACATTGGACTTTATACCGTAAGAGTATGTCATAAGAATTGAATTCGTATTTTAACAATGTTAACTGTGGGTATGCGTTAAATAAATACCAATTATTCTAAATCCATGCTTCCAAAGGCTTTAACAACATATTTATGCGAGGGTAAGGAACTCCATTAAAACTTGTAATTTACAAGTTGTAAACATATTAAAACTAAATAGGTACTTAATGTACTTAGGGGCAGTAGATATACTTAATTCGCCTGGGGTGAATTAAGTCTTAAGACTTGATTCCCCAGTCTACTGTGTAGTATACTTAATGCATCCAGGTCTACTAATAGCGTATTTAATGCACCCGAGTGAATTACCCCAGGTGAATTAAGTACACTGCCCCCTTATTTGGACCAAAGATAACGTAATAATTACTATATACGTTATTCAGACATTCTAAAAGGTGCGGTCTACAAGAAAGAGGTGTCAAGCGCAGGCCACACCGCCAGCGGGCGGGCGAGCGAGCTAGGCGGGCGGGCGAAGCGAGAGAAGGAAACGTCGGTAGTCGGTGTGCTCGCGATGTGAACCGAAGTATGTAAAGAGGTGAAACGATGTTCGCCCGCCTAGCTCGCTCCCCGCCCGCTAGCGGTGTGGCCTGCGCTTTAAGGTTGAGGTTTAAAAAATATACTGGACTGGTTTTTTTAAAAATGTTTACAGTTACATAGTGTATGCTATGCACTATCTACTAGTAATATAAATTTTACAATCGGTTAAGTAGTTTTTGAGAAACCCTCAACCTTATTGAGGCACCCTGTATACTTATCTCGCTTTCGTGTGTACGGACAACAGCAGATCAATGGTAACACTTGCAGTGCGATTTTAACTCTTACGACGCAGTTAATAAGAACGTAAAACTGGCTGGCAGAGACTGGATGCAGAAGGCTGAGAATAGGGTTGAGTGGCGTGCTTTGGGAGAGGCCTACGTCCAGCAGTGGACTGATACGGGCTGATGATGATGATTGCATAAAGTGCTCGCTAGTTACGATGTATCAATTGTGAGGTTAACTGTTCACGATGGTCTTGGCTTAACGTTTCTTATGATTATACTTCGTTTTATTACCCATGATAAAATAATATTAGATAAAAAAATCTTTACGAACTTTTCGAAAATGTAGCCAAATAAGTAATTTTCCCTTTGTAGACAGTTTAATAGTACAGAAAATAATTAAAAAAAATCGATGAAGTAGTTTCTATGAGACATCTCAACCATATTATGACGTCTGTACACTTTTCCATGAGTAAACTGTACAACTTATTCACGTTTCAAAACATTCAAAACATATCATGGAGTACAGAATTGTCATGAAGCAAGGAACGGTCTATGGAGTAAGCTATATTTACATCACAGACTCCTATCTTATAACTTTTACCCCGGCGCTAGACATGTGCGCAAATGTTCGCAATTATGCTCAAATTCGATGTTCATTGACGGCATTTTATAGCGTCGTAGTTATAGACTGTACAAAGCTTGCAATGGTAGTTAAAACTTTGAAAAGATGCTCATATGTCTAGTGTCTCGTCTCTGTCATTCATTTGTTTTTCCATTGTTTGAATTTTCAATTGAAGTCTAAATATAAAACAGTCCCTTTATGACGTCCTTTGAAGAGCGAAAGTGATAACAAGGGCGGAAGCTCATACAAAATATACTTTACGCTCTCTGCATAGAGCGCGGTGGATTTTTCCTCCATGAAAATAACATATTAAATAGGGTTGTCTCTAAATAAAACTTTCGTTTCCAAACTCGCTCACGTGGAAACTATTCAACCCCAACTACAAACATCATTTAGAACAAAAAGCCCCCGGCGTCAGTCACATTACGTGTGATTCAAACCCTCCTATCCCACATTACTTATTTAAAGCCGCTCATTCTCGTCCAGGACAAAGGTAGCCCCTGAGGTCCTCTATGAATAATTACTATTTGGGACAACGCTACATATTTTCTGAACAGATGGGACCAACGGAAGCTGATTTTGAAGAATACCGCCTTTAAGGACGCATCAAGCAGTTTTGACTGTAAAAATCGCACAATAGCATTGTACTGCAGCGCGTCAGGGATGTTCGCGGAGGCGCGAACTGATTGTTTTTACGCCATAATGCGCAAGCGAGTAGCATCCCTGATGTTCAGAGTGAGGGGAGGGGTAGCCCCAACAGCCTCCTGAAGTTAATTGTCGACAGGTGGGACTGCCCCATCCTGCGTTTTTGGGTGAAGGTACATGCTACGTCAGGTAACTTCACCCAAAAAATGTTATTATAATTAAAATCACTAACATAGTTGTAAGCAAATGTTACTAACATATTATGGACTTGTGTCTGAAATAAAGATTTTTCATTAATTCATTCATTCATTCATTGTATGACCTCTCCATCTAAAATATGTTGAAATCTTCAAATGTTTGACAGTTCTTGGTCAATCTCTGACAGTTCTTGTCAATCTCTGACAGTTCTTGTCAATCTCTGACAGTTCTTGTCAATCTCTGATAGTTCTTGTCAATCTCTGACAGTTCTTGTAATTTTTGACGAGATGTCGTGGTTTCGATCAAACGTACCATCGACCAAATGTAGCTTCGATAAAAAGTAGTTTCGATGAAAAGTTGTCGATCAAAAGTGTTTCGACCAAACGTAATTCGTAATGGTGTAAGTAACCCGATGTTAATTGTTTACTACGGTAAAAATATAATATACTTTAATAGCGATATTTGCCTTTGTCTATATTTTGGAGGTGTGGTTGTTGTTGGCGTGAATCACTTTGAAACAAAACTCTATCATATCAGCGATAAATGTTATCAATGTAGTCCGATAAATGCATGTATTGATCGGGCAAAAGCTTGAGTGAGTAATGTTATGATTCACATACTATTCTGCCTCGGTGCCTGGTATGCTAGCCTGCCCGAGTATGCATGGATTTTGCCTTTGTCTATACAGGATGTTGTTTTGATCAACGACGAGCGACTCAGCGAGTCTAAATAATCGCAGTTCCTAAAATTGTGTTTTTATTATATATACAGGGTGTAACGTAAAGGGTATATGAAGCCGAAGGGAGGCTGGTCAGTATCGGTAACTGAACAACTTTTGTTCTACGGCTTTTCGAATAAAAAATAAAAATAAATTAATGTCTCATACAAATCGGTCAGCTGACCGGTACGAAATGTATGAAAAATCAAAAAATAAATTCGCGAAAATCGAAAAGTCGTAGAACAAAAGTTGTTCAGTTACCGATATTTAACACCCTCCCTTCGGCTTCATATACCCTTTACGTTACACCCTGTATAAAAAATTGTTATTTTGAAATGACAATGCCAGATTCTGTCCCACATCAACCGCAAGTTGTCAAAGTCAAAGTATTGTCAAACAATAGGTTAAGCAGGTTTAACTATATTTGAACCGAGTTGACTAGGTTCAACTACATATCGAACGAAATTGCAAGTGGCCCGCTTAGGCTTCCTTTCAACCCGAGATGTGCTATGCAATGATCATGATTGGTGGATATCAAATGTAGCCTAGCATATCTCGGGTGTAAATAAGCACCCTTAAGCTTTTGTTGTGCGTAAACATCGACCCAAACATGCAAACATCAAATGACAATGCCAGATTTTGCCCCACCATCAACCGCAAGTTGTACAAGATAACGAATAAATGTAAAGTTGCGAGTCGAAAAAACAGCTTAATTAAGAATTCAGAAATTAGTAAGAAATTGAAGCGAATTATTCCTTGTTTTTGTTATTCTTCTATAGGAGTTGCGAGAGTAGTAGAAAATGATACTGATTATGATTATGCAATATGAAACCTGTAATAAGTCCCCAACAAAATGGTAGGTGCAGCTTAAATGGTCACGTAGTTTTGTAGGTGGGGGCAAAGCTCCATTGAAATGTGGCAATGTCTTTTTGTTTCATTTAATACTTAACATATTTATTGCATTCCTTGTGTTACAATATACTTACTACCTACTACCTATATAATAACATTTTTCCCAGTAGAAAGAATATTAGAATCGTTTAAGAGCTCATTTATTAGTCTACGAGAAAACGTTCGTAATAAGCGGTATATAAGCCACTTAGGCATGATTTAATAGCTATTCAAAAGAGGCTTTTCAGACTACGTCCCACAAATATCTTGACTTTGTCAAATACATCAAATTAGTCGAAAATCAACCGAAAAACCTTCGATATCTATCCATATTTGTGATGATAACCTGTGAAAGGATTAGATAAAGCTCATAATGGAAATTGACCAAACTGAACTGACCTTTTCGACAGAACTAGGGCAGAACAGAATTTACAGCCAAAGGCCAACGTCGTGGCAAATAAAGTTTCGCAATAACAACTCTCAATAACACTTATAGTTTTTAACGAACCCTTTTTCAATGAACAATAGATTTCTTTTCCCGAGCTCGA
Source organism: Tachystola acroxantha (assembly GCA_963506565.1). NCBI lineage: Eukaryota > Metazoa > Arthropoda > Insecta > Lepidoptera > Oecophoridae > Tachystola > Tachystola acroxantha. The sequence goes on along the minus strand of OY735892.1, from coordinate 3,679,061 downwards.
AGTTATAGTGGTGGGAAAATAGATGCTCAGACCAAAACCAAAACTAAGTGGTCTAAATCTTGTAGATAATACCTTGGATTTAGGCCTACTGCCTGCGCCATAAGAGTAGCTAGTGTCGAGTGTTTACGTATAGTCGACTTGTGTATTAAGGGCCTTCATAGAGCCAACTAGCGCCGCTAATCTTGAAAAAATAATATCTTCCAATTTAATAAATTTAATTAAAAAATATATATATATTTTTTAGGTTAATATTATAATAGTTATAGGTATCAATAGGTTGCTTTGCCTTGTGTGTAAATAATAATAAAATTGAATGTCAAAAAGCTATTTACAAAATGTTTATTAGGATGAATACTATTTTTCAATATACAATACATGGCATAATTGCGACAAGCTAAGTTGTAGTTCTCAAATGTGACAAAAACGGCCGTTTTTCGCAATTATGCGAACTACAACTTACCGACATTGAATCACGTTATAAATAAGCATTTAAAAAATAGTATTTATCGTAATAAACATTTCGTAAATAGCTTTTTTAATCAAATTGATTATATCGGATGATATTGTTTTTTAAGATTGGCGGCGCTAGTTGGCTCATGTAAAGAATTACAGAAAGGATGGACGTTAAAAAAGTACTTTCATTGTCGATATCGTTGCCTATTCAAAAGCTTCAGAACTTCTGAAATAACCTAATTATTGATATTCTATTGCCACGGAGTACCTGAACACTAAGGTATCTCTCCTAACAATCTTAAACTAATTAATAGCATCGCAAACATTGGCGTAGGTGAGAAACTTCCGTCATACAGACTCGGGGTTAGAGGTGCCGAAACGCAACGACTGCGGTAACATTACTATTCGTATTCGAAACTCTTAAGTTGCGTATTAAAAATAGATTATAATTTGTAAACTGCATTATAATTACTATGTCTTTGTAATTAATTAGCGATGTAGCACTATAAATCAAGGCATAACAGTAGTAGTATGGTACAGTCGACAGCAGATCAATGGTAACACTTGCAGTACGACTTCAAGTCTTACGACGCAAATAATAAGAACGGTCCAAAGTTCAAAGTGTTACCATTGATCTGCTGTCGACTGTACAGTACATACTCGTAAATGAAGTGCACGTTTCGGCTCGTTATTACAGTTCGTATGTCACTGTCAATAAGAGCGTGAATACTGTAACATTTGATTTTATATGCTTTCAAGTGTACGATGAGTTGAGACGAACACAAAAACAATCCATTCAATATTATCTAAATACAATTTGTGTAGTGAGAGCGGTTTGCACATAAAGCATAGCCTCACTGCAAATAATATGTTGTCGTTCCGCTGTCATCTAACCGCCGTTCCATTTCCGCGTCGGTATGACGGAAGCTGTAGAGTCACAAATTGAATTCGCCTTCGCTATACATTGTTGGCATTTCTCATTTCCCTGGCGTAAGTCAATAAGCGTAGTATTGAACGTATGAACAGGCAAACTTGCGCGAAATCAAATTATGCTGATAAAAGGTATGATATGGCTGCATCGCTACGAAATTACCTGCCTACCTACTCGTAGTTTTTCTTCCGTCGTGAACAGAGACGTCCATACTTTAGGTAGAACCTTATTGCTGTTATGCAGAAACCTAGTTAAACCTCACTTCCTGGTGAGGAGCTGGGCTCGCTGGTGATTGAAAGGAAAGAATTTCAAGATATCAGGTGATTTTAAAGTTTTATTAATATAGGTTACACAGGCGATGACAAGTGGAATGAAGATGACAGAGTGAAATAAATTAGTTATAAAAACATGGCACGAAAGGTGGCCAGTCCGTAACACTTCCCATAAATCGTGTTCTATCTTAACCTTTCACGCTTCGTTAAAAAAGGTTAAGATAGAAAGGGACAGGGGGCCTAAACGGTGGCGTAACTTTAAGGCGCTATGTGGTTGTCAAAAGCAAGAGTAAGATAGAAGATGCCCCGCAGCGGCGGAGTGAAGAGCACGGCGCAGTGCCTCAACATTCGTATTATTATGAATTTTGGCCGGGAAATAAAAATACAACAGAAATCAGATTTTTTTTAAACAAGCTCCCGTATTTATAGTACCCTACATTTTGATTTTGTATGAATAACTATTTCGGTTTAGATATAATTTTCATTTTAAAAGACATGTTTGCGTTTTTTTCTATCGAGCGAAGTTTGTCCAATCGTGTATCGGTATTCATCACCCTAAATAGACACCCCAAGATGGCTATATATTTTTTTCAGACGTTTAATTTTAGTAGTTAGTGCCGTAGCCTTCGTAGAAAAACTGAAAATACGCGCATACGAAGCCTTAAATCACGTATACGCGCCTCTGTCATATCGTGGCGCTTTCGAACTTGACCTTCGACTAAAATCGTGAGTTGTAATCAACCTGAGGTTGCAATTCTCACGGTTCAATGTATCAAGTGCACTTACCTGCGTTCGAGAGATCCGCCCTTTCACTCGAGCGCTCTCGACGCGTTTTCGATTACTCGTTATGTAGGTAACCATTTGGGGGATGCTCCATAAACACATGTGGCTCTGACCACAGAATTTAGCATATAAATTGAATTATAGATCGCATCGATTCGCATAAAATTTTGTTAAAAAAAATCACAAATGACTTTAATCTGGTTTAAGATCTTTATTCATCTCAAGAAATTATTACATTTCACTTAGAGATAATGATTAATATTAGGTAATAATAAATTGGCATTCTATCAAACATGTAGACAAAATCTATTTGATGTTAATATTTACCTAATCCATGTAACGTATAGGTACTTATTATTTTAAGTACCTAAATATTTTGGTGTACTTACAATGAGTACCTCCGCTTTTTCAAAGTCGTTTCAAATGAACTACGCCCTCACAAACCTCACAAATCGCAGCTTCGGTTGCAACTTTCTTTTTTCTCGAGTGCTCTCACGCGTTCACGACCGATACGCCCTTTTCCACGAGGACACTCGAAAACCTTTTTAGCAAGGTCTCTAATAACCACACCGAAGGTTGAGAGCTACTGGATTATTATAAGTATATGACAGAATATAATTTTTGACCAAAATTGAAAGACAATTTTAAGCCCGAGATTTTTGGAAGTTAGCTCTTACAACAATCACAGAAATTGTACAGACTTTTGGTTTTCGTATTTTCTATGAGAGCTCGGTGGTTCAGTAGTTGGGTCCCAGGTTAGATTCCCAGCCAGGACAGCATTTTGTTTGTTTGAATTTTGACATTTAATAATTTCATAATGTAATGATTAACTTGACATTTATTTTGTATTTAGATTTTATATGTACATATTTGCACACTACAGTATTGTGGTAGAAAGTAGCGAGCGACACATTATACATTAAGACCATTGTAATACCTACTTTCAGCAAATAAATTGTTTGGTTGATTGATTGATTGATATGCCATAAGAGTTGACATCTGTTATGTTACCATTAACGTGATTTCGACTGTACCCATAAACCTTACCTACTTGCCAAACCTTTGACTTTGTATCTGAATGGAATTTATCAAGATTTAGATTTTAGATAGAGACAGACAATGAAGGTTTTGTGAATGATTTCGAGGGTTATGGATGTGGGCGTATTCTAGTTGTAATTGGATGACAATACGAACTAGTCCTATTGTCAAACGAGCAAAGTTTTGTGTGGGATTTTACTATTGTCTGGATGTAGTTTAGGCTTTTAAGGTATTTCAGTCATTCAATAATTCTTTAGCGTAACTTCATGGACAGTTCAACACAGGTCCAGAGAAAGGTTAGGAGAGTTTTTAAAGTTGTTATTTTCTCAAAAACTAATAGGCCTAAGTATTTTTTTAAAGGCCAAGTGCAGTCAGCTGTCGGACTCGCGCACCGAGGGTTCCGTGCAATTTCACCATAACATTTGCTCTAACGAAAAGATAAACTAGGTCTACACCTAGTTTATCTTTTCCTACTACTATTGTTCCTACGAACAAACATATCTTTGCGTTTTCGAGACTGATAACGTCATACATCGACATACCAGGCGTCAACTGCAAATTTCATGATTCTAGGCCAACGGTAAGTACCTGGTTTTGGTTTTTTGCATTATCATACAAATATGCGAGAAAATACGATATAAACAACGATATCTATTGATTGCGTTAACGTAGAAGGTTGATTTTTTCACGGCTGCATGAGGTTGCAGACCTGAGTATTTGATATTAATTTCAACTTGATCCGTCCAAGCGTGTCTGAGATATAGGTCTTGACAGACAAACAACAAAGTGTATTTTTCCTCTTGATGCACGGAACCCTAAAATTACTGTTATATATATTAAAGTTAGAACTATGTAACTACAAACTAATTTTTAAAATCGATGTAGTAGTTTTTGAGATAATCTCAACCTAATGAGACCCCGTATACTTTTCTCTGTTCTCGACTGTATCTACGGATAAGCGAAGTTTAGTTAGTTTTTATTAGTTCAGTTTAGGACCTAAAGTAAAGGCCTAAAGATCAGTAACAGTTAATATTACGGATCATATATCAGACTCTAATAGGGTATTTGAACTAAGACTAATGTTCTAATCAAGTCACGTGATTATACTGATATAACGAAATTAGTTTTTTGGTATGCCAAGAGATTAATGGTCGAAGTTTTAAACATTTCCTTAACCAGTAAAAAATTTAAAATATGTCCATGTCAGATTTTGTGACAGGTCGTAGGTCTACCAACTAAACAAGCGTAGCATGAGTTCGTAGCACGAGTTCGTAGCACTTTCAATTTCCTGTACATTTTCGTCTACGTGTTATCTGCCCTTCGAACAAGGCTAAGTCGCACTTTAATTACTTTCTGGATATAGGGGAGGGAATCAGTAGCTGTCGTAAGTATGTCGGTGTAGTCTGGACCTACTCGTACATATGTATAATGCCTAAATCAACTCATACTGAAGATGTGTCTGAAATTTGTTTTTCGATGTTTTTTTGGCAAATGGACTTCGTATAGAAATAGCATGACGGGAAAAAATTCATCGCGCTTAATGGAGAGAGCCTGGAGTATAATTTATATGGGGATACGTCTCCGACCTTGTTGTCACTTTCGCGAGACATGTGTTTTATAAGTTCGACTTCTATTAAAAATTCAAATAAGTAATGGAAAACATAATATGACTTGCAGAGATGCTAAAAGTCATGCATAAACGGTATCTGCTCTATAAATATTATGGCTTACTCCATAGACCGTTCCTTACTTCATCAGAATCACGATGTGACGTCACTTATCTGATTTTCAAATGTCTGTAACTATTTAATTTTTCAACTAATTTCAATTCTATGTGCACAAAATATTATATATAAACAGATAGTCACTTATATTGTTGAAGTCGGCAATTAGACCGACAGTTTCGACCGATTTCGACAGTCTTTCTCAAGATGAGCGCGCCATGCCCGCGTCGCCGATGGTCGTCCGTTTATATATAACTAGCTGTACCCCGCAACTTCGTTTGCGTAGAGGAGAAGGATGGAGATCAGGAGGCAGATCTTCCTCTCTGGATCCTGGTTTCCACATCACATACCGCCATGGCTTACAGCCTATGAGCTGTCCGGATATTTTAGCTATCTCCTAGTGAAACTCCCATCAAAATCCCTTCAGTAGTTATGGCGTGATACAAAGTCAGACAAAAATTCTAAAAATTAGTGTTAAAACACATCAGTATCGATCCTAAAACACATTACAATTATTCTTCTCAAATAATATCCAATGTACAGACACAACTTTTTTACAGTCTTATTATGTGTATAGATAGATAATTTGTAGTAATGGCTCACTATAGTTTTAATTATATAGTATGCACAGTTTATGTCTATTGTAAAATTTACGACATTTTCAATACTTGTTGACTCAATTAATCTGCTCACAGCTGTTGTACGAAAAATATTCCGTTTTCGATTACTATTCAACAACCCAAGGCTTTCTGGGTACAGGGGAGTCAGTAGGTGCCTTTTGTCAGTCTTGACTCTTGACCTACATAGGCTACGCGGGAAGGCAGCGAGCGTGAACATAACAGAACGGAAATCGTTAAAACGGGGATTGATCAATACAATAGCATAAGATCAACCCCCATTGTAGGGGCTTAATAATAAAGAAAATTGAAAGGAGAAGGTCATTTCGTGATAAGTGGACGTGACATTTACGCAAATTTTCATCATCATCATCAGCCCGTATCAGTCCACTGCTGGACATAGGCCTCTCCCAAAGCGCGCCACTCGACCCTACTCTCGGCCCTCTGCATCCAGTTGCTAAACGGTGCTTAATTTAAGAGTTGCTAAACCACAGATTCTGCATGAAATTCAACCATCCACCAAAGTTAAACCTTTATCGCTACAAGCGTTTGAGTTTTATAAATAAGGAGAGAATATAATAGGCGAGGTGTTGAGAAAGTGTCGGTCTCGACGCGGCCACCTGTGGCGCTGAAATGAGATTGTCTTTGTCATTGTATGCTAACATTGTAGCAGACATCAGGTAAAATATCGTTGATATAACTTTATTTAAGGCTTTTTGAAAATTTCGGGAAACGACGGTTGCGAAATTATTTAATAATTTTCAGTATAATGTCTACAGTGGGTGTTTTGTGTTTAATATCACGTTAAATTAATCAGAAAATGTTCGCGAATGACAGTATGGTGAAGTTATTGGAGATTTCAAGCAGGATCTGAAGTTTGGCGCCATGGTCAAGAACGTGACTGTCGAGTTGCTTCGTCCGCAGTGATTGACGCTACGGCGTCTCCTGTGGATGAAGACATGAAGACGCTGCTACCCAGGGTGATGACGCTACGGCGACTCCCCTGGAGGAAGATAGAAGACTATTTATACATTGATATTTTTGTAACATGACATTGGCAAATGACGAACTGTCGAGTCCATTAATAAAATAAATAAATAAAATAACTTTATTTACTTCCAGTCGTAGCTTCCAGTCCTTGAGGACCGCGATAGAATCACTCTTTATTTGAATAAAGAGTTATTCTATCGCGGTCACCAAATCTATTTAAACAACTGTCACAGTCATGCTACAATATATTTATTTATTTTATTAATGGACTCGACAGTTCGTCATTTGTCAATGTCATGTTACAGAAAATTCAATATATTCAATAGTCTTCTATCTTCCTCCAGGGGAGTCGCAGTAGCGTCTTCACCCTGGCTAGCCGCGTCTTCATGTCTTCATCCAGAGGAGACGCCGTAGCGTCATCACTCTGGACGAAGCAGCTCGACAGTCACGTTCACTCCCGAGCTTGTAGCGGGAACTCTTGATAAAAGCTTGAAACTTTAGATCTTGCGTAAATAATCCAATAACTTCACCATACTGTCATTCGCGAACATTTTCTGATTAATTTAACGTGATATTAAACACATAATAGGGACTATTATGTAGACGTTAAAAGGAAAATTATCTAATAATTTCGCAACCGTCGTTTCCCGCCATTTTCAAAAGAACCTGCTACAATATAGCGCGTGTGGGACGTCTCGCATAGCATACCTACTACTACGTGGAAAACAAAAGACAAACTGGTTTTTGAAAATGGCGGGAAACGACGGTTGCGAAATTATTTGATAATTTTCAGTTTAATTTCCACAGGGGTTATTTTGTGTTTAATATCACGTTAAGTTAATCAGAAAATGTTGGCGAATGACAGTATGGTAAAATTATTAGAGAATTCATGCAGGATCTGAAGTTTGGCTATGGTCAAGAGTCCCGCTACGAGCTCGGGAGTGAACGTGACTGTCGAGCTGCTTCGTCCAGAGTGATGACGCTACGGCGACTCCTTTGGATGAAGACAAGAAGACGCGGATATCCAGGGTGACGACGCTACGGCGACTCCCTTGGATGAAGAGAAGACTATATGATATTTTGAATATTCTGTAACATGACATTAGCAAATGACAAATTCTCGAGTCCATTAAAAATGATTGAATTAGATTACTTAAAACAACACGTGTGTATTACATAGTACCTTGCAACTATTTGGGTAACAAACACCTGTAAAAGGCGAAGTCTGCTCCCGAGTTTCGGCTATAAAGACAAATTGGGATCATTCCGGAGCCTCCCGCAGTGACGTCCCCATCCGTTACCTTGATTGATACCCCTACTTTTGGAGTTATCACGAGGCTCTCAGGATCACGTTTAGGTCATATTTTGGTTTGGTATATAGGTTATAGTAGTATGGTCCGCCTAGACCGCTAGAATCCTATGTTGAAAAATGAAATAAATAGTGGCTTATCCGCTACCTACATAACCGGCTTTTCGTAGCCAGTTACGAACGAGGAAAACCGTAACCGGTTTCGAAGGAAGATCATTTTTCTTTACTCGAAACCACGGTGAAGGATGCTGTTCACAGCAATGATAGATATAGCTATTTGATGGTAGAAATATAAGTCACTATCTTAACATAAGTATTTCTTCACTGTAAGAGTATAGGAGTATCTTTATCAGACTTTTAAATATGATAGAATAGACTTTAAACGCGAGCCTGACGAGTTACCAAATTCGCCACAGTAGGTCTGACGTCATACGTCCAAATTAGTCACCGCTTGCTTTGCATTTCATTTAATAAATACGAATATCTTGAAAAGATGAATACTACAAAACAACTCTATTAATACTCAGTACCTAATCACTGGAGGCAACGACCTACGGAAAAGGGAAGGGATGAAAGAACCTCCCCCTAATGGTATCATTGAGAGGCTTTATAGCCACTCCCTACTTAACGGAAGGTATCGTGTATATTTTTAGGGTTGGAACCTATCTGACCGGTCGACACTGAATATTCCGGTAAATGACAATGCCAGATTCTGCCCCACCATCTGTTGATGGTTGCAAGTTGTACAAGATAACGAATAATTGTAAAAATATCTCCGTTTTTTATTAAAAGTATTGGTTTAAAATAAAGTTTTGTACAAGTTGCGATTCGACAAAACAACTTAATTAAGAATTCAGAAAATAGTAAGAAATCGAAGCGATTTATTCATTGTTTTTGTTATTCTAGTAGAAAATAATACTGATTATGATTATGCAATAAGAAACCTGTAATAAATCCCCAACAAAATGATAGGTACAACGTAAATGGTCACGTAGTTTTGTAGGTGGGGCAAAGCTCCATTGAAATGTGACAATGTCTTTTATCCCTTATTCCCGGAAACAGCAGGGTAAATGTTTCCAGGTGTATGCTCCTTCTGGATATTAGAGCCTAGTATTCACAAGGCAACAATTGACGCGCAACACGTGACATTCAATAAAGCAGGGTCCACTGCGCCGTGTTTCCAAGTTTCTAAACACGGAAACATCCGATTTAGGGGCGTGGCGTGGACAATTTTCTTTGTTAAATCGGTTACCAAAAAATGATTTGGTGTTTAGAAACATGGACACTCGGCGCAGCGGACCCTGCTTAAGATTCAGTTGCAACCATGAAGCAAAGTGCGTCTCATATCCTACATAGGTATATAGATTCTACATAGATTTTTATTTATATTAAAACTCTCTTTAAGCTTCGCGCACATTATGCCGGGCCGCAGCGTGTCGGGGCGGACCACAGCGCAGCGCAAAATGCTTACTTAGCACATTAGTGACGGGCCGGGTCGCAGCGCATTGACGGATTTTGAGTCCAGTGTACTGCCAGATATCGTAAAATGAACAAGGGCGCGCGTGCACTTCAATCCGCTTGCACACTGTGTCGGGGCGCAGCGGGCGGGGCGGGCCGCATCGCACGGACGCAAATTCGCCTCGCAATAATGCGAGCCGCTGCGGCCCGACACAGTGTGCGATAGTTCATACAAATTGTAATAAAGCGATTTGAGCGGATTTTTGCGCTGCGGCCCGGCATAATGTGCTCGGACCTTTAAGTCGCATCTACACGTTGACCAATGTACAATGGGCCCCGTGCAAGTCATTCAGGAGACCGACTGTAAACCGATGAAACGATAAATATAGGTATGTAATAAAAATATTGTTTTGAGAACATTATCCGCTCAGGCATATATTATTTTGATGGCTGTAATATATACCGAAAATCCTTAAAATAACCGAAATATCAATAATTCTGGCTTTGATGTATTCATGTTGGATTTGAATAGATGGCGAATTTAATCATCTGAAAGCGTTGCTTTTGACGTCACCCAATTTATTGCCACTTCATTTGTGATTATTTTATGATAAATATTAATTAAATATTTTGTAAAATCTGTCATTACTCTGTATATGATAATGTTATAATAATAAAGATAATAATAAAAGTAATCATAGCAGGTGTCCGACGTCTCGCTCTATAGACCAGACTGACTGACCCACCAACACCCCAAACCAATAGTCCCAATTAAGTTGTAATTTCCAATCACTGCAATAGTTTATGCACCTGACGGGGTCTGTCATTGAGTGCAGTCAGATGCGCTCAGAGACGGGTCACGCTAGGTGCATCACATATCCCTTCAAATTAAAGTTATCTAAGGGGCCTCTACGCATTGGACCTATGTCTCAAAGTCAAAGATTTTCATTGCTGGTTATAGGTATTACAGATGTTATGGTTTAGAAAGTGCTTATCGCTATAACCTACCTTGTTAAGGCATGCAATAATTAATATTTAATAAAATTTAAATTATTGATTTGATATACATAATCATTAAAATCTTTACAAGTACATACTTAGAACATTCACAATATTTTTTCTCCGTGCAAGCCTTTCAAAGGACCGGGTTTTCTGAAACCCGTGAAACCTAGAAAGATAATAATAAAAAATACGTACCTATTACGTAACGAACAAAGCGACCTAATTCTAATTGTGTTTTAGAATAGATTTGTTATGACTATCTATTATTACTGGCATGCCGGTCGAGCCATAACAAAGTGGGTAGTTCTGGTTAATAATAGTCTATGAGCTGATGGTTTATTACGTTATTTATTATAGCCATATCTGTGGTGTGGTCACCTCGTGGGTTTCAATTGATGGCTCCGTTTATTAAGCTATCAACGTATGTTATGGTGTTATAAGAGAGTTTTAGTGGTAAGGCTCTGTGCAGTCCGTTTGTTTAAGTATATGTTTAGGTAACTCTGCCACCTATATCTGGGGGGCTAGCCGGCTTGCCTTTTTGTCCTGTCAAAGCCTACGCGAACGAAATTTTTGTACTAATTTCGCCAAAAATCTGACATTGACGGCTAGTAAAAATCGACGCAGCGCACCCTCCCCTGCCGTCAAATAGCAATGAAACCGTCTAGATAGATATATAGGTGACAGTTGAGGTGTTCTTAGCCCAGCTACACGTTGAAAACGATCGTACGGTGGAACACAGAAAAAGATGTACAGGAGAGTTTTTAAGGTTGAGATTGTCTCAAAAACTACTTGACCTATTGCAAAAAAATTTCACTGTTCGATAGATATTAGTCAAAACTATGTAACTGTAAAAGAATTATTAAATTCGGTCCAGTAGTTTTTGAGAAAATCTCAACGTTATTGAGGCCCCCTGTATATTTATCTCTGTCTTCGACTGTACAAATCAAGCAACGTTAGGCGAGGTCAGTAGGTACTTGGATGGGTGACCGCTAGTGACACTTTCATTTGAGCCCCTCCGTGCCTTGGATTTATTATTGTTTCGACCCACTAGTTTCGGACCAGTTTTGAAAATTCTTGTTTCGCCCCATTTTTTATTCCTTATTCGTCCCACAATTCTATTTGTTATTATTACATTTATTTTACGCTCGTTTCGTCCCAATTTTTATTCCTCGTACGCCCCACTTACTTTTATTACGCGTTTGTATTGCTTTTCTCTCAAAGTTTTAACAGATGTACAGTCAGCAATATATTCCCATACTCATCAAAAACCAAATTAAATCGACTATTGTATGTGACTGGCCAAGACGTCGAGGGCCCTGGTTTTTCGTTATGACTATAATATGGTAACAACCTATATAAATAAATTTTCTTATTAATACAGACTGATACAGATCAACTAAAGATATAATGTATATTTATATGTACAAAAAATATATGTATATATTAAAGAGCTGGACACTGGTCAAATTATTTTTTGATTCTTTTTTATTTTATTTTTTAATGTATAAACAAAAATATAAGTCTTAAAAGCAGTGTTTTATGTAGATGACACTTATGAGATCGTTGATTTTTAATTATTTCTAATAAATATTTGATTTGTTAATTAAACATTTTGTGCCATTTTAGATATTAGGAGATTTTAGATTTTCATTATTCTTCTGTGCTTTTTTTTGTAATTTTACACCTTAATCTATGAAACAAAAATGTGAGTCAGGCGTAGTATGTAGAAGATACTTAATAGATCGTCGAATTATAGACATTTCAAGTTATACATATATATTATTTATATAATACTTATTCATATTTTGTACGTTGTTGTTGGCACAAATCGTGCCTTGGAAAGCACATTAATAGTCGGTCCCGGTTGTTGTCATTTGGTACTTTTGGCAGCCGTCGTTAAGACCACAACAATAACTCTGATAATAGGTTTGGTCACTAAACCACACGAGAAAAGCAAGAAAAGGTGACAGCGTGTGTATGACTTTCGTTAACGCTAGTAGAATAGAAAAAAGGAAAGAATTGACATTTGTTTTTTCGTTAGTAAATCACATTACCATGTATTTTTCTTTCTATAGGTGCTGGCGTTAACAATTTCCAAGCCACCTGGGTAGGGACAGATACTGTTGTATAAAAAAGTGTATTAACTCAACATGATAAATGCAAAATCTAAGTCCCTGTTTTTACTCGTTGCCTCTACAAATGTCTATTGTGCCAATGGCGATGGCGAGCTATTTCCAGAAGACTGTCAGACTATAAATAAGCACTGAATTATAAACTAAGTTTTATTAAACCCCGCGGCCCGCTCACAGTTAATCTGCGGGCCGTCCGAGCCGCTGATTTGACAGCCCTGCGAGATTGGGTAATTTGTTCTCATTTTTAGCGTTAGAAAATTACAATATCATGAAAAAAATATTTGTTTATTTATCCATGTATGTCTAGGTCTTTTAGGTTATCTTAATTGTTCACTGATAATTACCTATATACCTCAAAAGTCAAAGTCAAATTTCTTTAAGCAAGTAAGCATGTTATGTACATTTTTGCACGTCAACACATTTTTAGAATTTATATTTACACCACTTTGCAAGGAAAAGATGCCAAGGCTGAGGAGAAAAAGTGGCAAAAAACTCTCAGCAGCACATCTTTTAAAATAATGATACAACAATTACTAAATAAAAATATAATATATTTATATCTTAAGAGCAACACTAATTTACCCTAATTGTATAATTGATTATTGTAGGCATTATTAATATATTGTGTCCACTGACTCGGTGCTTTGGTGATAACTGTAAACCAGTCAGTTATATATTGAATAAATAATAATAAATATCATACTTAATAATAATTATCTTACATTTTCATAAGTCCAACTTTTTTAATTTTCCTTGTAGGTTGTAGGAGGTTTATACGGCGAGTTTCTCTTATGAGTTATAGGTTAAGTAGGTATCAAGATAAACAAAACCAGAGGCCACTCAAAACGATGTTAAATACCACGCCAAAAAAATAGACCGCCATTTTCTTTTTTGTTGTTTTACCTTTACAAAATGAGGTTTTATTCGCTGATAAAATCCCGCGGGAACAGCTATACGAGAATAAATTGTTTTTCACCACAATCTGTTGCAATTTAATAATAATTGTGGCTGGAATACAGGAATATTAAAAGCTCGGCGCTCGCCGCAGGTGGTTCAGTGAAAATTATTTGTTTTATGGAAAATTGGCAATAATAAAATGATTAACGGTTGAATTGAGGAGAAAAGTTGTATTATTCAGGTTCCATACGAATGTTACCCTTGTAGGACCTTGTTGCCAATCTATCTGTCTGTCTATCAAGCAAGACCCTTATCTGAAGAATGATATAGTATAGAGGCTTATGTACATATATCTAACGTTGTGCATATCGGTTGTTGTAAGGGGGAATATTTTTTATAGATCCTGTTACATCAGTTGGTCGAAATTGTATTCGGAATTCATATTTGCCAAAAAAATAGTTCTAAATTGACTTTGATTCCATTTCGAAGAGGTCATTCTACTCACATTAAGGCTGGGTGTGCTGTGCGAGGATTTTCAGTTTTTCTATGAAGGCTACACAAACTACTAAAATTAAACATCTGAAAAGAATATATAGCAATCTTGTATATTTAGAGACTGATGAATACCGATAAACGATTGGGCAAACTTCGCCCGATAGAAAAAAAATCGCAAACATACCTACCCCTTCCATGTCTTTTAAAATGAAAATCATGTCTAAACCGAAATAGTTATTCATATAAGTGTGAGCTCCTTGGCATGAAACTTCCCCAAATTCTCTGATGGATCGTCGACGGTGACCAACCTCATCGTCGGCTTTATTGAAAGATTTACTTGGTAGTATATACGTTGGAGTAAAAGAGCTCGGTGGTGGTGGGAAAACGTAGGAAATGTTATGGGAAACGAGAGACAGACTTACTTGAGAATTTTCTGGAATCCGGGTAATCCTGATATCTCGTTCCCGGCGGCTGGTTCCAGGAACAATCCCACCACAGTACGAGCGGCGAAAGCACAGAATATTTGCACAGCACTTTCGCGGGGAAATTAGCGAATAATTAAGCGTTAATAAAATATATGAAGCGGACCGCAGACTTTTCGTGGTGCATTCGACCGTTGTCGATTCGCGAGTGCATTTTGACGGTTTGATAACGCGTCGCGTTGTCTCTTTTGGTCTGTCTCAATAGGTGATAGGTAGGATAGGGACAGCATGAACATAATTATAATACATAATGTGTCAAATAATAGTTTGTGTAAAAGCAACTAGATGGCGCTACCATTTGTCGCCCGGGCTGAAGGAATCCCTTCAGGAGATACAAAAATACTTACAAAGAAATACGATAAGAATAGGTGCAGTAGAGACAAAACGTAAACTTATGAACTAGAAAGCGAATAATAGAAATTATTGAAGCGGTAAGGGGCAGAGCCTTACAACAGGTCTGACGTAATTACCTGTTTGAGTTTTGACTTTGACAGTCCGCGTCACTCCATCCTTACCAGGATAGAGCTCCTCTACTATACCAAGAGGCCAACTCAGCGGTGGCGATTTGTCATCGCGTATGATCACGATACAACCTTTTAGAATAGGATTAGATGGAGTATTCCACTTTTGTCTACTTTGTAGAGATGTCAAGTACTCTACATTCCATCTATGCCAGTAAGATTGAACGAGCTTGTTTAGCAAGTCATAGCGGTTGAGACGATTCTCAGGCACATCGCTGAAGTCTTCGGCGGGTAAGTACTTTAAAGGCGTAATGTTAAGAAAATGGGACGGCGTGAGAGCTGTAAGCTCAGAAGGATCAGAACTTAGGACGCATAATGGACGGCTATTCATAATACCTTCAATTTGAACTAAGACTGTGTTCAGCTCTTCATAAGTTAAAATCTGATTTCCTATCACCTTTTTCAAATGTGTTTTAACCGATTTGACATTAGTCTCCCATATTCCTCCGAAGTGAGGAGCATAGGGGGGATTTCTTTTAAATTGAATGTGTAAATCAGATAGATTCTGATCTAAATATTTATTATGCGTTTCAGAAGCTAAAAGCGCGTAAAGCTCATCGAGCTTTCGTTTAGCTCCGATGAAATTAGAGCCTCCATCGCTGACTACCATTGAAACAGGTCCTCGTCTGCTAATAAAGCGTTTGAACGCCGCTAAAAACATCTCAGAGCTTAAATCGCTAACAAGCTCTAAGTGCAGAGCTTTCGTTGTTAAGCAAATAAACAAACAGAGGTAAGCTTTGACACTCTTAACTCCGCGACGGCGATAAGGCGTTACGAAAAAAGGTCCTGCGTAGTCTACGCCAGTAAATACGAAGCTTTTGACCTCACTAACACGAAACGACGGTAAATCTCCCATTAGTGGGAACGTATTCTTAGGCTTTAGCTTAAAGCACACGTTGCAGTTTTGCACACGTTTGCGTACCATGTTGCGCGCGGCGAGAATCCAAAAGTTCTGTCTTAACAAAGCGAGAAGTAGACTAGGTCCAGCGTGTAAGTTTGACGAATGATAGTAATCAACTATTAGAATAACGATGGGGTCCTTTGCAGGTAAAACAATTGGATGTTTTTGCGAATGATTCAATTGCGAGTGGTTTAAACGTCCACCAACTCGAATGATATCATTTTCATCGAAGTAAGCGTTTAGTTTTCTTAAAGCGGGACTAGATATGTCTTTGAAATGACGTTTTTGAATGCATTGGATAATGCGTTTTTCAGAATCTTCTAAATCCTGAACAGATATCGGACCATGTGACTTTATAATTTTTGCGAAACGTAAAACGTAAACGCAAGCGTGCAAAAACTTTGTCCATTTGGACATACGATTTGCTAAATCGTAAAAGATGTGGTCTGAGTCTGAAGTATCTTCAGTCTGAACAGCGAGGGATACTGTTTTGGATTCAGGAAGATCGTTTTCGGTTGCGGACCTATGAAAGGGTTCGATAGGCCACTGACCTCTGGGAAAAGCAACCCATGAGGGTCCGTGAAACCATAGATCGTTATCTATGAGTTTGCTCGGCGTCACAGGCCTTGAAATTATGTCTGCGGGATTTTCCTTACCGGAAATATGAAACCAGTGCTCAGCTGGCAAGTTTTCATTTATGGCCGAGATTCTATTAGCGATAAACGTTTGAAAGCGAAAAGGTGGTGCGTTAATCCACGAAAGCGTTACAGTGGAGTCTGAAAACGCGACAATCTCATTTATGTGAACGCGTTCGCTAATAGAGTCTCGAACCGCGACTATCAGGTTTGACAGTAAGAGTGCTGCGCAGAGCTCCAGGCGTGCCAATGTAATGGTCTTCGTGGGAGCGACTCTTGATTTAGAGCATAGCAACATGACTTGTCCCACATCGGAGTCAGTCTGGCTGACTCGCACGTACACGGCGGCGCCGTAGCACGCTTCGCTCGCGTCAGCGAAGCCAACGAGTGAGACATCGCGGGAATCTCGAAGAATTCCAATGTGACGTGGGATCTTGATGAGTTCAATCAAGTGAAGCTCATTTTGAAATTGAACAAATTGATTTTCAATATACGCGGGAACGTTGTCGTCCCAATCCAAGTTTTGTTTCCAGCATTCTTGGACTAATAATTTTAATAGTGCAGTGACTGGTCCTAGTAAGGACAGCGGGTCGAAAAGACGAGCGACTACGGAGAGTATTGTTCGTTTAGAACACTTGGATGCGTCAGCGTTAATTTTGAAGAAGAATGTATCTTCTTTTGGCTTCCACTGAAGGCCAATAATTTTGGTTTGCGCGTTTTCGTCAAAGTTAATGGCGTTTGTAGCGCGGTGGTCAACAGGAATGTTTCGCATTAGCTCTTCGCTGTTTGAGATCCATTTAACGAGTTTGAATCCACCGGCTTGAAACAATCGGACCAACTCGTGATACATTTCCTCACTTTCTTCAACTGAAGAAAAAGAAGAAATATAATCGTCCATGTAAAAGTGCCTTTCAGCAGCCCGTGCTGCGTCAGGAAAGCGTTGACGTTCGTCGGCGGCGAGTTGACGAATGACTCGCATAGCTAGGTATGGTGAACTTGATACACCAAACGACACGCAATTAAATTCATAAGTCGAAATCGGGTCGTTTGTATGAAATCTGTAAAGAATTCTTTGATAGCAATGATCCTTGCATGATAATTTGACCTGGAAGAACATCTTTTCTATGTCCGCGGAAATAGCGACTGAAAAAGTCCTAAGGTTTATCAGTAAATGAAAAATGTTTGTTTGAAGATTGGGTCCAGTGTACAAAATATCATTGAGCGATTTATTTGAGCTAGTTTTACTACTAGCGTTCAAAACAATTCTTGTTTTCGAAGTCGTTTTCTCCGGACGATATACAGCGTGATGAGGAATATAATAACATGGTATGTCCGTGTTAGGATTTTCGACACGATTTAAATAACCTTTATCGATGTAATCCTGTAATGTCGCGTTGTAATCCTCACGTAATTCAGGAATAGCGGCTAACCTTTTTTCTAGGTTTAGTAATTGCATCTTGGCCTTATTATCTGAATGACCAAGTACAGCGGGATCATATTTGAATGGAAGAGTGACGATATAACGTCCTGTATCATCTCTTGTATGCGTATCTGAGAATATATGCTCGCACGCTGCGTCATCTGGACTTAGATGTTTTTTCGTTGGTACGCTTTCCAACTCCCAGAATTTTTGCGTTAAATTCTCCAGTGTAGGTTCTGTAAACGCGTGAAAAGATTCAACGGGATAGTTAGAATGCGACGGCGGTGGCGGCGGCGGCGGCGTGAAAGACTCGGCTCTTCCCATGGCTACGAAACCTAATGAAGTTTCGACACCGACCACTTGTGAAGTGGGAGACATGACCTTTTGACTTCCCAAAAGGAACGGGAATAATTCATTGCTAATTAAGCAATCGATATTAGCGGGCGTATGAAGATCTTCATCGGCTAACGGTAGGCCACGTAAATGTTCTAAGTCCCTAGAGCATACAAAAGTATTCGGTATTTTATCCGATATTGTATCGAGAACGCGTGCATTGATCGTATACTTACAGCGTGAATCGAATCGAGAATGTATAGTGAGCTGCGCAAAACCTGTGACAGGTTTTTCCGCAAGCCCTATGCCCCTAACAGTGGAGGGCGCGTGATGAATATTTAAATTCAAGCGATCACAACATGATTTTGTGATAAAGTGACTCATCGAACCACTATCTAAAAAGATTCTAACTCTAAAGCGTTGCCCTGCGTCGTTATAAACGTAAACAGTAGCAGTAGGTAACAAAACGGTTGAATTGTGTGATTCATTCCGAACTGACGAAGATAATGCAACATTGTTGCTATTGAATGCAGAAACAGGTTTCCTAGCGGCGGCGGCGGCGGCTGCGCTCGCGCTGCCTGCGGCGTTATCAGTTTGCGGCCACGTGCTTGTCGTAGCTAAATGCGACGGCGGTAAAACCCCTATGGCTGGGTGGTTGGGTGCCGTCAAAGTAGCGGGTTCAATTCTGGGCGAATCCATATGCAATTTTGTGTGATGCATGCGTTTGCATACAGCACATCTGTATAGTGATTTACACGATTTTACGTGGTGAAATCCTAAACAATTGACACATAAGTTATGATTCCTCACGAAGTCATTTTTACTTGAAGAATCTAATTGTAGAAAAGAATCACATTTGTAAAGCGGATGAGCATTATCATTTTTACAATATGCACATTTAGGAAAATTAGTATTATTATTCACGACAAAAGTCTGAACATGCGGTTTATTTATTTTATTTTGCGGAATAAAAGTTTTATTATTTTGCGGTTTATAATGAGAATAAGTACTCGCAGGTTTGGAAGTACTTGTGTTGCGTAACAGATAAATTTTACTTTGTTCTTTGACAAACGTTGTCAAAGAATCAAAAGTAGGTATTTCAACACCTCGATTTGCTTGTTCGAATAAAGTGACGGTATCTTTGTCTAATTTCGACAGAGCAATGTGAGTGAAAATAAAATCGGTTAAGTCTGCGATACCTACTTGTTTTAAAGCTGACTGAGCGGAACAGAAATGTTCAATAAAAGTGTCTAATGAATTAAGGGAAGGAGATTGACTACCCTTAAAACTTAGCATTTGTTCTAGGTACATAGTAGCCAATGTGCGTTTGTCCTGATATTTGTCCTTGAGAGATTTCCATAGAATATCATAATTAGCAGCGACTGGCTGGATTCCAGCGCAGACTGTTAAAGCCTTGCCAGACAACCTACCGACTAGATATTGTACCTTTTCGGCATTGGACAAATTTTTATTATTATGAATTAAAGCCGTGAAATTTTCATAGAACATAGTCCATTTATTAGGAGACCCATCAAAAGCCATCAGCTCTAAGGCAGGCAATTTTCGATTTAAAAGATCAAAATTAGAAGGTGTACTTTGTGGCGTTTGAGAAAGTGAAGCTACTTTATTAGTAACTGCGACCGCTGTGAGTTC
This sequence comes from Tachystola acroxantha, assembly GCA_963506565.1. NCBI lineage: Eukaryota > Metazoa > Arthropoda > Insecta > Lepidoptera > Oecophoridae > Tachystola > Tachystola acroxantha. The sequence goes on along the minus strand of OY735892.1, from coordinate 3,659,015 downwards.
ATCTTCAACGGCCTTGACATGGCAATACAACTCGTCAAATGAAAATAATTTCGAAAAATCTGCTTTAGCGCTAGATTTTAAAGTTAAGTTTGCAAGGTTCAACCGCTCCGTAACTTCAATAAATTCTTTGCGAACGTTATCAGCAGATTTAATGCGGATAAGAAAGGTAGATGTGCCTTTATCATCAGAAACACCTAAACTTAAATCGTACATCTTTTGCATCAATTGAAATAAGCTTTGTTGCTTAGCGGTTAGCGTAAGAACTTGTATTTGCACCTCGTTAGTAGCCATTTTAACAATTTGAAAATTAAGCGAACAAAGACACTGAACAAAAATTAAATAACCCACAAATTATAAATTGTGAACAATGAAATAGCACAAATTTATGAACCTTATCTTATATGGCGTAAGAACTATAGTTGCTTGCTAGCGGGCGAGTCTATTATAGAAATCGGCGAGTCTATTTTAAAATATAACGAAAATGTTACTGCCGTCATGTATAAAATGTGATTGGAATTATGAGTTATTTTGTATAAAATATAATAAAATATAGGGATTTGGTTGTAGGGAATAAATATACAGCGAATTATAGCGACCGATTGTTCGGTAAATGAGCGTTTTGCGTAGAAATATGCGTTGGAATGTGCGTTAGTGGACTGTATGAGAGTAAGTGTTTTATGTATTGTGTAGCGTATTTACGTAAGTAAATAAATAGAATAGAAGGGATCCGGGGTCGAAGGACCTACTTATGGTGGGAAAACGTAGGAAATGTTATGGGAAACGAGAGACAGACTTACTTGAGAATTTTCTGGAATCCGGGTAATCCTGATATCTCGTTCCCGGCGGCTGGTTCCAGGAACAATCCCACCACAGTACGAGCGGCGAAAGCACAGAATATTTGCACAGCACTTTCGCGGGGAAATTAGCGAATAATTAAGCGTTAATAAAATATATGAAGCGGACCGCAGACTTTTCGTGGTGCATTCGACCGTTGTCGATTCGCGAGTGCATTTTGACGGTTTGATAACGCGTCGCGTTGTCTCTTTTGGTCTGTCTCAATAGGTGATAGGTAGGATAGGGACAGCATGAACATAATTATAATACATAATGTGTCAAATAATAGTTTGTGTAAAAGCAACTAGATGGCGCTACCAGGTGGCTCAGTGGTTGGGTCAATGGACTTGCAATACGGAGGTCTCAGGTTCGATTCCCAGCCAGGGCAGCCATGTACCAATTAGTTATCGGTACATTTAGGTACCGAGTGCTCTCAAGCGATGAAAGAAAACATCGTGATGAATCCTGCATGCCGTAAAAAAAAACTAAGGCATGTGAAATCGTGATGGATCATGGCCCGAGCTCCCTCGATAAGGGAAGGGAAGGTCTGTCCCCGAGCAGTGGGGCAATATAAATAGACTGATGATGACGTTGGAGTACCTACGGGGAGGGTTGAGCACTACAGATGTCGTAGCTAAAAGTCAGAGCTGTTGTTGATCTCCTCCCATCAGTCCGGAGGAAGTTTGAAGTGAGCAATGCATTCTTTAGGTAATTTGTGTTGGTAGTTGCAGCTATATACCGGTCTTACAGTCGTCGTAAGCACGCTACGCATCACAATGGTCATAAAGTGGTATATTTAGAAAGAGACGTAGATTACTACTGCTTTTATTACGGCATAGTAAAGTGCGAAATGCCGAGGACTGTGGGAATGACGTGTGTAATGCAGTACACATGAAGTTAGCTTTTATCTTAATCATGAAGGAAAGCTTCGCGGCACCCGTAGAGAGTATAACAGTCTATTTTGTATGTGGAAAGGTTGTTGTCACTTTCAATCTCATACAGAAAGAGACATTAGTTGTTTATGCTCACCTTAGGAAATTTTAATTTTATTTTTGTTTCATTGTATATAAATTCTATAACATCAATTATAATTAAAGTTAAAACTATGTACAAAAGGTCACGCTGCCAGTGTCTTGGGTACTCTTCCTGCAACTAAATTTTTTAAAAATAGTTTAGATTAGGTTTTATAAATATTGAATGGTTCTTTTTTATTTTATATTGTACCTTTTTGAAATAAACAAACCGTTTGTACAAAATAATAATAATAATAAATATATACTTATAAATAAAAAAATGGGGCCAAATCGCTGCCCTGCGGAAGAGTGCCCAAAAGGCTGGCGACGTTACCTCGTTGTATAGCCAGCGATATCCGCTGGCCGACTGCCGAGGTAAGCGCCAGCCCTTTGGTCACCCGACGAGTCAATGAGGCGCGACGACAGTTCTTTGACCAGTCGCCGCGCCTCTGGTCCCCATGGCCTCATGGTCTCTACACCAAACGGCGCAAACATGTAGCTCTCGCTGAGAGCCGCATATTTGCGCCGCTTGAGACTTTCCGCGGCGCCGGCCGCCTTAGGAAATAATTTATAAAACAAAAACCCGACTGCCAAAAGTAACTTTTATTATTTTATTTATGCCGCTTTGATTAAATTTTTATATCATATGTCACCACTTTTTAAATTTTCACGGTTTGTAGCCCCTTCGGCCGTCTACGAAACCGGAGTTTCGAAACTGGCTTCGATCGAGGCTTTTGTAGTACCTACTTGTACGTAACTGGCTTCGATCAAGTATTTTTTTTTTACTTGATTTAATAATTAATTTTTCGTAATTAGTTTCGATCAAGTAATTGTCACTTTTTCTTTGGCCGCCTACGAAACCGTAGTTGGAAAGTATTTACAAACTTAGCACTTATAAACTTAGGTATACATATTAATTTGATAAAACGGGAATCGGGAACGGGACATCAATAATAAATGTTTAACACGGTAATTCCCGTTTTATCAAATTAAACCTATGTCACTTCTACAATCAAGACGAATCGAACGACACCTCATATGTTAAAATCCATCAAGCCGTTTAGGATGTAGGGCGTGCCAAAGAATTAGACCATACATACATACACTCGAAAAACATAACCCTTTTTCTTTCGCAGTCGGGTAAAAAGAAGAGAGTTGCGGACACACTAAAAGATGCAAAAAAATGTTGACGTGTAAAAATGTACACAACGTGTTTACTTGCATTATTGAGATATGACTTTTGACTTTTTTAGTTTAGGCGACATAGTTTTGTATGCACAATGGGACCGGGTTTTGCACCTTAAGGATATGAATTATTACCAGACCATAAAATAACTAATATAATAATATTGCAAGTAATTTGGCAACACGAATATCGCGAAATTAATTTTGAAACAAGCAATGACGCCTTTTCACAGTTCAATGTCTAATTTTGCATAATAATACTCGTAATATCTGAGAACAATAATTTGTGAGGTCTTTTCAGCCGAACAATGACGTACTGTGCGTGGGAGTCACAATAGACCCTAAAATAACAGCCCTCAGACCGCCCGGCGCAGGCTGATAAAAAATAAATAAAGGGACAGCCCTAAGGTACTGAAAATACGCTAAAAATATAATCACAGACTATATTAAGCGTTTCTAATGTATAAAGGATGTTCAGGAAATAATGCAGAACAGAGTATTTAACTAACAGCTTAGGGGTTCTACAACGTTTTTTATTAGTAGCTATAGCCTATATCGAAGCCTTTAGGTCTTATTGTCAAGTCAAGTGTCTTATTTTCTAAACAAATGTGATCGTCTAATTATATGTTGTGATGTAACACTGAAGGAACTGATTGATTGAACCTATTCATCATTGTGAAAATAAAGTGATCCGATCTAATAATGTGAAATTAACGGGGGGGGGGGGGGGGGCTAGTTAGTGCTGACCGGGGATCGAACCTGGGACCTCCATATTGATCCAACTATTACGCCACAGGGCAAGAGCACTCAAAAGATTTAATTACCGTTTAATTTCGAAAGCGAAAAATCGAGTCTACGAATTTCGACTGAATTTTCGACTCGACAAATATTAAAATTTGAGCAAATTTAGACCCCGCAAAAGTTTAGCTATAGCTCATCGATAGAATAAATTTCGATAATAGTATATGATACCTATAATCGTGTAGGTAAAGTACCTATATAAATCTATAACATAACGGTTCAAAGTATTTAACTAAGTAAGGGCTGTATTACGCCACCAAGCATATCATGTCGTAACTGAGCCATAAATTAAAAAAAAAATCGTTAACTTTTTAATTTTATCTGTGTGGTATATAGTTTTCTCGAGTTTTATAACATAAGCTAATAAAGAAAGTTCCATCAATTTTATCCCCACACTTCATCCAATTGGTCTTATTAGTATCCAACAGAGACCACACCATAACTGCCATAACTAGATACACAGCGAGAAAAATGACGATCAATATGAGACGCGTAATATCTAAACACGTGTTGAATACTGGTTTACTTATTGGTAAATATTTACCCTGGTACATTTACTTATTGGTATTTATTTATTTAAGTATTTCAAGTTCAACTCAATTTCTTTCTTTATGAAGGAAAACATTGTGAGTAAACCTGAATGTCTGACGTGAATAACAAAAGTGTAAGGCATGTGTAATCCACTAATCCGCACTGGACCCGCTTGGTGGATCATATGCCTCTCGATGTAAAGGAAAAGAGAAGGTGTGTATCAATATTGATTGGGGGACTTAAATAAGTACTTAATTCATTAATAAAATTGTGATGAATAGGTGCGATTTTATTCTAATTAAACCTCTGAAAAATATGTCTTAAAACCCGATAGGTACGCGATTGGTCAAAACTTCATTCAATTAATCATTCTTCCTTAATTCACACAATAAATGATTATAATAGAAAAAAACACCAACATTCTCATGTATTTTAAAATGAAAATACTCTAATAAAAATCTACCTTATCTTTTATATCGATAATGAAGAAAACTGAGACTTATCTAATGCCCTATTATACCGTAAAGTGTCCAAACGACGTCGATTTGTGTTCGTACTCCATCGTCGGCTTCTGTTTTATTTCCAGTGAAAATCAGAACCCAGCAACAGGTTAGGGATGTAACAAAACATCGATATTGACTAAAAATAAACTTACCGAAACTAAAATCCGTTTTGGAACTCACTGAACACCAAAACTGAACGATAAAACAGTTATTTAACACAAGAATTTCAAATATTGTTCACTGATTTCTAAGCGAGGAGTGGGAAATGGCGGAACGACCGTCCCCGCCAACGTTCTGAAGGCAACTGGGGAAAATTTATGGCGAAATTATTATCAGTCAGTTCAGTACAAAATCCTTTTCAGTACTTCCATTCCATGAGTTCCTATAATATCTTATTTTGTAAACATATTACCTATATGATCGTCTAATTACCAGTTGTGGTGTAACATTGAAGTAGGTAACTGACTGAATGCATCTGTTCATCGTTGTAAAAAAAAAGTTATCCGATTTAAATCGAATAAACTTTATAACAAAATATTATTTATAACAGAATTTGCAAACGTCAAGAGGGCCTTTTTATTGTTGCCCAGGAGAAATACACAATGTATACCACCAGTCCGGGGGAACGGGTGATTATGTTGGATTCGCACCAACTAAAACTCCTGGGGTGTTCCGCCCCTGCCGCCATGGACAGGAACACGGGTACATCTTTCGAAAACTACCGTGGCCCTATCTGTGGGCCGAACTGGAAGGCGCTCCACGTGTTCCGGAACGCCTTCAGCGGAGAAGGGGGAGGCATGAGGCCCGAAAGGGGCCCGCCAACAGGGCCCGGTAGGTCAAGAGGGCCTAATCTAACCAAAAATGTATGAGACTGATATTTGCGCTCTAGTAGAATATACCTATTACCTAGGAAGGTAGGTTCCTTTTTCGCTAGCTATTATTAATCCCATACTATTCTACTAGCGTCAACGAAAGTCTAAGCTACTTGGCTATAGGGGGGCTGAAAAACTTTGACAATTTTATAGTGAGCAAACGTCACTAATCCACACGACAGCAAGCTAAAAGACATTGCCACATTTCAATGGAGCTTTGCCCCAGCTACAAAACTACGTGACCATTTAAGCTGTACCTATCATTTTGTTGGGGACTTATTACAGGTTTCATATTGCATAATCATAATCAGTATCATTTTCTACTACTCTCGCAACTCCTATAGAAGAATAACAAAAGCAATGAATAAATCGCTTCGATTTCTTACTATTTTCTGAATTCTTAATTAAGCTGTTTTTTTCGAATCGCAACTTTATTTTAAACCAATAATTTTAATAAAAAACGAAGATATTTTTACATTTATTCGTTATCTTGTACAACTTGCAACTGATGGTGAGGCAGAATCTGGCATTGTCATTTAAACAATATCCGATTTAAATTTTATAAAATTGCTTAAACAAGTCGAAATTTTATTTATCCTGTAAAATCCTCTAAAGAACTCTCGTAAAGTTTCAGTATGTCGCTAAAAATCCTCATTTGCCAGCTTTTTTTGACTTCCACCCGGGCCCAAATTATTTTAATTAAATAACTTAATACCGTCAGCCGGCCGACTGGCCTTAAAATAACAGGGTTTGACCTTACCTGAGCCTGTGTACATTTGATTAATGACTTTCGGACCTGGGTATAAAAATATAAGTATTAATTAAATAAACAAGGATTATTATTATTTATTCATTCATTCAAAGTCAAAGTCAATTTTCTTTATTGCAAGTAAGCACGTTGAGTACATTTTTGCACGTCAATATATTTTTTGAATTTACATTTACACCACTTTGCAAGGAAAAGGTGCCAACGCTGAGGATAAAAAGTGGCAAAAAACTCTCAGCAACACATCTTTTAAAACAATGATAATACAATGATTCATATTATATGTCCATGGCGCGGTAACGCCGCTGTTTATTATGGGCACCTTTGCATCGGGAACGATCAGAGGCTTATTTAATTATTTTATTATTATTATGATATGGAAAACCAACAGCTTATAAACTACTACATTTTCAGTTTAATAAAGGTAAGAAGCCAATTATAGGTCTTCACTTATAGATACTGAGTAATTAAACAAGTAAGCAAGGTTTAGGTTAATTATACTTTTATACATTATCATTCGCACATGTGGGAAGAAATGGATGCGTACGGCCACAAATAGAAGACAATGGAAGGATTGCGAGAAGGCCTACGTCCAGCAGTGGACGGATACAGGCTGACGACGACGACGACGACATTATCATTAGTTGTGTGTTAATACATACATAATACTCTATTTTTATTATCAGATATTTGTATACATTATGTTTATTAGATTCATCTTGATAGTGGGATTGACACAGAATTAACTTAGTGCCAAAAAATAAACGGTTTTGTTTGGTTTTCGCAATTCATAGAAAACCGGGGGTTTCCAGTAGCAGCTTTTACTTAGCTGTTGCTTTCTAGCTAACGCGACTCGTGCTAGCCCCGCAGTTTAGTCTCAGTAGTTCCCTTCATACCTATCTTGTTACGATTATTATAATCTGCGCAATCAATCGAACATGTTCAACGCTCATCGTGCTTATTGAAGCGAGTGAGATAGTGAAATCGACAGCAATATTCAACGTCTATAGCAATAGTCTGAGCTCAAACCCGCCTTCAAGAGCGAATTCAGCTGATACACTCTCAAGACGTGATCACCATCTCAAGTGTGCCATTTATTAATAAACCAATCTTGAGAGCATCACGTGATGTCTTTCTCAAGTCGAGGTTCGCCTGCAATCAGCAAATACGTTCTCAAGTGTGAGGCGGATACCCAGGAAGACGAACGGCGACTCCCCTGGATGAAGAGAAGACGATATGATATTTTGAATATTCTGTATCATGACATTGGCAAATGACGAACTGTCGAGTCCATTAATAAAATATTAAATAAATAAGTACCCATTTAATATAAAATAGAACTCTTCCCACTGATATATAATTCACGCATATCTACACACATTTATTATTAAACTAAGTATATCGTATTTCCAAATATAGACGTGGTAGGTACGGCCATTGAGGAGAAAATTCTGAATTTATGAGTTCCGTCCGCATAATTTCCGTATTGGCCCGACGAGTTGGGAGCAACCCTTTGCGTCGAATGCGCCAAAGCGAGCACCTGAGGAAAATGTTCAAGGAGATGGAAACATATGGACCGATATTACGTACGTTTCCGCCATATTTTATCTTGGTCGTTGTGGACATCAATCAGTGTGTCAGTCATCTACGTAGGCCTTTCCAAATTCATTTATTCGTTTACAAAATCACTTTGTGTTCGAAATTACTCAATTTATAATGTTATCTAAGCTAATTTACAAAAAAAAACATTCAATCGATAATTTATACTAAGTAGTTACATATGAAATTTTAGTGATTGTTTTCCCGTGGCAGAATGATTTGCCATCTGTAGTTATTATTGATTTATCGAATTAAACTTTAAAAAATAATCGTCAATTTTTTATTTCTTTTTTTCAACTCGAAACATAAGAGACGATGGTAACTCACTAGACGTAGGTACCTACCAAACAGCACTTGCCTCGTACATTATTAATTCGCGATCACTATCGAGTTCAGTTTTCACAGTTTAAATAGTCATTTCTTAATTTAGTAAATAATATACTTATTAATAAATCGATAGAACTACACAGACTAAATCGTCTCGCTGTGGGAAAACAACCACTAAAATTTCACGTTGTATAGATTACCTACTTAAATTGGCAAGTAGGTACCTACCTAATAATATCTTAATTGGCAGTCTTTACCAGCCACCTATATAGCGTACCTAAAAGAAAATTGGGGAGTAATTAGAATATTGCCACAATCATATCGTTCAATGTTCAAAATCAAGCTCAAAATTGACAGTCGTACCTACCTACGTAAGAGCAAGCTCATAAAAAAGCTAAGCTCATCGGCCATAGACTTGTTGAACGATATTGTATCGTTCTTGAACATTTTTTCCTCCCGTATATTTCAGCCACAGTCGTTTCACTCAGAGATGTCATCTTTCGAGAAAATTAAATTCGTGAACTTATCAACCGCAGTCCTTATTCAGTTTGCGAGGAGATTGGCCTTGATTAGACATTATTCTAATTATTATTTGACCTAATAATATTCACAAGTTTCCTTCGTTTGTCCCAGTTCGCCGAGAGTCTGAAACTTTCTTAATAGTTATGATAAGATCTGAAGTTTACTCAAAATTACCAGTATCTCGTTTGGAATGGTCGATTATTTCTTCACGACTGAATACCAAAGTCTTTGTCTCTAAAACTAATTAGGTAGATACGGAAATAAAGGATTAGCCAAGTGTTTTGCTGTCCTTACTATTTGTTTTCCTAGTTTGATCGGTTTTTATTTATTTATTTTATCTACAGACTCGACAGTTCGTCATTTGCATGCCATGTTACAAAAAATTCAATATATAATAGTCTTCTATCTTCCTCCAGAGGAGTCGCAGTAGCGTCTTCTCATCATTAATCAAAACGAATCTAACGCTACCTCATATTACGTTAAAATAAAATCCAAATAATTAGACATAGGTACAGACAACAGCAGATCAATGGTAACACTTGCAGTACGAATTCAACTCTTATGACGGAGGTAATAAGAACGGTCTAAATTCCAAAGTGTTACACTCGATCTGCTGTTAGCTGTATATACTGACTGCATGCACTCGAAAAATGTAACCCTTCTTGCACAGTCGGGTATAAGCGACCTATTTTGGTAAATACCAGGACAGCAGCATGATGCAAGAGTCTTAAGAAACGTCTTTACAAACGAATATTAATTTAATTTGCATGTAGAGGTTCAAAGGCAGCAAAGCGTTCAATCTGTCAATACCAGGGCAGCAGAGAGAAGAGTGGCACTGCTAAGTTAATTAATGCAAGCTTTGATGTCGAAAGGAACTGACGGCGTCTATGGACAGGGGGTTGCGGAATTTGCATATACCAGTACATAACCCACATACTCGTGACGTGAAGCAAATAACAGTAGGGGAGCAAGGGGCTAGATGTAACAGGGGTAAGTAGTAACAGGGCTTTTTCACTAGGAATTTAAACTTTATTAACATATTTCTTTGACTCAATCTTATCGTTATAATGCGCCACGCCACGTCATCAAAGTCAGAGTTCCGCCAGGTGGCGTATTGAGTGGGTGTGTGCAAGCCCTCCGTTGTCGCCAGGTTATGTATTATTTTGCTTTCGTAAACTTTCGATTGGCTTTATTATAATCGACTAATTGGAGCTTTCCGTGTTTTATTTGATGTTAAATTTATATATGTACGATGTCGTGTAACAGTTTTCGAGATTACTAAGTTGATTTAATAGTTATCGTTATAAATATTTAAAATTATGCCTTGGGGCTAGTTGTAACAAAATCTTGGGGTATGTTGTAACATGTTACAACTTGCCCCCATATTGCTGTATGTATGTGATTGAAAATGCAATATACCTTATTTTTATTTTTTTTAATGAGACTGTATAAGACAAAGACAGAGCGGGGAACACAAAGCCAGGAGGTATACGAGTTAGCTGCAGCTGAAGTTATAGAAAACAAGTGTTGATTACTCATAGAAAAAGTATGTTTCAGTTGATTATTTGACAGATGATTCATTTTATAGAAGTACCTCAATATTTTTGTTAAATACCTAATGATATGTTGAAAACAAAGCTAAATATGAAGATAATAAATGATTGAAGGTGTCACATTCTCGTTTTTTATTGTTGTTACTTCATGCCCCAATAGATGTTACAACAAGCCCCAAGCACGGGGTAAGATGTAACACTTCCCTCTTTTTATAAAAAAATTAATTCTGAAGAAATTAGATATAGATTTGATATTTTTTCAATTAGAATTAATTAAAGAATGGTTAGAGTACCGATCAAAGTTTAGTTAGTGGTAATTTAGCCAATATATCTCAAGATATATGATTGTTTTTAAAAAATGTTACAACAAGCCCCTCGCTCCCCTACCTACCTATATTAGACAAAAATTAATACAGCCATAAATCTAACTTATAAGGCTACTTAAATAAGTTAAAAAGTACCTAAGCATTTAGTGACAAGAGCGACTTCTCATATGCAACTTCATAGAGCAAACTAGTACTAATAGTATTTATCGTAATAAACATTTCGTAAATAGCTTTTTTAATAAAATTGATTATATTGGAAGATATATTTTTTTAAGATTGGCGGCGCTAATTGGCTCTATGACGCACGCAAAAAAAATTAATTAAAATTTAGTTACCTACCAAAATGTAAGTGTAAACCACACTTCGTTAAATAACGTTACAGGAAGGGATTGATGGCTTAAATCATGGAATAGCGCTAATTCATATTTATGACTGACAGTGTTTGTGTTTACGAAAACTCTTAAACACAAACACTGTTTTTATATTTCGTATAAAAAATAAATCAACAAGTCATCTCTATAAATTCTTTTGCTATTCAGATCCATCTTCAAAGTAACTTATTCTAGGCCGATCCAAACCCAAAGGTCCCAATGGTACCTACATACTTGACGCATCCGCAGTGATAACACTTGAAGTGCAACTTTAGCTCTTATAGTGTAGACAATAAAACATTACAAGCTGCGTTGCCTATAGATGTGCTTTCGACTGTACCTACACCGAAACATCAACAAGGGATTACCCTAAGTTAAATGAACGGTATATAGCGTATTTCCCTGGAGAGGAAATTACGTCACAAATAACGTTTTTCCGCCCGTTGCAAGGCAGGGACGTCTCTAGCGTAATTATCGCCCCCACTTCACGCGGTGGGGCGCAAAGTTCCGTGCACATTCCACTCTAGAGATTCACTTGTATCGTCCTTGTTGATGAGATTTTATTTTTAAATCATACGTCTTAAAATACGTGTGTTTGTATCTATAGTAGGTAAAGACTTATATCCAAAATCGGTATTTTTTTCAGACAGAGCCCCTTCATGTCTGACATGATAATTAATTGATATTAATAAACCAAACAAAGTATTCAAAGTTTTAGCGACATTTTCTTTTGTCAATGAAACGTAACCTTAAGCAGATAAATCTAGGTTGGAGGTGAACATTTAGACAGTCAGTGGGGTGACCGCGACTTCCAATCGTTATCGTTATCGCTTTCTATTTGACACATGGACGCTATACATTGCTGCTATGTTTTTGCAACTTTTAACAAACGACAACGAAACGCAGCAATGTATATCGTTCAAGTGACAAAATGAAAATGATAACCATAGTCAACGGCAAGGGCGTCGCCAGCCGATGGCCCAGGATGGCCCAGAGGGGGGCAAGCCGGTATAAATTACAGCTGTGTGTGAGAACAGGCGACGACGCGGCCGCGTGGACGGAATAGGAGAGACAGTAGTACTCTCCTCTCCCCGCTCGCTCTCGCCTCATCGCTTTCCAGTACCTGACTAAGGACTTTGCATTGGGCTGGATATTTTTTCTAATCTCTAGGGGGGGGGGGGGGGGGCAGCTGCCCCTACCTGCCCCCCCTTGGCGACGCCCTTGGTCAACGGTGATGTTCTTTTGAACCCCGACGGATATCTTGGTAGCATGGTAATGATAAATTCGATAAATATGCGCCCCGAGACCTGGTGGAGCCCTGGTTGAAGACGTCCATTCCGAAACCCTCATATGTTTATAGCACGCCTGAAACTCTCAATGTCACGCGATGGAAATGTAATTTAGATATTGGTATTGCTTTTTACTTATTCGTACGTAAAACGATATAAGTACCTAACATATCAGTGGTTGGTTAGGGGTTGAATCCGATTATGCTATATAAGCGTTATATATAACTAAACTGACGATCAGATTACCAATGTGTATTATGAAAAAATGTAATTTGTCTCAAGAACCATTGTAATTTGAAATAAATAAATCTAATCTAATCTAGCTAGTTCATAAGAAAAAGACGTGAGAGAGTGGATTTTCTACAAGACAACGTGATAATATTATGTCAAACTAAAACTATTTTATCAAGAACCCCGAAACAAATAAAGTTCGAAAAATATGAAAAAAATATAAAGTTCTCACGAATTAGGTAACTTTAGATGTATAAATGTGTCTTTTCCAGAGTAATTAAGCACACTAAATAATAATATAATCGAAGCGAGACGTCCCGCTTACTCTTACGCATTGTAGCATAGCAGTGACCGAGACAGTTGATCTTAGGTTTAGAATTAACGTAGATTTGGCGGTCCGATAGAACCACCTATTTACTAGTCTGAGATCGACTCCAATTTATGTGACCTTTAAAAGCGCAAAGAGCAAGAATAATATGAAACGCGATCCGTAAAATTCTGTCATACTCCGACGCGACGCATCGAGTTAGGGTTGTCACCCGTCCACTTTTACCCGAGTCCTGAGAACCTCCTCTATACAATAGCGTCCGACAGTTGTAGCAGACTCAATGAAAATTCGGATGTACAGATAATTCTGAGGCTAAAAAATATTTAAAACAACTCTGCAAATGCAAAATACATTGCCACATTTCAATGGAGCGTGGGGCAACTAGGTTTATAATGATTGTTATAATCGACTTGTGCCTTTATATAGCCTATAGCACAGACCACTTACCCAATAGACATGCATTCGGTACAAAAGACATTGCCACATTTCAATGGAGCTTTGCCCCCACCTACAAAACTACGTAACCATTTAAGCTGTACCTATCATTTTGCTAAGGACTTATTACAGGTTTCATATTGCATAATCATAATGAGTAACATTTTCTACTACTCTCGCAACTCCTATAGAAGAATAACCAAAACAATAAATAAATCGCTTCGATTTTTTACTATTTTCTGAATTCTTAATTAAGCTATTTTTATCGAATCGCAACTTGTACAAAACTTTATTTTAAACCAATAATTTTAATAAAAAACGGAGATATTTCTACATTTATTCGTTATCTTGTACAACTTGCGGTTGATGGTGGGGCAGAATCTGGCATAGTCATTTATAGTGTACTTTACTGTTTTGTTTTTCAAAAGGCACTCCTGGCAGCCAACCCTGCTCCCGTATTCCAAGCACATTCGACCCGCCTGATGGAGTGTCCCTGACGCGGGGCGTCCGAATGCTCCGGCAAGGTATCACGTCAGCATAACGTCACGACAAAACCCCGTCAAATGGGGCACGCACGACATCATTCACTAAAGGGTTTTGGGAAATCTTTTGAAGCCTTGAAGCGCTGGATTATAATTTAGAAAATATGGAAAATTTATTCTTCAACGTAACGTAACTGATAGAGAACTTAAATCTAGAGGGTTTTTTTAATTTGTGAGTTAAGCTGACCTTATGTACATATTATTCCGTCTTTGTGTACATTAAGTATGTATTTAAAATACATACTTAATGTACACAGTAACATTAGTTAGTAGTTTAAGTATGTATTTAAAATGCATACCTACATGTATTTAAAATACATACTTAATGTACACAAAGACATGGAATAAGATGTACATAAGGTCTGCTTAACTCACAAATTAAAAAAAACCTCTAGATTTAAGTTATCTATCAGTGTGTGAGAGAGAGAGATGAGATCTGAAGCAGGCAGCGCAAGTTTATAATTCTATTGACCTTATTGAAACCCAATTGCGTCGACCGCCGGATAAATCGTTTTATATCACAAAATGTATGGCGATTTTGTGATCTACCATGTACGGTGTTAAAGCACATTGTTAACTAACACCGTTCGCTTAAATAAATATTTAGCCACCAACCAGGGACTAACTGCTTAACGTGCTCCGAGGCACGGAGGGTTGGAGGGGATCAGATGAAAATATCACCTATCCAGGTACTGACGACGCTTGAATGTTGCTTCTTGTAGGAATCGTTTTAAAGTGCTCGCAACTAGACTACAAGCCCCTCGGATAAAATGAGGGCATCAGCTCTAGATAATAATATACTATATATATCTATATAGGTCTATATAGGGTGTGTAGCGGTATTGTAGCGCGAAAGCGCTGAATGGGACACACATTGATACCGACAAAAGGTGCTGAAGGCTGAATGAAGGTGACAATCTATTGCCGGCTTTATGACGTGCGAATAAAGGTATCGCTTGCGGATAATAAAACTAGAAATAGAAGCCGCGGAAATGGCACACCCTTCTATTCCCTGATATGTGAGTGAAATCTGTCTAGTAAATGCGTGTTTGTAGATTGCCTACGGTGTTGTTACTGTTATTAAGTTTAAATTGTAAAACGAAAATTTAAATTATTAGATGGGGCCGTTCCGTGCCATATTACATCGACCGCGAGGAGATGTTTGGTGTGAATTTCTACATCGGTTGAGGAACGACTATGAATGACTGATGTATGAAATTCACCCATAGACGTTTACTTGATAACATTAAGAACGACATCACTATATCCTCGTGCTCAAAACTGTCAGAAATCTCGACCTTTAGAGTTGATACCTCAGATCAGGAAATAAACTGAACTGAGGTTGATACAGACTTTGTTTTGTGGAAAAAATCAACCTTAACGAAATCTCTATGTACTACTTATTGAATACTACTTTTCTTTGCATTTGATTGTATAGGTAGGTATACTCTAGCTAGAGTATTTGTTACTGATCGCGATTCGACAATTTAATAGGTTTACACTTAAAACTACATAGGTTTTAACTGTATGTAGGTACATATATATAAGCCTAAAGAACTCCTTATCGATGCTTTTATTTCACAATCCACAATTTAAGGACTACCCGGAGCGTTTAAGCAGGTATGTTATACAAAAAGAATGATTTATAGCCTCTCCAAAAACGTTTTCTGTACGATGACGGGCTGAAATTCACTGAATTATGGAAGAAAAGCCAGAGGGCATCGGCCCATAGTCAGCGAACCATTGAAATAAGAAAACGCGAAGCTTTAGGGTGACTAAACTGCCTTGACCAAATAATAAAAAAATTGTGAGCATGAATCTTGGCATTTTGCATTTCGATAGACTTTCACGAAATCATAGCTGGCTGGTTTAAATGGAATATAATATGGTAAATGGCTGTCTTAAATGTTATACTCTTTGGAGTTTAGCGGCGAGTTACTCGTAGATAATACCTACTCGAATTAACTTTCGAAAAGGTTAGAATTTTCATTGAGATAAGTTCTACTTCAGTTTATACTTCAATTAGATTAGTGATAAAGTTAATCACTAATTTAATTATAAGTATATTTAATTAACAATTTAGATAATGAATATTATAAGAAATATTAATCTTTAGATCAAAATAATGACTTAAAGCTCAAAGAGGTCTGTCCAACGTCTCAGGCCACATTAATTATTCAAAAGCGAATTATAATTAGTGTGGAATTAATGAATTATTCAAACGATGTTCGCACTTCAATAGCATTCCTCGGCAATGTTATTTCGTTTATGTAAATAAGTACTTATGTTGTTGTTATACTTAGGTATATGGAGATTTTAGCAATTCATATTTTATCGTAGCTTTCTTCCTTTCTCCATAGGAGTCGCCGTAGCGTCGTCACGCTAGACTAAAGATCTCAACGTCTTCCTTTCTTCCTCCAGAGGAGTCGCTGAAGCGTCTTCAACCCTGGACGAATCATCTCAGCAGTCACGTTCACTCCTCTAAGTTATCTTGAATCTTCCACGAAACTGCTTAATATCTTGCTTATAAATTGTTCGAAACTCCAATATATTCCGCGAACATTTTCTAATTCAAAACAACCAAGTATAAATTCTACCTATTTATTTAAATAAAGAAATTTAATTATGTATTCCTTTCTTTTTTTTGAAATTAAGTAAGTTTAAAAGCAACAGAAATAATTTAAAAACATTTGATTTGCTCCAGTGACAAATTTTAAATTTTCTGTTCAGGCACTACCTACGTTGGGCGCACACTTTTTAACATATAATTTTAATAGTAACTATTTTAAAATTAATTTAATTTTAGTTACAAGTTCGCGACAACACTTCATGTGTTATCGTAACGACTTTATTCCTGAATAGGGATTTACTTTGCTTAGATCAGTAGGTTCATCATCATCATCATCATCAGTCTATTTATATCGCCCCACTGCTCGGTCAACTTCAGTAGGTTAACTTTATTTAATTATTAGATCATATTAATCTAGATAGATTAGAATATTTCATGTACTTAACTCAATTATGTCAATAGTTTAGTTCCAGATTTTTATCAATAGTAAGGTTCCACTTTGTGTAGGTTCCATCATACGCAAAAGAGTCGCGTCCCTGATGCGACGGGTTCGCGGCAGCCCTAACAGCATCCTGAAGGGCATTGCGGATACCATGGACAGTCCGATTCTGGGCCACTGGGTACACTTACATGTCCCGGGGTCTCGGAGTCGGACCTAAGTCGCATGTATGGCGTATAATACACCTCGTGTAAACACTAACATAGTTTTAAGTACTTACTAACACTTATATGGTCTTTGTGACTGCAATAAATCATTTGAATTGAATAAAATCAAAATTAACAAATAATTTTGCAACCGCAAGTTCCCGCCATTATCAAATGTTTTTGGGTCTCTTGCAATATCGAGATAACTCCATAGATATTGCTCGGGTTAAGTCTCAGAGAAATAATGACGGGAGTACGCAAGCGCTGGCGTTCCCCTCTGCCGAGGTACATGCACGAATCGTTCATCGCCGTTTATAAAAACTAGTTGCTGCGACCGGCCGTCATTTTGCTTCCGTACGTATCGCTGAACACAGCTCCCGAAAATGGTTAATTGTGCAGTGGTTTCATGTAAAAGGCGATCAGAAACATCAAATTTTAGAAAAGACGGTGTTTTTGATCATTCATTAGCAATTTAATTATGAATTTATGCTACTAAAACATCATAAAACTCATTTTGTTTTTCAAGTCTAAACGCCGAAAATCTCTTGGTACGAGGATACAAAATCTCTTGGTACGAGGTTGCTTAAGAGTAGTGATGGGCAACACGCAAACCACAAATGAACGAATGAAGTGAATGAAATGAATGAAGTTTAACTTGAAGTAAAAAATATACATTTTCCCTATACTTATTACTGTTTCATTGCAATGAAACGTTCATTACCATTAGTACCTAAACGGCAGTTCTTTTTGGGGCAACTACTGATGTGGATTGTTGCGGATGGATCAGGCAAATGAAAACTCGGATGAATCGAAATACTATAATAATTAAAATTACAATGAAAATGAAAACCTGTCTCTATTTCTACACACTGACAACTACCTAACTTTATAAAATAAACAAGTGGGTTTTTTTCTATGCCCGCGGAACCAACCAGTCGACAACACGTATGGTATAGGCAGTGCTTCCAGATGCATCTACTGTAATTTTGACTGTTTTACTGTATACTGTAATGATAAAAATACAGTACATGGGTCTACTGTAATTTTTATTTAGGTCATTGTAACTTATTTTGCCTAATTTATGCCCAAAAAGACTTGATTTCTGCAAAAATGTACGAAAACACGAACAAATTATTAATTATTTCCTCGTCTCACTCTTTCTCTCTCCAATTGGGTCGTAGTTCATGTGATTTTTTTTTAAATTCCATTTTTTTTCTTCAAATTTATCAAGGGATAAAGTAATACATAATGTTTTCTTTCTTTATATACCTTATCCAACGTCTAAAGTACTGTAATTTCATTGTAATATTATTTGGAAATGTACTGTATTTTTTTTTAGTCAATCGAAAGGTCACACCGTGACCGTTCAAGGATTATGGATTTATATATTTATGTGGGCTGGATTAGCATATGGATACTTTGTGTTCCGGAAAAAAGTATAGTTCCCTAGGAAAAATGTATTTTGAATAGAACATCTATAACTGAAATTCACGTAGGCAAAGCCGCGAGAAAAGCTAGTACAAACTACTTAAAAGACCAAAAATAATAATCTATAATCAAACTTGGTATATCAATTTCATTCGTTCCTTCACCATTCAATTCAATCGTTCTTTGTACATAGCACATCACTAATTTTTCGTTTGTGGTTGTCGTAAACATTAGTGTAATTACGACGAAATGTTTATTTGTGTGCGTGTTTTATCTTTGTGTGACGATATTATTTTCGTGTGCGTTTATATGGACGTGGCAAATTTTGTTGCGAGTGTGCAGCAATGTGCAGATGTGTGCTGTACGTGTTTACCTCACCTCCCCCAAAAAGTGGCAGAAAAATATGTACGGCTAAAGATAGGTAAGGCAACTCCCGTCCTTATTTCTCTGAGGGTTAAGTCGTTAACTCTAGAGTTACCTTATATTGCAAGTGGGGGTTATTATAATAAATAAGTAAATTACTTAAATACTTCGGTTGAACTATCTGTAATCTTGCATTACATATAGTTCAACCGACCTATTTTGTATAAGTATGTAAGTATATAGCTTAGATTTTTAGGTTAATTTTGTAAAAGTTAGTTTTAAAGCGACCTTGTCATTACCAACTGAGCAACCACAGTCCGACCAACGAAATCTTCCGTCACAGCTTCAAGTCCTGGCCACGGCTAAAAAAATCTTCATTTAAGTAATTGGTTCACCAAGCATGGATATTTGGTATAAAAAAAACAGTCGATTTTTGGTGCGGCAAAGTGGTTGTAAATGATAGATAGACTCTTTATTGTACAAAAGAATTACATTTTAACATACTTGATTACATGTTATATTATTGTACAAAGGCGGCCTTATCGCTCAGAGCGATCTCTTCCAGGCAACCCCTGGTGAAAGGAGCTGCAAAGACAATAAACAGTAGTATAGCGCAAAGAATCAATAACAATTATTTTATTACATATTTATTATATGATAAACTAGATGCATATTAACTTACTTAAAATAAACATACATTATTCAATGTAAGTACTTACACTAAATAATTATATTATGATTTTCTGTTTTCTATACTTTACTGTCATACCGCTACGCTACGATGTTTTCTTCCCAAGAGTTTCGACTTTACTTCAAGCTCGGACACCTCGGGGAGTCTTCAAAGCTTCTAAGCGCTTCAAAGAGGCGAGAAAAATGTTTTCATCCCCTTCCTTTCAGTTTTTCATTAAGCTCCGCACGGGAAGGGATGGTTGGTCATAGGTACCTACCAACTTATTTAGAGGTAGGTATGTAGTATGTCTGGGTTTCCCTCGTATCTCATCAACCGGTGATCCGATTTTGATGAGATTTTTGTAAAGGCGTATTCTATTTTGTTTTAAGTTATTAAGTGCCACCATTGGTGTAGCTATGTTCAGTGGCTGTCTTGTGAGAAAATGTCCGCGAATATCAATTCGCTGGAGGTTTTTCTATGCAATAGATATAATATTTTATAATTGTAAACCACATAGGTACCTATACCGCAGCCCAAATCAAGTGTCTTATTTTGTAAACTTAAGCTGTTTTTTTCGAATAGCAACTTGTATAAAACTTTATTTTAAACCAATAATTTTAATAAAAAACGGAGATATTTTTACATCTATTCGTTATCTTGTACAACTTGCGGTTGATGGTGGGGCAGAATCGGGCATTGACATTTGTACCGAGTTCATGTCTATGGGGTAAGTGGTCTGTGTAGACTTCTTTTCGCCCTTCCTTCACTATTGTTACTAATTGTTTGCCTATTTATTCTACACTTAACCCAGCCCAGAAATATTTTAGACGATCACAGTGCTAATTTCATGGGCAATTATCAGTTCTATGACGTAGGCGTTGGAACAAAACACCTCGCTTTGTCAAACTTGGCAATTTGTCAACTTTTGATTGGAGTAGTTGGCGTAAAGTTGCTTCATCAATCACACCACAACTTTGGGCCGATTGATAATGATTTATGGATCACGATACTTTGAGTACCTTAGGTAGGTACGGTGGAACACAGAGAAAGGTGTAGGTACAGGCGAGTTTTTAAGATTGAGATTTTCTCAAAAACTACTTGACTTATTGCAAAAAAAAATTCACTGTTTGATAGATAAAAATTTATTTATTTATTTATTTTACAATTTTGGGAAGACCAACAGCTATATAAATAAATAGTCATGAAAATAATAATAGTAAGCCAATAATAGGTCTCCACTATTAGATGCGGTATACATAATTGAGACACTAAAAGTACATCATCTTAAAACTAATATAATTAAAACTATGTAACTGTAAAATAATTATTAAATTCGGTCCAGCAGTTTTTGAGAAAATCTCAACCTAATTGAGGCCCCATACTTATCTCTGTCTTCGACTGTACTTAGATATTCGAACGGCTAGAAGTGACGAACCAAGATATTTTATGGGAGAAAGCAGACGAATCACAAAGTAAGCGGGTAATTAGACGTATACCTACAACGTGTTTAGTGCTTGTTTTCCCGCAGCGAGATGTATTGGCTCGATAGTATTAGGATCGATTTATTAATATATTTTTTTAATAAAGAAATAAACTGAATTCGATAGCGATCGCGAACCAATAGTAATACCTCAGCGGCGGAGCGGCCGCGGACGAGGCGCACTGCGAGGCGCATGTGGTTCGATAGGTAGGTCTAGGTAGGACCTAGGTCTAGTGAGTAACTATCGTCTCATGTTTTCAAGTTGAAAAAAATAAATAAAAAATAAGTTTTTATTTTTCAAGTTTAACAATAGTAGGTCAATGTTAACACTTGCAGTACGTAAGTCTTACGATGCAGATAATAAGAACGGTCCAAAGTGTTACACTTGATCTGCTGTTACCTAGATACTAAAATTTCACGTCGTCGTAGGTATAAGCCTGACATCTGCAACACCAGTGGCGTCAAAAAGGCGTGAATAGATTTAAAGACATTTCATACGAATTGAATGAGTACCTTTTCTTCATATTTGTAAGTACCTATATATTTTAATTTATTGATTATTTCGATAGCAGGACAATAAATTCAATGTAGCCTGCCTCATAAGTCTGCTCGAATTAATTTCAGTATAATTCCGGTAAGTCTGTAATCCTTCGGATGCGAACAATATGATACGGCACGGGATGGCCTAATACCGCGGATTACATCGCTTTGGGAAGATTAAATTAAAGCTAAAATACTAATAACGTTACTATAATATTTGTTACATACAGATATGATATGACATTGCCACATTTCAATGGAGCTTTGCCATCTACGTGACCATTGACGCTCATATATCATTTTGTTGGGGACTTATTACAGGTTTCATATTATTGCATAATCACAATCAGCAGGAGTTGCGAGAGTAGTAGAAAATGATAACAAAGACAATGAATAATTCGCTTCGATTTCTTACTATTTTCTGAATTCTTAATTAAGCTGTTTTTTCGACTCGCATGTTGTACAAAACTTTATGTTAAACCAATAATTTTAATGAAAAACGGAGATATTTCTACATTTATTCGTTATCTTGTTCATCATGCGGTTGATGGTGCAGCAGATCTGGCATTGTCATTTACCTACACGTACAAGCTTCAAGTTTACGCTCATATACCGATGCTAAAACACATTTTTTTTTATTCTTTCATTCTGTCAGTGTTGATGTTCAGGCATCACGCCAAAACTACTGGAAGGATTTTGATAGGACTTTCACTAGGAGATAGCTCAAATATCTAGACAGCACATAGGCTATAAGCCGTTGCGATATGTGATGTAGAACCACGTAACCAGAGAGGAAGAGCTCCCAGTACAATTTGGGGGAAAATAAAAAATATTTACAATAAATTCAACTACTTATCAAAAAAAAGTATTAATTTGATGTGCATCGTTACTGTGCTTTAAAGTTTTTCATATTTTAAGGTATTTTTAATTTTCTGCAACGATTTCTTTCACTGGAATTTGACCTTTCATTTCTAAGGTCATTGTGTGACCTTAGTTCAATTTTTTTACAGTTTGTATTACTAAGAAACCTTACCAATTTAATATTTATCATGAGTACAACCCCCAGTGTCAATTTGTCGAATGAATTCAAGGACACTGTATGTTTTCGATACTTGTCAATATAACTACCCTATTATGTACAATAAAATTATGAAAGTTATGGAAAAATCAAACAAAAGACGATTAAAATTAATTTAAATTTATTGACTTACATACTTAACATATACAGATATATCAATCATCATAGTTCACAGACCGTTCGCTATCATTTACAAAATGTACAAATCCATTTTATAACTTGTAAAATAAACCTAGTTTTAGTACCTAATTGTTAGGTATCTAATTATCAAGGTCTAAAAATTATTAACATCCTAAAAGAAAAATACCATTTCAAGATTTTGTCTCTCTGAAAACATTGAATTTTTTTCAGAAAATTTTCGTAGATAAATTCCGAAAAAAAAAGTTTTCTATAAATTAGGCATTCCAGAAGTACTGTGGCTCTGACGTAGTAGGCAAACAGAATCTAACCCTTACAGCCAAGTAATACATTGTATTTTTGGTTGTAACACTTTTTCAATGTTTTCTAGGTAACCAGAATCATATTTCGCGAGTCCACTATAGTACGTACGCGTTAAGAAAATAGTGGAAAAAAGAGCACGTGTATCCACGGTTGACAAATTAGATGACTTAGACAAATGTGCCATAAGAAAGAAAGTTCAATAAAAAAAATCAACTTTCCTTCTTATGGCACATTTGTCTAAGTCATCTAATTTGTCAACCGTGGATAGACGTGCTCTTTTTTTCACTATTTTCTTAACGCGTACGTACTATAGAAAAATGGCAATGAACTTCTTATGGCAGCACTTCACTGGGCTATTCGTATTCGCTATTGGATGTTTGTCGTATTTGTCAAATACTTGACGTACATGCAAATAAGACGAATATTTTGTCAAGAAACGCAAATACCAATAGCCAAGTGAAGTTCCACCATTACAAATACCGAAAAAGTCCGAAACAGGTATTCCTCGATTTTGGAACGACACCATTTCAGTAATGTCACTTTCTATCTTAACCTTTTTTAACGAAGTTTGAAAGGGATAGCAACACGATTTAAGTGAGGTGACGAGGCCACTTTACAGCCGACTATTATTTTTATGTCATTGAAATTAAATTCATTTATTTTTACAGAAACTTACTTTGACATTCAGTGCAATTAATTATATTATTGTGAATCCATTAAAAACTTGCTCTAAATTGTAAAACATTGACAAGGCCTCTTTACAGCCGCAATTAGTTCATATCCCATGGGTCGGTTCTTTGCCCTGTTTCTCTGTTCGTACATCCAGCCGTAACCTAGTTTGTATTCTGTACCTTATATTACTGTAAATTATTATATTATGTATGACATAACCAGGTGTTCCCTAGAGCTCCTAAGGTTGAATAAATGAAGTATTGAAGTTAACTAGGTTTATGAATATCAGCAAATAACTCTTCTGTACACCTTTCTTTGTTTGACAGTAACAGCAATGTCCAATGTTATCTTATAAGTACCGCTATCAGTCCCTGTCGGTTCACACGCCCGGCATGAGGCCCGGCTTGCGACCCGGCCACGCCTCCTTGGCGTACTTCTTCCGTTTCGGTTCGCTGGAGGGACCGGCCTCTTCTGGAGCTGTAAACAAAGTAGTACATATAAATTATTATAATATAAACGGATATCACTCACTTACATTGTTAAAGTCGGCAATTAGACCGACACGCGAAGAAACGTCAACGGCGACGCGGGCGTTGAAAAAGACCGTCGAAATCGGTCGAAACTGTCGGTCTAATTGCCGACTTTAACAATATAAGTGAGTAATATCCGTTTATATATAATAATTTGTAGTAATGGCTCACTATAGTTTTAGTACATATAATTTATTAATTGGATAAACGTGAATTACCGTGTTAAACATTTATTATTGATTTCTCGATATTTCGACAGCATTGCAACCATCATGGTAACGAGTAGACTTCAGACTCAGTCTACTCGTGACCATGATGGTTGCAATACTGTCGAAATATCGAGAAATCAATAAAAAAAAATGTTTAACACGGTAATTCCCGTTTATCTAATTAATATGTATACAAACCGTGTAAGTTTAAAAAGTTATACAAATTAAACCATTTGGGGAACAGTAAAAAAAATATTTACAATAAATTCAACTATCAAAAAAAAAAATTGACGTGCATCGTTAGCTTTGTAGTTTTTACATTTTAAGGTATTTTTAAATTTTTGCAACGATTTCTTTCACTGGAATTTGACCTAATGCTCATTTCTAAAGTCATTGTGTGACTTGTGATGAATTAAGTGAATTTTTTTGCAGTTTTGATTTACTAAAAAGCCTTGCCAATCATTGATCTCCTATAAACAACTAGATACACAAAGGTCTTACTAAAACAATTTAAAAAAACGTCCAAATAAGGGGCCATTGTTAACGTCCAAATAATGTTCAATAAAGCAAATGAGGGTCCATTCATCCGTTTAGACCTTAGACGGACATTTTTAGAAGACAGCATGTGTATCTAGTTGTTTATAGGAGATCAATATTACCAATTTACAGCCTTACTTATAATCGATGATTAAAATTAATACCTTGTTCAACAATTGTTTAAAAATAATGTTAACTTATAAACACTATTTAAAGTTAATCAACTCCTGAAGAACCGAATAAGTAGCTGTCAGTTTAAAGAACGTCGTAGGGCTGTTTAAATGCGATGTTTAAATTAGAAAAATGGCGGACCAAATTTGGAACAGCTGATTACATTTGATACTGCTAAATCCATGAAGAAAAAATTTCGACGCGCGCGATAGAGCTTTTTTTTAAACTTAAATAACGTTTATAAGTAAAAAAAGTTTAATCACTGAATAAGAGTCTTGTTGTTCAGTGGTTGATTAGTGTTTTTTATAAGTAAGAGGGTTAATGTTTATCATGAATACAACCCCCACTTTCAATTTGTCTAATGAATTCCATAGTTTACCTGTATGAGGCAATGGTGGGTGTATATTGAGGTGTGGCTCCGGCCCTTCTAGCTCCACGTCTGGTGCAGGGTTCGGCAGTGTTAGACCCAACCTGGAATGATACCATGTTTTATTTAGGAAGTGAGGTTACACTTGGCTAACAGCTTTTCCGAAATTCGGTATGTAAAGTTTTATTGAGATATTTTTTTATAATTCTATTTTATCTTAGATATTCGACAATTAATTTCAATACTTTTGTTTTCTAAGCAGTAGTTATTTATTAATTTACCTTACAAAATAATTAGCAAAAGTAGGCCGAATAAGATTAGATGCGTAGATAAAAAATATGGTTAAAAAAAACTATACAGGGTGTAACGTAAAGGGTATATGAAGCCGAAGGGAGGGTGTTCAGTATCGATAACTGAACAACTTTTGCTCTACGACTTTTCGAATAAAAAATAAAAATAAATTAATGTCATATACAAATCGATCAGCTGACCGGTACGAAATGTATGAAAAGTCACAAAACAAATTCGCGAAAATCGAAAAGTCGTAGAACAATACTCAAACAGTTACCGATACTGAACACCGTCCTTTCGGCTTCATATACCCTTTACGTTACACCCTGTATATAGACTGTGTAAGGGTGCAATGAGTGTATACTATACAGCTTACTTTTAAGGGTTAGAAACAAATAGAAAAATAATGATTTTAAATGTATAATCTTAACAACAAAAACTTAATAAAAAAATATTCCAGAGACAACCTTCTTAAAATCGCTGGTTAAAAAGCTTCTATATAACTTGTATTTTTAAAAGATTCGTGTTATTTTTTTAAAGCCGTCTCTCAAATAAATACTTTGGCATACCTGACCCAATAATATAATATACTCTGACAGATTAGCGGAACGGTTAGGGGGAGGCCTTTGCCCAACAGTGGGATCAGGCTATTAAATAATAAACAATAATACCTGGCCCCAATAAGACTGAGATGCGAGCTCGGCGCCGGCAGGTCTGAGTACAGGTTGGTCCCTCGCGAGATCTCCTGCAGTCTCAATGAGTGGTGGTGCTGGTCTGTAAATATTTTTATTTTATTTTATTAATGGACTCGACAGTTCGTCATTTGCCAGTGTCATGTTACAAAAAATTCAATGTATAAATAGTCTTCTATCTTCCTCCAGGGGAGTCGCCGTAGCGTCATCACCCTGGGTAGCAGCGTCTTCATGTCTTCATCCACAGGAAACGCCGTAGCGTCAATCACTGCGGACGAAGCAGCTCGACAGTCACGTTCACTCCCGAGCTCGTAGTGGGAATCTTGACCATGGCGCCAAACTTCAGATCCTGCTTGAATTCTCCAATAACTTCACCATACTGTCATTCGCGAACATTTTCTGATTAATTTAACGTGATATTAAACACAAAACACCCACTGTAGACATTATACTGAAAATTATTAAATAATTTCGCAACCGTCGTTTCCCGCCATTTTCAAAAAGCCCCGATCTGTAAATACATAATCATCAGTCATTGATCTCCTATAAACAACTAGATACACAAAGATCTTACTAAAACAATTCAAAAAAACGTCCAAATAAGGGTCCATTGTTAACGTTCAAATAATGTCTAATAAAGCAAATGAGGGTTCATCCGTTTGGACTTTATTTGCGCTCAGACATTTTTAGAAGGCAGACTATCTAGTTGTTTATAGGAGATCAATGTCATCAGTCTATTTATATGTCCCCACTGCTCGGGCACAGACCGTCCCATACATCGAGGGAGCTGGGGCCATAATCCAACACGCGGGCCCACTGCGGATTGGCGGATTTCACATGCCTTGGAATTTTTTTTCTACGGCATGCAGGTTTCATTACTGTGTCGTCCTTCACCGTTTTGAGATCACATACGTAAGTTTTACCAGTTTCTTATACTATCAAACAGAGTAATGCCAAGTATAGCTCTTTCCATAGCTCGCTGAGCGACTTTGAACATGTGGGCCAGTCACACCGTCAATGTCCACGTTTCGGCTCCGTATGTCATCACTGGCACAGGACGCACTGGTTGAAGACCTTAGTTTTGAGGCATTGTGGTATTGAAGACGAGAAGATATGACGTAGCTTCCATAATAACATTATATTTGTGACTTATTTTTAACAAACTCTCTCGAACGCCAATTAAGATCTACAATGCACTACCAGACGAGATCACAGACGCCCCGCTAAACTTCTTTAAAACAAAATTGTATAGATGGCTGTTGAGTAAATGCTTCTATTCCGTAAAAGAATATTTAAATTACAAAGAACAATAATGTCGATGTTGGGTGTACATTTTAACTTTGTATTATTATATAAAATTGATATCACTCACTTATATTGTTGAAGTTGGCATTAAATGATGATGAATAATTATTTTAGAATGTATAAAATTAGACATATTTACAAGAAAGTATAGTGACAATTTAAAATGAAAATTTAATATTTGTACGCCAGAAATGGCAGATTTTTGTGATTCTATTATATTTATGAAACACCTAATTTGTGACCAGAAATCTGACAAATAAATGATTCATTTATTCAACGCTGAAAAGAGGGCGTCACTATTATCAAGTTTTAAAAAAAGACAAAAAAAGTAATCTTACTCTCGTCAGCGCTCTGTAGTTTCAGTTTCCTAGGCAGAGTATTAGCGTTAGGGACTATGGTGGACTTCACGAGGTTCCTGAAGCGGCCCACAGTGGGGTCGATGTCCTCAGGGTTGATGATGTCCACCTCCTCATTGAAGGACACGTTGCGACGCTGCTTCTTGGGCACACCACTGGGCATGACTGCTGCACGCTTGGTGCCGGCTTGGGGCTGAAAGTGGAACCTCAAAGAATTAAATGGATCTCATTTCGAATGCTGAAGCACAAAAGTACTCTCGCCCCCCTCATGATGCGATTTATATATTAGAGGTGTAAAAGTAACGAAAAACGTACCCGTTATTAGTTACTATAACAATTAGTACTCGGTACTATCGTATCGTTACTTCTGTGGGGCCGTGGGCTTATGTTATATCACAATAACATTAAATTATACTTTACTTTAATAAACAAACATCGTTCTTTGTAAGATACGTTTTTAAATTCACCAAATAAGCGCACTTTAGCGCACGCATGCAAACGTTTCAATACACGCATCAACGGTACTTGCGTGAACTGAAGCAGTGTAGGTACCCATACTATGAAAAAGGCAAGTAACGAAATGCATTCGTGTGTAACGTTTCGTTACTTTGTACTAGAAGAAGCACCCGTTATTCGGTACCGAATACATACGGTTTGCTACATCTCTAGTATATTAATGATGAATTTTTTCTACTTAACTTGAACCTGCGACCTTGTCATTCCGTGACACCCTCTTACCAACTGAGCCACCACAGGCCACAGTCCGACCACCGAAATTTTTCATCGTATAACATCCATCCTATGCCCGAAAGGTTCGAATCGAACCCCTTTATAATTTCTAATTGAGTACCTACCTTCATAACATCAGTGCCATCGTCGGTAGATATGCCCAGCATAGAGATCCTCCTATTATGCGCAGTATTGAATTCTGTTAGATTCTGAAAAAATAAACATAATATATTTGTATTTGTAATTACCCGACTGCCCCAGAAGGAGGGTAATGTTTTTCGGGCCTTCCTGCCATCCTGTCGCCAAAACGGCTTGATGGATTTTGGTGTATGAGGTATCGTTAGATTCGTCTTGATTACGGGAGTGTCATAGGGTATAAAAAAATAATCAAAAGGAGATAGTATTTTTGCAGTCGGGTATTTTGTTTTATAAATAATTACTGCCTGTATATATGTGTATTCATAAGCCCATAGCAATGAATGCTACTTAAAGTTGGTGGTTTACTTTAAGCTTTACATAGTTTTATAGATTTTCGGTAGACACTGCACAATGCAGGTGTTCAAACTGTCAATTTAAGCCGCCATTTAAAGTCTTTTTTCCCTACGATTCTATGAACGGTAATTCTCAGGAAATCCTAGGCTGTGAGTCTTATTAAATAAAAATAGTTATCCGCCTGAGTTACACCAGAATGGGTAAAGTTGTATGATACTTTATATTGTGTGACTACTTTTAAGACCTATTACTGTAGTTACTACAACTTATTGCGATTAAATAAATTGAATTGAAAATTATTTTCTTATCGACTATCTATCATAGTCTACTTAATTGTAGATCTGACAGTGACAGCAAACCCATTCCCATTTCTATCATCCATTGTTCGGTTTATTATTATTTGATATCAGGGTGTTGGTACACGCCCAAGGGTCACTGCGACCTCAAAGGTCTATTGTGGCCGCGCACCGAGTTCTTATATCTCGCTCCCAAGGCCAACGTCCTTCAGGAATCGTATGATGCACTTGGGCGAGAGAGTTTTAATATCACTAATATTAATTGTAATAAACTCAGGTAATAAATAAGGCTGTGAAATTTCTAATAAACAATAAATAAATATCCTTGGGTGGCATTATGTGCTCACCTAAGGCTCGGCTTCTGCTATAAATCTACAAGTCCACCTCCACCTGTGCTCCACACTCACAGAGGATTTGCATGAGGGTTTCCTCGGCTTTACAGCAGAATCTATAGGCAGTGGTGTCGGACAGGCCACTGTGACAAGAATTTTTATGTCGCTATTTAAAGTCAGCAATGGAGAATGGAAATGGGCTTGCTGTCGCTGTCATGTCCACAATTAGACCGCAGAACTATTGCCGCATACGTACATCTAGTTCTGTTTGTGTCTCTGGCAAGCCCAGCAGAGCACCTTCCGTTTCTGTGTTGGGTAGGTCCTCGATAATGCCCCGGGAATTGCCTGTTGGGCGTTCTCTGAAAACATGATATTTTTCTATTAATCT
Organism: Tachystola acroxantha; assembly: GCA_963506565.1. Taxonomy (NCBI): domain Eukaryota; kingdom Metazoa; phylum Arthropoda; class Insecta; order Lepidoptera; family Oecophoridae; genus Tachystola; species Tachystola acroxantha. Next base: position 3,628,406 of record OY735892.1, on the reverse strand, counting down.
TTGCTTACGTCACTCAAAGACTGCGATGTTATATAAAAGTTTTCTGTAATGCTCCTACGATATATAACAAACTGCCTCCAGAATGATACTATTGCTAAGTTCGAAAATAAACTATTTAAATGAAATAATAAAAATAATTTACTAGTTTATTGGCGGCGAATGCGGGACCTCGGTCTCGGACCTCGCTCTGAATCGTTCCTGATGCAAAGACTGTCCATAGCCATACAGCGCGGTAACGCCGTCGGTATTATGGGCACCTTTGCATCGGGAACGATCAGAGGAGGATTATTTGATTAATTTTTGTTTTATATTTTATCGTTACTTATACCCCATTGTACTAACTTTATTAAATAAAACTTAGAAAATTGAAAACAAAATATTATTTAATATTCTAATTAATAAATGCTATTATAATTTATCTGAATTTTTTAACGACAACCTCGCACAAAATGACATTTTTAATGTTTTTTATTTATTTGTGACAATACATTCCTTAAGATTAACAATATATGGAATTCATTAACTTTAGAATATGTAATATGACTGTATTAAGCAACAATCATTTGCACGCCAGAAATGGCGGAATATTGTATGGAACTATTGCAACACTCTAAGACCTGTATTGTACACCCATATTCATGCAATTAATATAATACTGATGATGATGATTTGTTGACTGGCGTATGTGCATTCTCAGCTTCTTAAATAACGTACCTGATAATGTAGTTTCGCGTAGAAGCACCGAAGTGGAAGTTAGAGTCAATGGGTAGCTGTGTCGGCTTGTTGGATTCTAGTCGCATTTGGCCTATGTACGTTCCATGTGCTGTAAAAAAGAAAAGTCAAATCACAATACCGTAAGAATGGTCCGACTATCATAGGTTTAATCCACTTGCTTTATGGCTGTTTATTTATTATTTAATTGCCTGTCACACTGCTGACTGTTGAGCACATACCTCTCCCCTACTCTTCTGCTCATCCCTATACTGGGTTTTAAGTAAATATTTTATTTATTATTATTACGGCAAGACATTTATGCTGTTATTCATAAACCTAGATAATACTCACTTCCTTTAAATCGTGTTGCTATCCCATCACACTTTGTTAAAAAAGGTTAAGATAGAAAGGGTAACTTTAAATCATGTTTATGAATAATGCCTTTGGGTGAATATAACAGGGATCAATATTGTTAAGTCATTGTAAATTAAGAAAAACACGTGAATTTTCTTTCACACAACTAAAAAATAAACAAGATGGGGCTGGGTAACTTTCCCAAACATTAAATATTACACCAATTCTTACTGCATGTGTTTCATTTACAGTACCTATTTTTTAAATGTATGATAACATACATACAAGTTGTGACAATAACTTGTATGAGGCAACGGCTCTCCTTCCTCCTTCTATTATCATGTCACAAAAAGGATAAATGTCAAGCCACTAGTCCAAAATATGTAATTGGTAAATACTTACTACTCCCCAAATCCACCAAAAAGGCTCTGTTCAAATCCTTATGATAAACAAACGCGGAGTGAACCCTGGAGCAACTCGCATGGTCTATGCAGAAGTCATTCATCTGAGGGTTCCGACCGAAAAGGTAGCATTTCTTTTCATCCAGCATCAGTTTCTGTATCAGTTTGTCGCCTTTCAGCACGTCTAGATGAAGCCCTGTGGGGGGTTTGCCAGCCCTGGCAATAAATACATTATTATACAGTTTTACGATAAACACAAAATCGAATCAGAATGTCAACTTTTTCCAAATTTATGAAATAAATTCGATTTTAATAGAGACAGATATAATAGATAAGCACAAAGATTAAACAACAGTGTAATAAACTCGAAAATTTAAGTTAGAAATTAAATTATCGGTAAAATCGAGGCGGCTTTACTTGATGAGAATTAGGTACGGTTCTTATCATTTATTAACCATGAATCTTACCAATTAGGCACTTCATAATGATTGGCCATGATTAAAGATGAAACGTATAATCGAATTACAGCGTCAAATATTACAATATATTAGGAAAACATGATAAAAATAAAGAAAAAGCCACGAGAAAACTACCGCATACTAACTATGTACGGGCCATTTTTTGACTTTGACATTTTTTTATTTGAAATCCGTAGTCTCCGTAGATAACAAATGTTTTTTTTATCGATTCAATAGTGACGCTCTCAAATCGATTGTGCAAGATAAAACATTTCGGCAACGAAGCCTAAGTCCCAGGCCCAGTAAAAAAAATACTTGGCTTGTTTTTTTTTCATTGTTTTGTTTTGTTTCATTTGTTGACGAAATTCGTGTCTTCGTGTTTCTTTTTATTTCAATTTTATTTGCGCAATATTTACGCGTTTCGAACCTCGATATGGTTTCTAGTGAAGAAGAAGTCGAGGCGAAAGCTGCCGAAACTGCTGTAGAATGGGACGTGGACATGGAAATTCAGTTATTTTATGCAATGGCGAACCACAAGCCGGTAGGAATAAACAAACATTTTCACATGGCCTGCATCTGGGAGAAATTAACCAATTCTATCACGAAAGATATCTCCACTCAGGGTAATTATACTTACGTAAAACTTTAATTTGCTAGCTTATTTTCCCGTGGAATAATATGGGTAGTTAATGATGTGCCTATTAATTAGTTTAATTTACTTTATTGTCCATTTATTTTCACTCAGAAAATTGATAAGAGGTGTCCAAAAATCTTAGAAGATATGGGGGTCTGTGGGGTTATTACCGTTCCATGACATGGCATGGTATGATATAATTTTGACGTAAACTTGTAATCAATATCGTGATTTCGTATTACCGTTCGTCCATCTTATCATTGCTTGGCATGTTTTCCTCAAAACCATCATGACAATGGATTCCCCATTAGATCTGATATCTTGAGATTGCTTCTCTCACTGGAATAGATACTATGGTGGCGGGTTATTAAAAATGTATATATGGAACCTAACTAAATTATTAGTTCAGAAGTAGTGTTAATGTAACTATTTTTCAGACATTTGGAAACACCTAGAATCCCTATACGACATCTCTATGTTAGATGAGGCAGAACCAGTCCCTTTTCCCAATCAAGAAGAACCATTTTGTTTGTCGGAGAGTGAATACGGGCCGCTGATGAAACAAAAGTGTAAAGATGTTATACTGGGTGATGAACCTGAGGGTAAGAATAGATATTTTTGTATAACAAACATTTGCTAAGCGATTTCTGACGAATAAGATTATATTCCATACATATATTGTGTGCGCAGCAATATGCTGAGTCAGCGTCCATTCGTTACTGCGACACACAGACAATATGTACCTAAAACTTTATATTCTGTTTCCATCATGTAACCTTCCTTAGTGTATATACCCGTTTTCCATGTTGTACGGTGAAACACAGAGAAAGGTGTACAGGAGAGTTTAAGGTTATGATTTTCTCAAAAACTACTTTACCTATTGCAAAAATTCTTTCACTGTTTGATAGATAAAAGTTAAAACTATGTAACTGTAAAAGAATTATTAAATTCGGTCCAGTAGTTTTTGAGAAAATCTCAACCTTATTGATGCCCACTGTATACTTATCTCTGGTTTCGACTGTACCTTTTTGTACAATATATACATTGTAGTGTGTTGCAGAAACGAATAAAAGTTTTACCTATCTGATCTATCTATAATGGAGTCTACACAGTACACACCAAACCTGCCGACACAGCCTGTAACGGCCCGGCTGCGTCGACTGCAGTTGGTGTGTAGACTCCATAAGAGTATATGCATTTCTCACTTTCAAGAATACGATTGAAAAGTTCATTTTTTAATGCATATTTGCACAGATACTCTTATAAATGCATATGAATATGATCATTATGTCGGACAGTATATTGATTCATTTTAAATTTTAATTTGCTGTAATTTTTACCAGCTCATTTCATGATTATTTAATTTCCAAAGGCTTCCTATGTTTTGTCTAACCTATTTACTATTTTAACACAATAATAAATTGTATTGTGGTGTGAAGTCTCTGTGGTATGCAATGGACATCTTTTTTAAACATGGTTGTGACCTTGGGATAGTAGGTATATGGTCGCATCCATGGTAAACTTGCGAATGTGCATTTTTGCAAAAAATTACCGTTGATCCCGTAAAAAAAGTGCTACACACCGTGTCAAAAACACTCAACTCTATCTCTAACGTTTACTGAGTTATGATTGTCAGCATCTGCATTTATTGTGCATGGTAAAACCACGCTAAACTTATTGTCTGTTAGCCATAAGCGTCACTTAAAGCGCTGATTTTTCCCATACAAAATCGGTGGTTAAGCTGTCAAAATAAGTCAGCAATCTTCATGTCTACGAGCCAATGTCAATAACGTCTTTACAATCGTTATATTGCAAATTCGCAACTTCGCCATGGAAGTGACAATATTAACAGTTCACAGTACAATCACCTTTACATTTTAGAGTTCATGAAATTACTTCTATTATGATTTATGAGATTTGCATTATGACATAGAATCCATATTGAATCATTAGATAGGCCTTCCTTTATTTTGCATATTTACTATCCCAATATTAACATAGACTACTAAGGCTATGGTCTCCTATAAACGCCGTGGGACGCATACAGCGTCACTCCGTACGCCGCGTCACGATGCTTTCTATAGAAAAGTACTGGGGGGGTGACCGCGACTTCAATCGTTTTCGTTATAGTTTTCATTTTGACACTTGAACGATATACATTGCTGCGTTTCGTTGTGGTTTGTTACAACTTGCAAAAACATAGTAGCAATGTATAGCGTCCATGTGTCAAATTGAAAGCGATTACGATAACGATTGGAAGTCGCGGTCACCCCACTGTTGTGGTCTCTTTCACACGTTAACTTCGGCGTGTGGACGCCGTAGGATTCCGATCGGAACGTTTACGCCACAGACCACTTACTTACCCAATAGACATGAAATCGGTACTAATTTGGAAGCGAAAAATTCTGTCAACGATGAGCGCATAGAGACGAAGCGGGGGACAGGGGTGCCGTATTAAACAGATGCGTCCATGTCGATAATATCTCTGGTTATACATGTCGCGACGAAGTAATTTTGCGCTCATTTGCGGGCAGACACGGGCCCTCCTGCTACAGGTCTATGGGGTAAGTGGTCTGTGGTTTACGCTGAAGTCGGACGCCGCGTATAGCATTTAATAGGAGACCGTAGCCTAAGGTTAAACATTAGTCCCAGATCTTCATACAAAACGCGTTGTTTGTCGATTTTTTTGAATACAGCTGTATAAGGCTATTGTCCTACCGCCGGTGAGTAAGCGAGTGAATCCCGGCTATTTTCTCGCCCAAGAAACATACAAAAGTTACTAAATTCCGTATAAACAAATGAGATGCATATATTAATAGTTCATCGTCGACTCTTCACACCGCCCGGCGACAACTCGCCCACACGCTGAACTACACTGGCGAGTGAAGCGAGACACTCGCTGATATAACACTATACTCTCTGCTCGCCCACTCGTTTTATAGTTGATAGCTTTACTCGCTATTCGCTCATCGCCGGCGGTCGGACAACTGCCTTAATCGTCAAGTTATACTTGCGCCAACTAAATATCATCGCATTTATCATTCAAATTCAACCTTAAATTCATCATTACTCCGATAGTACTGGAATTCTGTTTAAAGACTTAAGATTGATTTTAAACAATATTCATATGGCTGCAGTAGAACTTTACAATTGGGGCATCAGGGGGGTGACCGCGACTTCAATCGTTTTCGTTTTCATTTTGACACTTGAACGATATACATTACCGCGTTTCGTTGTCGTTTGTTAAAACTTGCAAAATCGTAGCAGCAATGTACAGCGTCCCAGTGTGAAATTGGAAGCGATTACGATAACGATTGGAAGTCGCGGTCACCCCACTGGTTCGTAAAAGTTAACCACGTAATTTAAGGAGTTTATGCCGATTTAGTTTTGTATGAAGAACCCCCTAATGTTTCACCTTAAGCTATATCTAAATGCTTATAAATATACTGGCATCTCACATTTAGATCGGAGCCCCCCGCCTAAGATATCGACACCTCCCCGTAGAAGCAGTTCTAGGGGCACTGCTTCCAAAGATATTACTCCTAAAGGTAGCATTTCTCTATTACATATCAGTATGATGTAGGCAAAGTCATTAAGATGTGCAATATCGGGGTTGCCCAAGTTTCGAACAAATTACTATGATGAAAGGATTTACTGAAATAAATAACACCGTTTCAAATGTAAGACGGAGTAAAATTACTACAAAAATGTTATTAAGTTAGCTGATATCTAATCTTGGTTTATAATGTTATAAACCCAAGGGCGTCGCCAAGGGGGGCAGGTAGGGGCAGCTGCCCCCCCCCCCCCCCCCCCCTAGAGATTAGAAAAAATATCCAGCCCAATGCAAAGTCCTTAGTCAGGTACTGGAAAGCGATGAGGCGAGAGCGAGCGGGGAGAGGAGAGTACTACTGTCTCTCCTATTCCGTCCTCGCGGCCGCGTCGTCGCCTGTTCTCACACACAGCTGTAATTTATACCGGCTTGCCCCCCTCTGGGCCATCGGCTGGCGACGCCCTTGTATAAACCTAGATCAGCCTAAGTAGCATTTCAAGCTTTTATACAGCTCGAAGCGCTACGTGAACTGTTTAGGTTTATAATGATTGTTATAATCGACTTGTGCCTTTATATAGCCTATAGCATAGACCACTTACCCAATAGACATGAGTTCGGTACAAAAGACATTGCCACATTTCAATGGAGCTTTGCCCCACCTACAAAACTACATGACCATTTAAGCTGTACCATTTTGTTGGGGACTTATTACAGGTTTCATATTGCATAATCATAATCAGTATCATTTTCTACTACTCTCGCAACTCCTATAGAAGAATGACAAAAACAAGAATAAATCGCTTCGATTTCTTACTATTTTCTGAATTCTTAATTAAGTTGTTTTTTTTCGAATCGCAACTTGTACAAAACTTTATTTTAAACCAATAATTTTAATAAAAACCGGAGATATTTTTACATTTATTCGTTTTCTTGTACAACTTGCGGTTGATGGTGGGGCAAAATCTGGCATTGTCAGTTGTCAACGATGAGCGCATAGTGACGATGCGGGAGACAGGGGTGCCGTATTAACGAGATGAGTTCGTGTCGATAATATCTCTAGGTTTCGTGTCGCGAAGCAATTTTGCGCTCATGTGCGGGCAGACACGGGCGCCCTCCTGTTACAGGTATATGGGGTAAGTGGTCTGTGGCCTATAGGCATGCCATTTTCTTTACAATATGACAAAATATTTTAGTTCTTGACGCTGTGAAACAGCTTTTTAATTATGTATTTAATGTGATTTCTGATATTTAACGTCTCGGTGACTTTGCCATCACAAATGTATGTAAATGTTGGGGATCTGTGTTCACCAAGTTGACAAATAGATTATGTAGTAAGTATATTGCGGGGGTTTCATAAGCAAGCAAATACAGTAGTGAAATAAATAAAATATTGTGTATTTATTTAATTGTTATATCATTTGTTCGGGATAATATATGTATATTGTTGTAGATTATTTTACTAAGACGTAAGGCGTAAGAGCGATCTCACGCTAAGCTCATGTTTAACACTGTCTATGAATATTGACCTAGTTTTTAGTTGGGAGTGATTAAATAGAAAATGAGCAATGTTAATCTTTTGTAGAAAATAAACATTATCCATGATCGGTGAATAAATTAGAACATGATGAAAAAATTCTTGCCGTGGGCAGGACTTGAACCTGCGACCTAGTCATTCCGTGACACCCTCTTACCAACTGAGCCACCACAGGCCACGCCACGCCCACCGAAACGCACGTTCACGTGGGCACGTCCTGCCCACGGCAAGAATTTTTTCATCATGTTCTAATTTATTCACCGAGCATGGATAATGCGTAAAAATTCTATGTTTATTTTCTAGAAAAGGTTAACATTACTCATTTTCTATTTAATCACTCCCAACTAAAAACTAGGCAATATTCATAGACAGTGTTAAACACGAGCTTAGCATGAGATCGCTCTTACGACTGTCAAAATTGTAAGAAAAAAAATTAAAACTGTATGAATATCAGACTAAGTTTATTAAGAGTCGCCCTCAAAAGTTCGATTGTTACGTTCATCGTCGTTTTCCTTTTCCACATGGACGCCATACATTATTGCAATATGATAATGATGTAACGCAGTAAATCATCCATGTGTCAAAACGAAAACGATGAAAGTCGCCGTCTCACGCCCTATTATTAGTTTATTATTTGTGTCCTTATTAGTACGATTGACAAAGTATAAAATGGCATGTATGTTGTAGCGATAAATATTGTACGCTTTTTGTAGTTTTTAGTTATATAGACGTAACCGTCGTGTCTATACCTCATTATTTATCGTGGATCAGAATTACCAGCTAAACCCGTTTATTTACACCAATATCTGCGTTTTTGGAGAAAAAAGAAATCTATTTTTAAATGAATTCAACCCTAATGCACTCATAATCTCAAAAAACGCTCAAATTGCTACACTATTGGCGTGAAAACGTGAGTTGAGGCTGATTGATAATTCTGAATCAATGAACGTCAGATCGTGATCGTATCAGGATAAATATTGATGTGTAGCGTTCGCCTGTGCAATGGTTATTATTCCGAATTTCGGAATGGAATATGATGTGATATGATATGAGGTGATGGTAAAAATAAAGGCATGATGGATAAGGTTGTGTGATTTTATAGAGGGTCGACTGACTTTCATCGTTTTTATTATGACACATGGATGGATGATATTCCTACATTACTGTTTATTACAACTTTCGAAAATATTGCAGTAACATTTCGCGTCCATGCGTCAAAATTAAAACGAAAAGGATGAAAGTCCTCAGATCCCCATTGAAAGAGGTGCAATTATTCCTGCAATAAATTGTAAATTGATATACCTGCTTTTCTATCCATTAAATAATCTTTTTTGTCAAAAAATTTACATATTTTATCGATTTTGCGCTGAGTTGTCGAGAAAAACGTTCAATTATTTTTTTCGTCATACATGTACTTTGCTACAAATGATAAAAAAGACATTGCCACATTTCAATGGAGCTTTACCCCACGTACAAAACTGCGTGACCATTTAAGCTGTACCTATCATTTTGTTGGAGACTTATTACGGGTTTCATATTGCATAATCATAATCAGTATCATTTTCTACTCTTTTATTCATTGTTTTCATTGTTGAATCGCTTCGATTTCTTAATATTTTCTGAATTCTAAATTAAGCTGTTTTATTCGAATCGCAACTTGTAACATAACTTTATTTTAAACCAATAATTTTAATAAAAAACGGAGATGTTTTTACATTTATTCGTTATCTTGTACAACTTGCGGTTGATGGTGGGGCAGAAACTGGCATTGTTATTTGATGTTTGCATGTTTGGATCGATGTTTACGCACAACAAAAGCATAAGGGTGCTTATTTCCACCCGAGATATGCTATGCTATATTTAATATCCACCAATCATGATCATTGCATAGCACATCTCGGGTTGAAAGGAACCGGGCCACTTGCAATTTCGATCGATATGTAGTTGAACCTAGTCAACTCGGTTCAAATATAGTATATATGTTTCACCTATTGTTTGACAAGAGTTATCGCGAACATCACTTAGGGTTATCTTTGAGATTTGAACGGGGTTAAAGTTAACTCTCGGTTTATCTTATATTGCAAGTGGGCCTAAGAAATCTACACAAAATTACAAACACAGACATCTGGATCCTAGACCAATAGTTATAGACAGTTTTGAATATGAGTGGAGTTTGGTTCGTTCGGTGACATCGTATGGTGAGTTCGGTGTTACAATTGTCAGTTGTCATACAATTTTGACAGCAAGTGCGATCTCACGCTGACTTTGTGCTCAAAACTGTCTATGACTATAGGCTTTGGAGCCCTAACTCACCGCTTACCCAAGAGACATGAAATCGGTACAAATTTGCACGCGAAAAATTCTGTCAACGATAAGCGCATTGAGACGAAGCCCGAAGACAGGGGTTCCCGCATTAAAGAGATGCGTCCATGTCGAGGTTACACGTGTCGCGAAGCAATTATAGCTCATGTAGACACGGGCGCCCTCCTTTTACAGGTCTATGGGGTAAGTGGTCTGTGCGTCCCGGTGAGGCGGGGCTCTAAGGGAACCTAATAGTGACTTGATATTGCATTGCAACACGCGAAATGAACTTACCATATGACTATAGTAAGTACGGTGGAACACAGAGAAAGGTGTACAGGAGAGTTTTTAAGGTTGAGATTTTCTCAAAACCTACTTGACCTGCAATAATTATTTCACTGTTTGATGGATAAAAGTTAACACTATGTACTGTAAAAGAATTATTAAAATCGGGCTAGTAGTTCTTGAGAAAATTTCAACCTTATTGAGGCCCCCTGTATACTTATCTCTGTCTTCGACTGTACGTACGCGTTAAGAAAATAGTGAAAAAACGAGCACGTCTATCCACGGTTGACAAATTAGATGACTTAGACAAATGTGCCATAAGAAGGAAAGTTGATTTTTTTTTATTGAACTTTCCTTCTTATGGCACATTTGTCTAAGTCATCTAATTTGTCAACCGTGGATAGACGTGCTCTTTTTTTCACTATTTTCTTAACGCGTACGTACTATAATCACTTGATACATAAGTACGTAATAAATAAAACTTTTAAAACTGTAGTTCCGACACCGGTTAGCCGTAAGGACAGTCTGAGCGCACTCTCCACGAAGACTCGAAAGGAAAGCGGCAGCTCCCACGCGTCTACTGATACGCCAAGCATCAAGTCTGAGAAAGATTACGGTAATATATATGTTAAACTCGGTTTTTTGACGGAAAAACTTACGTACAGTCGAAGACTAAGGTTGAGATTTTCTCAAAAACCACTGGACCGAATTTAATCTTTATTTTACAGTTACATAGTTTTAACTTTTATCTATCTAACAGTGAAAGATTTTTTGCAATAGGTCAAGTAGTTTTTGAGATACTCTCAACCTTAAAAACTCTTCTGTACACCTTTCTCTGTGTTCCACCGTACATTTACCGAGTGCTCTCAAAAAACGGTGAAGGAAAACATCGTGATGAGGTTTCATCATGCATGCCATAGAAGAAGAAAAAATCTAAGGCATGTGAAATCCGCACTGCGCCCGCGTGGTGGATCATGGCCCCAGCTCCGTCGATGTAAGGGAAGGTCTGTGCCCGAGCAGTGGAGCAATATAAATAGATTGATGATGATGTTTTTTATAGGCTGTCGAACACAGTTTCGGTTTTGGCCGGATGGCAGCCCAAACCGAAACTAAGCCGAAACCCGTTATTTGGCCGAAACTAGGCCGAAATCGAAACCGATATTTCGGTCGGACACTAAATTAATTACGTGAATGTTCTACAGATCGAAGACGTGATTCTCGTGATTCTAACGCATCTGGGCCTCGCGACAGCTCTGCCAACAGGAAATCTGCGACTCAGAGTAAAGTCAAGGCTAAAGTTGGCGCAAGTAAGTATACAATATTTATTATTTATTTAATAGCCAGCAATGTCCCACTGCTGGGCAAAGTCCTCCCCCCAACCCTTCCACTCATCTCTATTCTGCACAGACTCAGACCACTCTCTCATGAAAACGTCAAGTTCGTCTCGCTATCGTTTGCGGGGACGGCCACGTGGCCTTTTCGCGTTGTTTGGGGCCCATTCGGTGGCGATTTTTGCCCACAAGTCGCTCGGCATACGACAAACATGACCCGCCCAGTCAGACAATATTTCATCATCATCAGTCTATTTATATTGCCCCACTGCTCGGGCACAGACCTTCCCTTACATCGAGGGAGCTGGGGCCATAACCACCACGCGGGCCCAGTGCGGGTTGGCGGATTTCACATGCCTTAGATTTTTTTTCTTCTACGACATGCAGGTTTCATCACAAAGACAATATTTAATTAATTGAAATAAAACCAACTAGTGTCATTATGTTGTCGCCTCCAAGTCTAATCCTAAATGCAACTGTCGAATTTTTTAAATCCGTCAAGTACCTACTTTTTGAGAAAATTTCAACCTTAAACCCTACCACACCCGAAAAGGGTATATGAAGCCGAAGGGAAGGTGTTCAGCATCGGTAACTGAACAACTTATCGAATATAAAATAAAAATAAATTAATGTCTCATACAAATCTGACCGGTACGGAATGTATGACAAGTCAAGAAATAAATTCGCGAAAATCGACAAGTCGTAGAACAAAAGTTGTTCAGTTACCGATACTGAACGCCCTCCCTTCGGCTTCATATACCTTTTCCGTTACACCCTGTATACTTATCCGTGGTAGACCGTCCATAGGTGTCCAATAATCTGAACGTTATTAATTAATTTAAAAACAATAAACATAGTACCTATAATAATTATCTCTTTTCCTCAGCTTGGGAGTCTCCATTGTTAGACGAAGACAGCGGCCGTCGCGGACGTCGTCGCGCCAATACCTCCACGCCGCCGGCAACCACGCCCGCCAAGCGACGTCGCACCTGACATACCCACGCACACACATACCAGCACTTCTTCTGACCCACGCTGCGGCCCTGGTTCTGCAGGGCCCACGCGAATGGGCGTGGACGGAGCAGTGCTGTTAATGTGTTTTTCTTTTAATATTTATGTGATAGAACCTGTTTAAAATCAGTGACACCCACGCACATGCACTTCTGACCCACGCTGCAGCCCTGGTGGGTCTGGACGGAGCAGTGCTGTTAGTGTGTTTTTCTCTTATTATTTCAGTTATAGAACTTAAAATCAGTAACACCACACGCACCAGACACCCACGCACGCACATACAAGCACTCATTTTGACCCACGCTGCGACCCTGGTGGATCTGCAGTGTTTCTCTTAATATAAGTTACATACCTTGTATAAAAGCAGGGGTGTCGCACCTGATACCCACGCACACACATACCAGCACTTCTTCTGACCCACGCTGCAACCCTGGTTCTACAGGGACGGAGTATTGCTGTCAATGTGTTTTTCTCTTAATATTTACAGATATACATACTCGTAAATATAACTTATTTAAAAGTCATGTAACTTTCTATAATTTGGATGCCTGTGTTCTGAATTAATGAGGTCTACCGCCACTTTTATCGTTTTGATTTTGACATATTCGATGAGATACATTACTGTGTTTCTTTATGGTTTATTAAAACTTGCGAAAATTATACAGTAATGTATCGGGTACATTTGTCAAAATGAAAATGAAAGTTGCAGTCGACACTCGGCATGAGTCTATTTATGTAAATGTTTATAAAATAACAACTAGACTCAGTCATTATCCACACTACACACTGCATATTATTATACTTTATGCGTTTGAATACTGTAAAACTTATTTATTGTACATAGATTATTTTATCTTACACATTCTGCATTTCTCAATCGTGTATTTGTATTGTGTAATAAAAGTTAATATAAAATCCTTGTTATTCTTCTCTTTCTATATCCAATTAACTTTGTTAGGGTGAATTCAGTCTCAAAAACGCTGATCTTGCCTTAAATGACAATGCCAGATTCTGCCCCACCATCAACCGCAAGTTGTACAAGATAACGAATAAATGTAAAAATATCTCCGTTTTTTATTAAAATTATTGGTTTAAAATAAAGTTTTGTACAAGTTGCAATTCGAAAAAAACAGCTTAATTAAGAATTCAGAAAATAGTAAGATATTCATTGTTTTTGTTATTCTTCTATAGGAGTTGCGAGAGTAGTAGAAAATGATACTGATTATGCAATATGAAACCTGTAATAAGTCCCCAACAAAATGATAGATACAGCTTAAATGGTCACATAGTTTTGTAGGTGGGGCAAAGCTTCATTGAAATGTAGCAATGTCTTTTGGCGAGAAATTTTAGCAATGTATATGTTGATTGGATGGCGTATAAATGCAGGTTTGGGCTGAGATTCTGAATCTAGCCTAGTCATTGACTTATAGGCTAGTAGACACTGGAAATATTATGCGCTGGCTAGATACTTCCACATCATACATGGCTGTATGATTAATAATTATCTTTGCCTATACACATCTAGCGCACATTGCTAGATGCTTTTTGACACATCAGACATGGCTGTATGATTATTAATTATGTTTGCCTATTTCCTCCATTGTGAAGAGAAACAACAACAACTGTCATTTTAGTTGATAAGTTATCTTAATGGTTTGATTTTTGCTAATAAATAAATAAGAAGACAGTTTCAACGAGTCTACAATGGCTTTACCAGCAGCCCAACCTGCTGAAGTACTCCGAGCGTGGCAAAAGGACGACCTTTACGAGAAACAGCTTGCTGAGAACTTGGCGCGGCTCTTACCTTCTCATCAGGCGTCCAAGGCCGTCTCTGCATCTTCAGTGCTTTACAAATCTTTTACCACTCTCAAGGACCTACAGACATTAGGCGAGGAATACTCGGGCATAGTGCAAGTCGACGAAACGTACCATAGGTTACCTTCTTTCGCCAATCGTCTGCTCAGCATCCTTTTCTCCGCTTTCGGCGAAACCCTAACAAGAAGACTTCTACGTCAAGCCGAGAGGAGAATTGAACAGAACGGGAGCCTAACACCTGAAGCACAAAACACAATCCTTGTAATTTTGAAGGCAGTTAACAACATGGTACCTCAAATCGAAAGTATACACCGAGCACTAAGTTATATCAACGGTGGACCTTTACAGATAGGTAAAACCGTAACGAGTATTGACTATGTGCATGTGAGACCAGCCGCAGCGGCATATTACGCTCATTTGCGACTATTAGGATTTGTAACGTTACTACATGCCTTTATATCCTGCGGCCAGAGTTTATATCAGGCGAAAAAGCATATGGATCTAATGAGAGACTTTCCGAATGAAGTAGATAGTAGTAAATCATGTGTAGCGTGCTTAGACGAGATGCTGCAGCCATGTGTGTTGCATTGCGGGCACATTTTCTGCATGCAATGTTGCTATGGAGCTTTAGAGAGCTGTGCGTTGTGTCGGACACCATTTACAAAGAACACTGTTGTGCCGTTGATGAATTATTATCCTGGAAGTTCATAAACTGTTTACATAATGTTCAAAAACAAATTGGACAATAATTTTTAAACTATTAACAAAAATGTGATACCTTACAAACACTGAAATGAACATATTGTCAGCGATGACTGATGAGCCGACTGTTCATAATTAAATAATAATAATGGTTTGGCCACTGGTAGTTACAATGGGACCACTATTAAAGCTAAAAGAACATTTTTCGTTTAACCAGTTTTGATAATGTTTTTCTAGCTGTTACGTAAAGCGAGTATGTACGACAGCAGATCAATGGTAACACACTTCTACTTTTATAATGTAGAAATTAGAATGGTCCAAACCAAAGGCTGTTATTTATAAACGTGATTTAAAGTTACGCCATTTAGGCCCTTTCTACCTTAACCTTTTTTAATGAAGTGTGAAAGAGATAGCTGGATGACTTAACTTTTTTTTTGGTTTATTTCGTTAAACCGTGCATTTTCTCAATTTGTTGGTCACCACCTAAGTACTCGACTCTGGCAAAATTACTGTGCCAGCCACGGTAGAAGCCATATTTTAAAAAATGAAGTGAAGTGAAAGGGATAGCAACACAATTTAAGAGAAATAAGGTTTAACTAGGTTTATGAATAACAGCAAATGTGTTACACTTGATGATCTTGACGCCATAAAATCTAACCAAAGATAAAGTGAATATTTATATTATATTGCAATAACAATTTTTTAAGTTATGGTGGGTGGTGGGAATTTATAAATGGTTTTAAACTGGGTACTGTACTAACATCGAAATTCTGTAATCGTTTTAACTTTGACAGAAGGATGCCAAACATCACTGTTTCTTTATTGATTATTAGAACTTGTGTAATTGGTAATTTATTGCATCCTCAAGCTTAAAACGATTATGAATACGATCATACCCTAGTTTATTAAATATTGGTGATAGAAAGTATGTAAATACGTAATGTTACACAGTATTGGTTGTTAAATAAAATTATTTGAATACACAACACCTTTTATTTTTAACATCAAATTAAATAATATGCTAATGTTTTATTTTAATACTATAAGTTAGTTATTAAAAGTTACAAAAAGCTAAATATTTAAGGGCTAGCAGTCCTATTAGGAACAATTAGGTCCCATTATGCAGTTCCTTAGTATTATTAGTTTTTCCTTTGTTAAAAAATGCAACGTCCAAAACTGAAAATGCAATAATTTTGAGATTCTAAAGCATTAGAAACACACTTCTCTAAACTTATTTTATAAATGCAATGCAATATTCTTTTTTGTGATGACTAACATTATGGCATTAGTATAGAATTACATCTTGAGTCTTTACAATTATTTTAAGTTGCAAGGTACATTGGCTTTTTAACACAATACATATAAATTAGCATAGCATATAAGTAATAATAACTTTAAGTATAAAATCTATTAACAAAGATAACATGTAAGTCACAAACCATACGGAATACTGCTATAACTATAAATACAATTTGACGAGTACCTTTTGAGAATCCAAACTTAAATCATAAAATGTTAGCTTTAAACTGGTAGTGAGTTATTCAACGCGCAACAGTTCAACGTCAAAGATTAGCGTGGAATTTGGAGGGATAACTCCAGGGTGGCCTCTGGAGCCGTAGGCGAAGTCAGGTGAACAAGTCAGTGTTGCCCGTTCTCCTACTGACATCTGCGAAAATACAATTGGACCTTGAGATTACCTGTTGTGTAGTAATAAATTATAACCTCAGCATTATAGTCTATCTACATATCGGCAAATATTTTTTTTTATTCTAGGTTTTTTTTTAGGCTTTTGTCACTTGGTGACCATGCCAGCCTCATTGGGACTCAACAAATAGGCCCATCAGACCCCCCTACGACCAGGAAGGGGCTCCCTGGACGCCAAGGAGTGTCTGACCAACCTATATATCTGCACCGCCTGTGTAGAGATTGGGTTGGATAAGATTACATTAATGCCTCCATTTCTTAATTCCAACCCGGCCATGTACATGTCTCTGTTGGCTTTATTCCGGTCACACTCCAGCACAAAATGTAAAAGGCCCTCTGCTGTGTTACAAGTACTGCAATCTGCTGACTCAATCACACGCATCACTTTTAAAAATTTATTGACTGGAATATGATCGGCTCTCACACGCAATGCAGACACAAGTCCCTTAAAATCTCAACCTTAAAAACTCTACTGTACACCTTTCTCTGTGTTCCACCGTACCTATTGGGTTTAATAATTATAGACTTTTGAATACCTTGGCAAGACCCTGATCCCAGCCTTTGATGACATCTCCTTTGCCAAGTGTGAACTTAAAAGGTTGGCCTCGATCCCGCGAAGAATCAAACTTCTTCCCATTTTGGAGGGTTCCCGTATAATGAACGACCACAGTTTGTCCAGATTTTGGGTAAGTGGATCCTAGAAACAAAAACCGGAAAATTTTAAGGTTATTTTAATAAGTAGTTAAAAGTGTTTTAATTTAACCCACCGTTTCCTGGCGATATAGTTTCGACGTCGACACCCATTATTTTATCGAAGTTTAACAGAAACCCACTTGGAAAAAACAGTAAATATTGTTATTTCTTTAAAGAAAAACAATCGATGCACTGCGTGCGACGATGCGGAATAAAATTTTAAAAATGTAAACAGTGTGACCTTATTAAAAATTAAAAATTAGCAATCCTGCCAATCTCTTATGCACAAAAATCCCAAAATGACAAAATAGGACCAAAATAATTTAAAGTAAATTAAACATTTTAATGTACTGTTATTTGAAATAAACGTATTAGAACTTTAACGAATTCCCACCACGTTCAAATCTTATTTCTTTCCTTAGTACTGTAATGCATCCTTACGCCTTTTTCAGCTTATACTGCCATTACTGCCCAATCTGGCTATGTTGGCTATCCTGCCAGAGACCTTCGTACATATAACTCAACCGATCCTGACATGAAAATGAAAGACAAAACCTGCCAAAAAGGCAGAATCCTGCCATATATGGTCACACTGAAGGCAAGGTTCCGTTCCGTAATTTAATTCAATTCATATTGTTTTCAAAAGATTGATTTCTAACGAGTGGGTTAGTGCAATAAATTAATCACATAAAGCTATATAAATAGCAGAAAGATAATAAAAAAAATATATAAGTATTCACGTTAACCGTGGACATTAGGCATTATCTATCTATCTACATTTAATTTAGGGCTTGGTTTGGGAACGTTGTCAATATCCATCTCTTTTTTATACATTGATTTTATGGCTTTGGATACCTTCTTTTGTTTGAGGACACGATAGTCGATCGATTATAAGGATTATTGCCCAACTCTTTAGAAAAAAATCTATGGTTATACCGACAGACCAATCACACGATCGTATTTGGTAAACATTCAATATGGCTGCCCGATGTACAGAAAACAGTTGAAATTGAAACTTGCTGTAGAATTTTTACCATTTTTTGATTATTTTTGTACATATTTTGAGAACTGCAAGCTACTTTTGGTGTTATCATTACAACAATAGATACGATGGAAGTGGATGGTGTCGAGAATGTTGTCAATAACAGCTCGGACGGAACAAAATTTGCAAACTTGAAGTCTTTTGTGACTGCAGCCAGGGAATTTGAGGCTACACATAGTGAATCTGCTGTGAATTTGATGACTCGTTACTTAGGCGTGAGTTCTTGCTTTCTATTTTTGAAAATTAGTATATAGTAATAATTTTCAAAAAGCAGCCAACAACTTTTTGAGAAAATCTCAACCCTATTAACTCTCTTGTACGGACAACAGCAAATCAATGGTAACACTTGCAGTACGATTTTAAATCTTACGACGCAGATAATAAGAACGGTCCAAAGTGTTACACTTGATCTGCTGTTAGCCGTACACCTCTGTGTTATACCGTACCTACTAACTTTTACTAAGTCTGGGTGTAATTTAATATAATTCGTGTTTCTGGACCTATAATGCAGGATATCCTAGATTAGGCCATGAGTGTGATGGCTTATTTAGGTTAGAGTGTCGCTAGCCTATTTTTTCTAAGTACTAATTTTCATTTTCAGCCCCTAATTTGACAGGGGTTGATCGGACCAAAAAATGACCTTGACATAAAATCATTCTCAAAACCTTCCGATGGTATCATTTTTCTAAGTCTTTTTTCCTCAGTGACACCCCCTTAGCGACACTCTGACACTTATTTACTTTTGTCTAACCCTTTTCAATGAGCCCATGGGAATCCACAAAGAGGCAGACCTATGAAAAGGTGGGATAAAGACCCAAAGGTAGGAGATCAGTGGCCCGCGATAGAGAAGCCTGGAAGAAGATGGGGGAGGACTATGTCGAATGACAGCCTGACAATTCGACACTAATGTCATAATAATTTTTAACAACTTTATCGATTTCTAAAGTCGTATTGTGAGAGAATAAAGACTAGTTTCGGATATATTATTCATATTTGAGTACTTTGTTGTAGCTTATAGCATCGTCATGTGACCTGTCAATATTCTCTCCGGGCCGCTCTGAGGTGTGTGCGTTCTTCAGCTCGCTATGGCGTGCGATGTGCGACGGCCGCGGCCCGCACTGGGCTGGCATAGCTGTTCTTGCACGGGCGTGTATAGAGCCCAGTGCTAGGCATGCTCTCACACATACTTACAAGTGAGTCTGAGATTACATAAGGGTTGGTATAGATTCACGCACTGTATATTAGTGTCTTAGGTAGATGCGCGACATGTCTGGGTGGAACAGCCCGCTTCGGTCCATTTCGTGGTCACTACCGTCCATCCACCCTATACGTCTGTTGCCACCCAAGGTGTGATAAAATTCTTTTTTTTTCGTGTGGTTTAGTGACCAAATCTATTTGTCAGAGTTATTCAGGCTGCCCGTAGGCCTCTGACGTGGCCTAACGACTGCTGCCGAGCGACAGCAAACAGGACCAACTGCTTAGCGTGCTTTCCGAGGCACGGCTAGGCTCAGATGAAAGTGTCACTAGCCCATCCAGGTACTGACCTCGCCCAGCGTTGCTTAACTTGTACGATCGTTTTCAATGTGTACTCATAACTGGACTACGAGCCCCTCTTATATAAAATAAGTGGGTTATATCCGTTTTATATGTATAATAATTCGTAGTATTGACTATAATCCTAAAATATAATAATAAGCTGATGATGAATGATACCAGCCCCTAGTAACATATAGGCATTATTATTTCGAAAACTGATATCCTATTACAATAATGATATAACAGAGGTTTGTTTACATTTTTCAGATTTATGCCAATACTGGCCCGGTTGCTATCAGACTCAATTTCAAATGACAAGAAAATAAAACTTCTATCTGTCATGCAGGTCAGTGTTGTATCCAAATGATTATATTATTTCGTACAATTATTGGGCTGTTATCTAAATATTCCTGTACCTTTCCACTGTTCAAGGTCATCTGTGATTATCGATTGCCGTCTGCCGCGTGGATCGGAATAGCACTTTTATGTGCAATGCTATTGTCTGCGAAAATTAAAAATGATACTATTTTCAGGATGTCTCCTACAGTATAAAAATCAGTTGGCAAGAGTCATACCTCACCAGCCTCATGAAGCAGCTGACCGACTTCATAATGCAGCCCATGACTGAGCCGCAGCATCGTGCCATCGGCCACAAGTCCCTGACCGTGCTAGTCAACCTGTGCTACGGAAACCTGCCCGCGATATACGCTCTCATGAGGACTGTTGACACTAAGGATTTTGTTGTGCATCTTATTAGTTTGAAGGTATGGAAAATATTTATTTTGAAGAAATGTACAGTTTCTTCATAACTAATAACCTTTTTTTAAATTTAGGTTTTTTTTTCGAGGCCTTTGTCACTTTATGACAGTTTATGACCATGCCAGCCTCATTGGGACTCACCAAATAAGCCCGTCAATTTTTTCCTTTACTTGTGCATAAGACCTTGCTTATTGCCAAATGACATTGCCACATTTCAATGGAGCTTTGCCCCACCTACAAAACTACGTGACCATTTAAGCTGTACCTATCATTTTGTTGGGGACTTATTACAGGTTTCATATTGCATAATCATAATCAGTATAATTTTCTACTACTCTCGCAACTCCAATAGAAGAATAACAAAAACAATAAATAATTCGCTTCGATTTCTTACTATTTTCTGAATTCTTAATTAAGCTGTTTTTTTCGAATCGCAACTTGTACAAAACTTTATTTTAAACCAATAATTTTACTAAGAAACGGAGATATTTTTACATTTATTCGTTATCTTGTACAACTTGCGGTTGATGGTGGGGCAGAATCTGGCATTATCATTTCATGATTCTAGGTCAACGGGAAGTACCCTATAGGTAGCCTATAGGTTTTTTTTTTAATTTTCATACAAATATGCAATAAAATGCGACATAAACGGTCATATTTTTTGATTGCGTTGATTTTTTCACGGCTGCATAAGGTTGCAGACCTAAGTATATGGTATTAATTTCAACTTATCAATCCTGAGATATGTCTTGACAGACAGACGGACAACAAAGTGATCCTATAAGGGTTCCTTTTTTCCTTTTGAGGCGCGGAACCTTAAAAACGGTCCTAAAGAGAGTGTGCAGAGGAAAGCAACTAAAATCCTATTCACCTTATGACGGAAGCCCTACGAAGAGAGACTGAGGATATTGCAGCTCACCACATTGCAGGAGAGAAGACTGAGGGGAGATTTGATCGAAACATTTAAAATCATGACCTTCATATACAACCTCCCAGACTTCAATAAGGCAATGTTTAATATGACAGACACACGACCGTTGCGAGGACACCACATGAAATTAGACTGCACCTTCAGCACCAATGTCGCTCGTCACTTCCTGAGCAAACGAGTTGTTCAGGCCTGGAACTCACTTTCAGACGACGTTGTCTCTGCCGTCTCAGTTAACGCATTCAAAAAGAAATTGGACAGTTATTTTAAAACCACTAAGTGATAGACTTTACAAACACTGTGAAGTGGACATATCGGCGATGAGCTGCCTGTCCATAATTAAATAATAATAATAAAGTCCATTGACCCAACCACTGAGCCACCGAGCTCTATGCTCGGCTAGAGCTCGGTGGCTCAGTGGTTGGGTCAATGGACTTGCAATATGGAGGTCCCAGGTTCGATTCCCAGCTAGGGCAGCCATGTACCAATGAGTTATCCTCGGTTTTTTTCGACGGAAATCTTACGTACATCTACCGAGTGCTCTCAAAACGGTGAAGGAAAACATCGTGATGAAACCTGCATGCCGTAGAAGAAGAAAAAAATCTAAGGCATGTGAAATCCGCCAACCCGCACTGGGCCCGCGTGGTGGATTATGGCCCGAGCTCCCTCGATGCAAGGGAAGGTCTGTGCCCGAGCAGTGGGGCAATATAAATAGACTGATGATGATGATGATGAATAAATTCCGTTCTACTTGATGTGCTTTGAATTGTTCCAGGATGGCGGTTACGGTGGCGTGGAGGTATGTCGTCTCCTGCTGTGCCTGTCGGGCGCGACGCGCGGCGCGGCGTCCGCCCGACAGCCAGACGTGCACAGCTACCTATGCTGTACTCTGCGCACGTTCAACAAGGCCGCCTTGTGAGTACACGCTTACTTTGCCGCCACTCCGCTCCACTCCGTCGGTTTACGCTGACCCTTTTTTTTTCATTCACTTTAAGGTCGTCATGGTACGAAATAACAAAGTATTATTGAAGTAAGCGTGCTATAAGGCTGCTTTTCCACCAGAGCTGTGCGAGGTAGCTAAGCGGTGTGCGAGGCAAAAATTCACCAATAGAATCACTTCATTTTCCAAGCCTCGCTCAGCTCAGTGATTCTATTGGTGGAAAAGCAGCCTAAGAGTTCACGTAAGGGGGCTGTTCACATTAGGGCAATCATCCAAATCATACCCACATAAAACACAAGCTCACGACAAACACCTCTGTCAGCGAACACATGTGAGATTCAGATGGGACTGTATTTCCATTCCAGTGAGAGGGACTCGACGCAGTTGCTCCACGCGTACACGTTTATCAACGACCTGTGTACTGATGCTAACCTCCGTAGCTCAGTGCTCACGTACCCAGATTTCAGTGCAGCACTCAAGGATGGACTCAAGGTTTGTTTGTTAAGTAATATGCCATTAAATTGTTAGTTTTTAGGGTTTTGAACCTCAAGAGGAAAAAATACCTTATAGAATCACCTTGCTGTCCGTCTGTCTGTCAACACCTATATCTCAGAAACGCGTGGACGGATCAAGTTGAAATTAATACTCAATACTCAGGTCTGCAACCTCATGCAGCCGTGAAATAAACCAACCTTCTACGCCAACGCAATCAAAAGATATCGCTGTTTATGTCGCATATTTATGTATGAAAATGCAAGAAATGACATTGCCACATTTCAATGGAGCTTTGCCCCACCTATAAAACTATGTGACCATTTAAGCTTAATTTTGTTGGGGACTTATTACAGGTTTCATATTGCATAATCATAATCAGTATCATTTCCTACTACTCTCGCAACTCCTATAGAAGAATAACAAAAACAATGAATAAATCGCTTCGATTTTTTACTATTTTCTGAATTCTTAATTAAGCTGTTTTTTTCGACTCGCAACTTGTATAACTTTAATTTTTAACCAATAATTTTAATAAAAAACGGAGGTACTTTTACATTTATTCGTTATCTTGTACAACTTGCGGTTGATGGTGGGGCAGAATCTGGCATTGTCATTTGTGAATCGTATTCGCAAACGAGCAAATGTTTGCGCAACAAATGCTCGTTCGTGAAACGAATGCTCCCGGCGAGTACCGTCTTGTACACTAATAATAATAATAACATATCCCTTCTAATTAAAGTTCTCTAAGGGGCCTCTACGCGTTGGACCTATGTCTCCGTGCAAGCCTTTCAAAGGACCGGGTTTTCTTAAACCCATGACACCTGGAGAGATACATAATAATATTAATTTTATTTCGCAACAACAGTTTAACATAAAATAGGTACAAGATACAAGAAAAATGTATTATTCATGTTTGTATGTTTGGTCCCTGGTCCACACTAATCTATCTTCCACACTAGGATTCCCTGTGTTGTGGAGACCAGTGAACAGTGACCAGGGAACTAACACAACAATGTAATATGTGTGTTCAGGAAGTAGAAAACCTATGTCAGATGTCTCCAGAGGAAACAGAGCAGGATGCAGGGAACAGCTGTCTCTCTTACGCACTGAAGTTCCTCACATCTCTTGTCAACCTGGGTGAGAGTTTTTTTTTGTAATATTCCGTTTGCAATAAGCGATAGAGGTAAATCTCAGTAGAAAAGTGGTACCTTACGATGTTCGATAGACATGAGCCATAGAAAAACGAACGTATACAGGTGGTTTAATTAATTAAGGTTGAGATTTTCTCACGAACTATTTGACCGATTGTAATAATGGTTTTACTGGTATATAAATGGTTTTACTTGAGGTCGTTCTCAAGATTGACTTCTGAGCTGAGAGTGATTTATTAATATGGGCCTTAGAATCGCTGTTATTAGTACTTATTGTATGTCAATATTATTTATTTATTTTATTAATGGACACGACAGTTCGTCATATGCCAATGTCATGTTACAGAAAATTCAATATAGGTATTCAATTCAATAATATCTTCCTCCAGGGGAGCCGCAGTAGTGTCTTCACCCTGGGTAGCCGCGTCTTCATGTCTTCATCCAGAGGAGACGCCGTAGCGTCATCACTCTGGACGAAGCAGCTCGACAGTCACGTTCACTCCCGAGCTTGTAGCGGGATCTCTTGATAAAAGCTTGAAACTTCAGATCTTGCATAAATAATTCAATAACTTCACCGTACTGTCATTCGCGAACATTTTCTGATTAATTTAACGTGATATTAAACACAAAATAGTCCCTGTAGACGTTAAAAGGAAAATTATCAAATAATTTCGCAACCCGCCATTTTCAAGAGAACCTTTCATGTCAATATTGTTGTTTGCAGACCTGTACTCGCTGCGCTGTCACCACTGTCAGCTGGTGTGCGTGTGTCTGCGCGCGAGCCGCGTCTGTCTGCCCGAGGCTCTGGAACTATTCGCCGCCGTCGTCGCGCAGTACAGAGGTAAGGCTCGTAAGAAGGTTATATCGCATTCTGTAATGTCCTAGCCTTGTTGGCAGTATGCTGGGCTGCTGTTCAATTAGTGGGGAAAGCTTGTACGGTGAAAGAAGATCACAGAAAGGTCTATACCGCAGCCTAAATCAAAAATCTATGTATTTATATTATTATTATGTAATTAGTTAAGTCAGCTTAGTTCGTTTCTATGTAATCGGCAAATTAATGTTTTATGTCATAGTGAGATTGGTAACTCACTATGACAATAGTGAGTTACCAATATTGTCATATTGGTAATATTACAATATTACCTTATAGGCTAAACTAAAAAGTTTAGCCTATAAGGCATAGGCTAAACTTTTTAGTTATAAGTTAACTCTAATTATCGAATACTTTTTGTGTCTATTGTCTGTTTTTTCTCCAAATAAATAAATAAATAAACAATATTTTGTAAACAAATATGATCGTCTAATTACATGTTGTGATGTAACACTGAAGGAACTGATTGATCGAACCTGTTCATCATTGTGAAAGTAAAGTGATCTGATCTAATAATGTGAAAATAACTATGCAATAATCACAGAATAGCTTAAAATGTTAGATGGGTAGGGTAGTTTTTGTTTACAAAATAAGACACTTGGTATGGGTTTTAGTACATTTATCGTAATAGTTTATTACGATAAATACTATTTTTTACATGCTTATTTATAACGTGATTCAATTTCGGTAAGTTGTAGTTCGCATAATTGCGAAAAACGGCCGTTTTGGCACATTTGTGAACTACAACTTAGCTTGTCGCAATTATGCCATGTATTGTATATTGAATAATAGTATTCATATACATATTATTTTTTCAAGATTGGCGGCGCTAGTTGGCTCATGGCAGGCCCTTAGGTGCCGCGGTAGTTTTCGAAAGAGTACCCGTGGTCCTGTCCATGGTGGCGGAGGCGGAACACCCCAGGAGTTTTAGTTGGTGCAAGTCCAACATAATCGCCCGTTCCCCCGGACGGGCGGTATACATAATGTATTTCTCCTGGGTAACAAAAAAAAAAAAATGGAAGGCTCTTAGGTATACAAATAAAAATCCTGTAACAGGTCAGGTATAAAACGAATAGATGAATGATCCATGTGAGGCGATGCGGCAGGCATCACCAGGACAGGCCAGATGTCTTATTGTACTTCATTAAATATTGTTTTTGCTTGTCCACAGACGAGGGTCGTCTGCCCCAGGAGCTGATCTCCGTGATCAGCGAGGGCTTGCCGGCTCTGCTGGTTCCGCCAGCCCTGGAGCCAGGCAAGGCGGGAGTGCAGTGGGTCAGATTATTACATTATTACTAGTCATGTATTACAGTAGAATTACAAATAGATTACTTAATAACAAGACCGAAACACAAAACCGCTTGCGAAATTATCGTATGGCGTGAAAAAAAACACCCTGAACTGAATTTATTCGAATATTTACATTTTCATAAATCTACTCAAACTTGTAAATCTTTTAACATTCCATAATAATTATGAAACAATGTACCTTACATCTAATTAAAACGATTATATCATTAAATTAATAGTTAACAAATATTTTTTATGTCACTTAAGTTATATTTCATTTTTTTTTGTAAACCTATAAATTGTCCCACTGCTGGGCAAAGGTCTCCCCCCTCCTCTTCCATCCATCCCTGTCCTGAGCCTCTTCCAGCCACCCATCCCTGTATCTAACGATATCATCCCTCCACCTACGCCGACCTACCTTATATTTCATTTATTTATTTCAAATTTTGTCCAACATAACGGGTTGCCCCAAGGCGTAGGACAGTCATATTTACATTATATATAATAACTTGAGTAAGTACAAAAGTGCTTAGAATATTAATTATACAATAGACGAATGCAATTCTCACAATATCTAGCACACTCTCTCACTACACTCAACCAACTTTCAGCAAACAAGTCACACTCATGAGCTGAGTGTGACTTGACTCACTTCATTTCCACATGCCAGAATTACATCATTTCGGTATTTTATTTAGAGATATTTTTTACGAAGGTAACCTTATCGCTCGAAACGATCTCTTCCAGATAGGAAAGCCCATATGGCATGATGAGTTGTTACACAATGTATTTATTTGTATTATTTTAATATCAATTAATGTATTGTGACAGCTGCAAGCTGTGGGCGCGCTGTGCGAGACCGGAGAGACGCAGGAGCGGGTGCTGCGCGAGGTGACGCCGGACACCTTCGAGGACACTCTGTACAGCGTACTGCAATATACGGCACAGGTATTTTATTATAATTATTTAATATCATAAATGAGAGCGGTGGCTCAGTGGTTGATGGGTCAATGGACTTGCGATATGGAGGTCCCAGGTTCGATTCCCAGCCAAGGCAGCCATGTAGCAAATACCAATGAGTTATCCTCGTTTTTTTCGACGAATTATTTAATAATTTTCCTTTTAATGTCTACAGTGGTTATTTTGTGTTTAATATCACGTTAAATTAATCAGATAATATTCGCGAATGACAGTATGGTGAATTTTTTGGTGGATTCATGCAGGATCTGAAGTTTCAAGCAATTATCAAGAGTCCCCTTACGAGCACGGGAGTGAACGTGACTGTCTAGCTGCTTCGTCTCCAGGGTGATAACGCTACGGCGACTCCCCTGGAGAAAAAGAAGGCATTGATATCTTGAATATTCTGTACTTGACATTGGCAAATGACAAACTGTCGAGTCCATTAATAGTAATAAAAAATGACAAGGTCGCAGGTTCAAGTCCTGCCCACGGCAATAATTTTTTTATCATGTTCTAGTTTGTTCACCGAGCATGGATAATGCGTAATACAAATTCCGAGTAAAAATAGGAGCGCGTCATCGTTAAATCATGTTTCTAACCGAATGTTAGACATGGTTGTCGGAATAAATAATACAATTATATGAACATTTTCGGTGGGCGTGGCGTGGCCTGTGGTGGCTCAGTTGGTAAGAGCGCGTCACGGAATGACAAGGTCGCAGGTTCAAGTTGTGCCCACGGCAAGAATTTTTTCATCATGTTCTAATAATAAAAAACTTATCATTCATGCGTAACTGGTTCGTTGTTCAGACTGGTCCGGTGGGTATCGAGCGAGCGCAGCAAGCCGTGGTGTTGGGGTGTCGCACCGCGCTCGCGCTCGCACCACTCGCCAAGCACTGGGAGGCGGCGCTCAACAGGCTGCTGGCTCACCATCAGGTCAGAGCATTTTGAGTCTTAATTCTTATTATTAGTTTTATGGACAAGGGCATTAAGGGCCTTCCATGAGCCAACTAGCGCCGCCAATCTTAAAAAAATAATATCTTCCAATATAATAAATTTTATGAAAAAAGCTATTTACAAAATGTTTATTACGATAAATACTATTTTTAAATGCTTATTTATAACGTGATTCAATTTCGGTAAGTTGTAGTTCGCATAATTGCGAAAAACTTCCGTTTTTGACACATTTGTGAACTACAACTTAGCTTGTCGCAATTATGCCATGTATTGTATATTGAAAAATAGTATTCATCCTAATAAATATTTTGTAAATAGCTTTTTTTAATAAAATTGGAAGATATTATTTTTTCAAGATTGGCGGGGCTAGTTGGCTCATGGTAGGCCCTTATAGATAAAACAATTTAGCACGTTAACTAAGTGAAAAGAAGTAAATAAAAAAGTATTAAAAAAATGATCGGATGTGCGTTCATCGATGCCACATTCGCCTTACTTTTATTTCATGTTAATTCCAAGGTGCGCAAACTGCTGTGCGCCGGTATCAAGAGCGGTAGCGGCCCGCGGCGGCGGCAGATCCTGCAGCTAGTCAAACACCACTACTTCCCCAGCGATCAGATGAACCAGGCGAGTAGTGATCATATATATACATACATGCATCCATACACGCACTACTAAACCACACGAGAAAAGAATGTATCGGGTTCTCTTGAAAATGGCGGGACACGACGGTTGCAAAATTATTTGATAATATTTATTTTATTGTCTACAGTGGTTATTTTCAACGTTAAATTAATCAGAAAATGTTCGCGAGTGACAGTATGGTGAATTTGTTAGATAATTTCAGAGTTCCCGCTACAAGCTCGGGAGTGAACGTGACTGTCGAGCTGCTTCGTCCAGAGTGATGACGCTACGGCGTCTCCTCTGGATGAAGACATGAAGATGCGACTACCCAGGGTGAAGACGCTACTGCGACTCCCCTGGAGGAAGATAGATGACTATTATATATAAAATTTTCTGTAACATGACATTGGCAAATGACGAACTGTCGAGTCCATTAATAAAATAAATAAATAAGAATGTATCTTTATTTATTTACCACAGGTCTTCGGTGATACTCTCCACAGCTCTCCAGAGCCTATCCCCGAGTGTTCCCCTCGGGGCCTGATGGGAGTGGGTGCGGGCGAGGGTGAGACCGGATGGTGCGCGCCGCAGCGGCTCGCGCCCGCACAGGAGCGCGCCATTGATGCACTGGTGACGCACCTAGGGGCAGCGCTCAGAGACAATAGGGTGAGTCTATGGCCTGTTCCGCCCGGGGCCTGGGCCCGACGGGGGTGACGGTGGGCGAGGACGCCATTGATGCACTGGTGACGCACCTCGGGGCAGCGCTCAGAGACAATAGGGTGAGTCTATGGCCTATTTCCCCGGTGTCTGGGGCCGGCGGGAGTAGGGGCAGGCGAGGACGTCATTGATGCACTGGTGACGCCCATCAGGGCGGCGCTCAGAGACAACATGGTGAGTCTATGACCAGTTCCCCCGTGGCCTGGGGCTGGCGGGAGTGGGGGCTGGCGAGGACGTCATTGATGCTCTGGTGAGGCGCCTCGGGGCGGCGCTCAGAGACAACAGGGTGAGTCTATTGCCTGTTCCCCGAGGCCTGGGGCCGGCGGGAGTGGGGGCAGGCGATGACGCTATTAATGTACTAATGACGCGCCTCGGGGCGGGGCTCAGAGACAACATGGTGAGTGTATGGCCTGTTCCCCCGGGGCCTGGGGTCGACGAGGGTGGGGGCAGACGAGGACGCTATTGATGCACTAATGACGCGCCTCGGGGCGGAGCTCAGAGACAACAGGGTGAGTCTATGGCCTGTTCCCCCGGGGCCTGGGGGCAGACGAGGCCGCTATTTTTTTTTTTTTTTTTTATTCGTCATAACAAAATCCACAGCACTTAAAAAAATTACATTTCAGTATAAGTCATAACACACTGCCAATGACGGATTTACAATATTAAAAATAAACATAAAAATTAGGGGAGTTAAGTGTGTGTTGGTTTGATATGGAGGGTGGGTGAGGGTGTGTACGTGCGTGTGAGAGAGTGAGAGGGTGGGTGAGGGTGTGTACGTGTATGTTATGTATTTACTGTAGTACTCATATCCCCCAACAATGCTACGACATCCTTCTTGAAGGTGTTCCTGCTGGTATTGAACAGGTCCAGGACGGAGAAGGTTTTATTAAATTAACTCTGCATTCGGTAAACAATTGAATTTCGTGCATAGTTAGTTTCCGCTAATTGGACATGAAACAAAGGTGTATGTCTAGAGCGTCTATCTGGAACACAAAAGCACAAAGCTAGGGACGTGAGTTCCTGGCAGTCAATGGAGCCATCGCAGATACTGTGTAAGAATGTCATGTCAAGAAGGGCGCGTCGTCTGTCCAATGTCATAATACGGTGTAAGCTACAAGACTCGTCGTAATCCAAGCCTGCATTTAAGCGGTTAGTACGGAAGTTAAGGTGTTTGATAAATTTTGATTGAATCCGCTCAATGTCTTGCCTGTAACAGATGTATTGAGGATTCCAGACACTGCTACAGTATTCAAGTACACTTCTCACATATGCGAAGTATAGAACTTTAATGCAACTGAGGTCAGAAAATGGTCGACCCACACGCAGTACAAATCCTAGGTTCTTATACGCCCTATTGACGATGTCAGTTATGTGATCGCTGAATGTAAGTTTCGAATCCAAAAGCACTCCCAGATCTCTAACTGAGTTAGAGCGTTTTAGTTGAGTATTGTTCAGTGTATAATTAAAATGGGTAGTGTTTGTTTTATGACTGAAAGTAATGATCACGCACTTTCCGACATTAACTCCAATACGGTTAATGCGATAATAATCAGAGAGGCGATTTAGATCCTGTTGCAAGTTTTCACAGTCAGATATACCGTCAATATTTGCGTATATTTTAGTGTCGTCAGCATACATGAGGAATTTAGAGTGTAATAAACATCTTCCGACATCATACAAATAAGCCACATAGAGAAGAGGACCCAAAATGGAGCCTTGGGGAACACCTGAAATAAAGTTGATAAAATTTGAGCGAAATCCACCAAGTACGACAGCTTGACTACGATTGCGTAGGTATGATTCTATCCACCTTAATAGATTTCCACAAATACCGAGTTCTTGCAGCTTTTTTAACAGTATTACGTGATCCACGCGATCAAACGCCTTCTCAAAGTCTGTGTAAACCACATCCACCTGTTTACCACCACGTCTGCGGCCCATAGCACATAGGA
This sequence comes from Tachystola acroxantha, assembly GCA_963506565.1. NCBI lineage: Eukaryota > Metazoa > Arthropoda > Insecta > Lepidoptera > Oecophoridae > Tachystola > Tachystola acroxantha. The sequence goes on along the minus strand of OY735892.1, from coordinate 3,596,703 downwards.
CATCATGAGTGAAGATGGCTAGGTTAGTGTTTGTGGATCTACCTTTAATAAAGCCATGCTGATTATGCGGAATTGCACGACATAAAAATGGGTACATGTGGCAGTGGACGACACGCTCAAACAATTTGCTCACGACATTTAGTATGGATATGGGACGGTAGTTTTCTATTGATGACTTGAAACCCTTCTTATGAATGGGTACTACTAACGCGATTTTCCATATAGGTGGAAAGTAACCATTGAGAAGGCAGCGATTAAACATCAAAGTGATAGGAAGAGCCAATGTTTTAGCTATTGATGCACTAATGACGCGCCTCGGGGCGGAGCTCATAGACAACATGGTGAGTGTATGGCCTGTTCCCCCGGGGCCTGGGGTCGACGAGGGTGGGGGCAGATGAGGACGCTATTGACGCACTAATGACGCGCCTCAGAGACAATAGGGTGAGTCTGTTCGAATAGTTGCCTAGTCGACGAACGGAATATCGTATAAACATTTGCTCGACACACTGCAGTACGAATGGTTAACTTCGCAATTGTTGTAATTCTGTAATTCAGTTCAGTTCAGTAATTAATTAATAAATAAAAATTTACAAGTCATTTTCTTAACAAAATAGGTGATATTAAACCATACAGATTGTTTTTATAATTAACAATTTCAATACTCAACAATAATATTTAGTTTAAAAATTTATATGTTTGTCTTCAGATAAGTGACATCGCGACCTCTAGCGTGATGGAGCTGTACGGTTACAAGATGGCCTGTCTGGAGGAACGTCTGCATTCACACTCGGTAGCGCTACAGGTACGTACGCCAGCAGATCAATGGTAACACTTGCAGTACTATTTCAAGTCAGGTTAGGTTAGTTACTCAAATGTTTTCTAAATTTGTTGAATTTTACTTTTATTGTTAAGATCGATATACATTGTAACCTTTTCCTTGGATTTCTAAGCATGCCGTTGTTGCCTATAATTGGGGTGACACTTAGCATAATTATTTTGTGGACTATTACACTGTAATTATTTTGGTGTCACCCTGTGGGTAACCTATTTCATAAAATAAATAAATAAAATAAGTCTTACGACGCAGATAATAAGAACGGGCCAAAGTCCAAAGAGTTTTTTAAATGTATGTTATGCCTGCTTTCCTCTGACATGGTGGTCGGAGTCTTTATTTGGTTATGGTTTGTTTATGTTTTATTATTATTACCTTGTTCTGGGCGTTGGGGTCAGTACATACACCTGTATGTACTGGTATTAGAAGTGACACACATATTATACATCTTTTACAATTTGATTATATGTACACATTTCGTTATTTACTAATTAAGTACAAAGTGTTACATTTGATGTGAAAATCCAAAGAATCTTTTAGACATACCTCGGCAACTAAAGTTGACCCAAAATGACGGTCTCACTAAGTCAGAGTGGTCTATGTTATTATTCTTCTTCTTCTTGGGGGTTGCCTCTCCAACTAGTGAAGGTTGGCAATCAGCTCTTCATCATCAGTCTATTTATATTGCCCCACTGCTCGGGCACAGACCTTCCCTTACATCGAGGGAGCGCGGGCCATGATCCACCACGCGGGCCCACTGTAGATTGGCGGATTTCACATGCTTGAGATTTTTTTCTTCTAGGGCATGCAGGTTTTATCACGATGTTTTCCTTCACCGTTTTGAGAGCACTCGGTAAATGTATGTACGTAAGTATTTCCGTCGAAAAAACCGAGGATAACTCATTGGTACATGGCTGCCCTAGCTGGGAATCGAACCTGGGACCTCTGCATCGCAAGTCCATTAACCTAACCACTGCACCACCGAGCTCTCTCATCATCATATTTGTGTCTATCTCTCGCGAGGCGGAACAGGTCTGCGGCGCTCGCGATTCCAGTCCATTCCAGGATGTTACGCAGCCACGACTTTTTCCTGCGACCGATTCTTATCTTTCCAGTTTCATGTTATTATTACTATATTGTAATCAGCGTATTGTCCTGCAGGGTGCCACTGAGCACATGGCGTCGCTGCAGCACGCGCTGGCGATGCTACAGGCCACCAACTCCTCGCAGCAGGACGTCCTCTACACCACGCAGATGATGAACGAGAAGTGAGTGCTTATATCATTAATCTCCTATAAACAACTAGGTCTTACTAAAATAATTTAAAAAACGTCCAAATAAGGGTCCATTGTTAACGTCCAAATAATCTCCAATAAAGCAAATGAGGGTCCATTCATCCGTTTGGACCTTCTTTGCGCTCGGACAATTTTAGAAGGCAGACTGTGTATCTAGTTGTTTATAGGATATCAATGGCTTATAGACATTTGTTTTGATATTTTCTTGCATGTGCGATAAAATCTAATGGTCATATTCGTATTTGCGTATTTGTCATAATTGCCTGTGTGGTTGGTATTCTTGACAAAATATTCGGCTTATTTGTATGCACGTCAAGTATTTGACAAATACGACAAACATCCAATAGCGAATACGAATAGCCAAATAAAGTGGGAGCATAACTAAATGATAAATGGAGATTTTTTTGTGAAACCTAGCCCTTAAGAGCCAATTCAGCTGATACACTCTCAAGGCGTGATCACCATCTCAAGTGTGTCATTTATGATTAAACCAATCTTGAGGGCGTATCACGTGATGTCTTTTTCAAGTCGCGGTTCGCCTGCAATCAGCAAATAGGTTCTCAAGTGTGCGTTTGAGTTTTGTTTATTAATACGGCGTTACTCACGTGATACCCGATTCCTAAACGCGCACCTAAGTTACGTTATTAATAGGAATGCCTTCTTGAGGTTGTTCTCAAGATAGACTTTTGAGCTAAGAGTGATTTATTAATACGGGTCTTGGTAAGTAAAACAAAAGATTAAAATTTATTTGGGCTACAGGAGGCGACAAAATAACAGACATACATTTAAACCACACATACATTCTAGAAACATTACCTACTCGTGCCAACAGTCGGGTAAACAACGTATACGTTTATTTAAACATAAATATAATGTATAATAACTAGGTTTAACACTTTCATCAGAATTGCTATTATGTAATTTATTTCAAATCAGCTGTACAAATACATAATATACCTAACCAACCATATTGTGTAATGAAACCTAATGCAATAAACTGGCACTTTAACCGGTTGTAATACGGTCTACATTGCAAATTGTTTTTGTGCTTTCGTAGAATCTTACCTTTCACTTACTAAGCGATCGGTAAATTCGGGTATGTAGTCATCAGCATCGGTGGTTCAGTGGTAGAATGCTCGCCTGCCACGCGGGCGGCCCGGGTTCGATTCCCGGCCGATGCAATATTTTTTGTTTTTCATTTTTATAAAATTCGTAAAAATACGTAACAATTTATTATAGCCGTATTGATGTTAGCTTGGAGATTTTGTTCTGCCGTTTTTTCCAATAAGTTTCTGTTATTAGATAGTAGGTATAGTCGAAGACAGAGATACGTACAGTCATGAGTAATAACATAGAAACATCCTTAAAATTCAAATTCATGAAACAACTTTAAATCGCAAAAATAAGTATGCTAAACTGTGGCCAATAATTATGTAAACGCTAAATTGTATCAAAATAAAGTACACACCCCACCAAGCAAATGTTGTACAAGGGTGTTGTGTAACGTTTTAAATGGAACCCTGTATTTTAGAAGATATTATTTTTAAGCTCTGTGACGCCTTAGCTTACAAAGAAGACTTAGCTTAGCTTTAAGAGTTAGTAGAGCTCGGGAGTGAGCGTGACTGCCGAGTGCCGAGCTATTTCGTCCATGTTGATGACGCTACGGCGACTTCTTTGGAGGGAGATACTATGATATCTTATGAATACTCTGTAAATATGTACATTGGCAAATGACGAACAGTCGAGTCCATTGACTAAATAAATAAAGTGAAATCCGCCTTGCAGACACAAGAAGACGATGGACCAGCTGCACAAGCAGCTGGAGGACGCCGAGGCGACGATGCGCGGCTTCCGCGCCAAGCTCGCGGCAGAGAGGATGGACAAGGACAACCAGAGAGATATACTGCAGAAGGAGTGCCGCGCGGAGATCGCTGTCAGTATAACTTATCAAGAATCCTGCCAATTAATTCCCATTTTAATGTATTAGCACCACTTGCACTAACAGTAACCCGTGATAAGTGCATTCAACATGCTCCCACTTTATTTGGCTATTCGTATTCGCTATTGGATGTTTGTCGTATTTGTCAAACATTTGACGTACATACAAATAATGACGTACAACATACGAATATTTTGTCACACATATCAACCACACATGCCAATTATGACAAATACGCAAATGCGAATAGCCAAGTGAAGTGTCACCATTACAAAATAGACATAAATAAAATTCTTGATCAACTGTGAAATCAAAATTGATGACAATGCCAGATTCTGCCCCACCATCAACCACAAGTTGTACAAGATAACGAATAAATGTAAAAATAAAAATATCTCCGTTTTTTTATTAAAATTATTGGTTTAAAATAAACTTTTGTACAAGTTGCGATTCGAAAAAAACGGCTTATTTAAGAATTCAGAAAATAGTAAGAAATCGAAGCGAATTATTCAATATTTTTGTTATTCTTCTATAGGAGTTGCGAGAGTAGTAGAAAATGATACTGATTATGATTATGCAATATGAAACCTGTAATAAGTCCCCAACAAAATGATAGGTACAGCTTAAATGGTCACGTAGATTTGTGGGTGGGGCAAAGCTTCATTGAAATGTGGCAATGCCATTTGTTGAAAAATTAAGTAACTACAGGCCTTTGGAAAAGATGTGTTAGAAAGAGACAGAAATAGTACACGATACGGGCTGATGATGATGGTATTCTTTTCACAGTTCTCTTCAACAGGAATATGGTTGACTGATGCATTAAAAATTGAATCAAATAGCCTATTGCGTAAATACGAATTCAGAGTGACTGTTGTTTTCAGAATGTGGAGAACGAGATGAAGGCTCGCGAGCGCGCGGCGGAGGAGCGCCTGCGACAGGCGGATGCGGAATACAAGGCGCTGCAGAAACAACTCGAGAAGATGGTTAGTACAATGTTCAGCCGATAATAGAGATAAAGGGGTCTCAATATACAAACTTGAGGTTTTCTCAAAAAGTACTTGACAGATTTTTACAAATCTACTCGTATACATATAATAAGACTGTAAAAAAGTTGTGTCTGTACATTGGATATTTTTTGAAAAGAACTGATGATCGATACTGATGCCAAAACACAAATTTTTAGAATTTTTGTCTGTATGTCTGTGACTTTGTGCAAGTATCACGCCATTACTACTGAAGGGATTTTGATGGGAGTTTCACTAGGAGATAGCTGAAATATCCGGACAGCTCATAGCCTATAAGCCATGGCGGTATGTGATGTGGAAACAAGGATGCAGAGAGGAAGATCTGCCTCCTGATCTCCTCCATCCTCCTTCTCTACGCAAACGAAGTTGCGGGGTACAGCTAGTATGCCAATATAAAAACAATGCTACACATCTAGTCTCAGGTAAATAGTAACATAGTTATACTTTTTGTATATTGCCGTTGGGTTTCCTATAAATTAAAAATAAAACAAGCGGAGATTATTAATACAAATAAAACCCGACTGCATTTGATAAAATTTTTATAACCTATATGTCACTTCTACAATCAGGACGAATCTAACGACACCTCATATCATAACTCATTTATAACTTCTTAGGAATCTTAGGAACAGATCTTAGGAACACTAAGTACACTTGATCACGTCAATCAACAATATTCCAAACTTGTATTGGACAATCTATTGGCAAAGAGCAGACCGGTGCAGACAGTCAGATTACATTACAATAGATATTGTATTCACACTACCCGTTTCACCACAGCACTGCAGCTATTTATATATATATACTCCACATAGTTTATTTGCCACATTAAAGTTTTTACAGTCATCTTCTACTTTATAAAATAATAATAATAATAAATATATACTTATAAATGCAGCTATTGATTATAATTATTAATTGTAGAACCCATCAAGCCGTTTAGGCTGCAGGGCGTGCCAAAGAATTAGACATACATACTCACATACAAAACTCAAAAACATAACCCTCCGTCTTGCGCAGTCAGGTAATTAATAAAATAAAAGGCATGTCGTCAGTTTGTAGTACGAACTTGGTTCTTAAAAATAACTAGATTATGTTATGTGCAGACAAACAAAAGCACTGAGCTGGCCGGTGTGCTGATAAAGTTCGAGGAGCGAGTGAAGCAGCGCGACAAGCGGCTGGAGGAGGCGGCGCTCGCTGAGAGCGCGCTCAGACGTGAGCTGGAGCACAGAGACACGGTGAGATCAGGAGCAGCTTTGAGTGGGAAATGACCTTAGAAATGATATTAATTACCATTCCAGTGACAGAAATCATTGCCAAAAAATTAAAGTACAGTCGACAGCAGATCAATGGTAACACTTTTTACTTTTGACAGTTCTTATTATTTGCGTCGTAAAACTTGAAATCGTACTGCAAGTGTTACCATTGATCTGCTGTCGACTGTACGTTAAAATAGAAAAACTCCAAAACACAATAACGATGCACATCGAGTCCATCAATAAAATAAATAAATAAAGAACATTTTAATTTTTACTTCACAGACAATAAAACAACTAGAGAAAACGGTCCTGGAACGCGAGAACCGTTTGTACCAGGTCACCTCACAGCTGGAGGAGATGACGCGGATCCAGGACGCGGTCGCCAAACTGATGAGCAAGAGCTCTGGCTCCATGCCCGCTAGCTGACGGCTCCGAGGTAAGTACCAGGCAAAAAAGTACTAGGGAATTATGACGATAGAAGAGTCCTGCCTCTACACTACACCTAATAGTTAATGTCTTTTTCGGGGAGGAACATTAAAAAAATTCTTCAGTATTTGTTTTATGCATTATGCCATGCTCGGCGAACAAAAAATGACGATGTCACGGAATGACAAGGTCGCAGGTTCAAGTCCTGCCCACGGCTAGAAATTTTTCATGATTTAAAAAAATATTATTTATTGTATAAGCATTACACAAGGAAGTAAGCTCTTACAAATACCGAAAACGTCCGAAACATGGTTATTCACCGATTTTGGAACGACACTATTTCAGTAATGTGACGTCATCGTCACTACGCCCTTTTAATTTTCACGATCTTAACTTAATATTTTAAGTTAATATCTTAACTTAACTTAAATAAATAAGTAGACAGAATATAATTGCTGCACATAGATTGCGGTCCGGACATATTCCATCAAAATCTTTTGCATTCTTGATGCGCAAAGTTGAATCTCCCAACTGCGAAGATTGTGGGACCAAGGAGGACTTGCAACATATTTTGATGGAATGTGTCCGGTACGAGACTAAAAGAGAGCATGTTATTAATAGTTTAGGTTTATGCAAATTAGATATAGGTATATTCCACGGCATTTTAGCTGAGCCAACTTCAGGCCCAGCTAAAATGCTGTTCTCGGTCTTTTATAAAATTTAAGTTAATTTAGAATAGGTACGATGGGATTGGCATCGTCACTTTGTGTACAAAAATCCCTAAACAATTATAGAATAAATAAATAAATAAAAACTTAATATTTAAATAATGAAAACGACGTTATTTTAATAAAAGGAAAAATATGGGTCCCTTAATTTTACCTATATACCATTGATCTCCTATAAACAACTACATACACAAAGGTTTTACTAAAACAATTTAAAAAACGTCCAAATAAGGGTCCATTGTTAACGTCCAAATAATGTCCAATAAAGCAAATGATCATCCGTTTGGACTTTCTTTGCGCTCGGACATTTTTAGAAGGCAGACTGTGTATCTAGTTGTTTATAGGAGATCAATGCTATATACATAAAAAAATATAATAAAGTAGGGTAAAAAATTTAGACCTTGTCAATTTTGTCATGTGTTTAGAATTTATACTTTGGCAGCTACAATCCAATTATATACTTAATTACAGTACTTACACCAATATTTATCTCCGCAGGTAAAAAGAAAAGAGACTTTCTTTCGAAATAAATCATGGAATGAACGAGATATTAAAATTACTTTGCGATGTCAACTTTTTACAACCTATATATTTTTATCACGCAATTGGATGTATTCCCTCCGTGACAGATTTTAATATTAAACAATTTACAATATACTTTCATATTACGTATATGAACTACTGATAGAATAATTGTGGCAAGATGACTGAAAATTAATATTGTATAGAATATTGTAGACATGTCTCCGACTAATAAAATTTAGTAAAAATAAGATACGTTTTTCATTTTTACTTACTGGCTACAGATACCTTTAACACGTCTACAGTCCAGTGATCCATATATGGAGCACGACAAACTAGCTTCACAAACCCGTGCCCCACATATGCGGCACGATGAAAAGAGTATGTGCCTACCAGATTACACTAAGGGTATTCTTTTCTGAAGGTAAGTAAATTCGATGTCTTTGGTGGATGCTGCTGTCCATTCACGTCCTATTGTTTTCAGAAGAGTGCTCAGAGTGCTCCACCCAGTGTTGAAGTGCTCACATAACAAATGTGATGTATTTCGACTTTTATTAGTGATTGAAATAATAGGCAAGCTTACAAGGAAATCAATACATTTTTTGTACGGGGACTGAACGTGTTAAGCTACTCTTTGAGAAACCTATCTTTCGGTGAATTCTTATGAGCAATATACCTAAATCGTGTTATGTTCCTTTCACACTTCGTTAGTTAATTACAAAAACTTGATTTCTAACTGCAATGTTAGACATGAATTTGAGTAATTGCACAATTACTGGATAGATGTCGCTACCGTCCCTAAGACGAGAATATGTAGACAAAATTCAGGACCTGGGTCACGGTGGCTCTGTTGGAATAGAGCGTGCCACGCCACGGAATGGCGAGGTCCCTGGTTCGAATCCCGGTCGTGATGAAATTTTTTCTCCATTTATCATTTAGATTTTCGTTTCGCATAGCGCAAGAAAATATCAAAAAAAGACACTATAGTTTTATTGAAAACCTTATGAAAGTTATGAGTTTACCCAAACCTTTCACAGTACTTTTTTGTTTGCTGGCCTTGAAAATATATTCCGAGCGATCTTAGCCCGTATTAATAGTCTGAGCTCCAACCCAATCAAGTGCGAATTCAGCTGATACACTCTCAAGACGTGATCACCTTCTCAAGTATGTCATTTATTAATAAACAAATCTTGAGGGCGTATCACGTGATGTCTTTCTTAAGTCGCCAAACCGCCTGCAATAAAGCAAATAGAATCTCAAGTGTGAGTTTGACAGTTCTCTTGAGAACTGAGTTTTGTTTATTAATACGGCGTTACTTAAATGATACCCGATTCCTAAACGCGCACCTAAGTTACGTTTATTAATAGGAACGCCATCTTGAAGTCGTTTTCAAGATTGACTTTAGAGTGATTTATTAATACGGGCCTTGGATTGCCTTAGGGCCTTGGATATTTCGTTACAGTCTTCTGTTTAAAATATCTCCTAACGAACAGTCTGAGACCTCGCGAATGTCATCTAATATGGGTCTGACCTTGAACTTTATGAAACAACTGTTTCATTTTCAGCTCCGCGAAGCGAACGGCTATTGTGAGATGTAGAGTACGGATAGCAGCGACAACTGTTTACACAAAACTATTTAGAATATTACAAGTTGCAATCAACGTCAAAATAAAACAAAGTTATTACCATTTTAAAAATATTTTGACGAAAGTATTTTACGACCACATTTACGTAAAATACGTTCGTCAAAATATTTTTTTCAGAAACTAGGTCAGACTGCTAACGACTTTACGTATTTCTAAAATAATTTATAGGTTAGTAAATTTATAGTTAGCAAATGCTTGCATTTTGGTACAGCTAACAGCAGATCCAGTGTAACACTTTGGACCGTTCTTATTATCTGCGTCATAACATTTAAAATGAAATGTACTGCAAGTGTTACCATTGATCTGTGTTGTCCGTACACCGTGTACCTATGTGTATATTTTGTTATTGCAGTGCTCTATGCCACAGTTAAGCCACCTAACTACAAGCTATTTATGATCCCTTAGGGTTAGGGAAGACGGTTAGGGGTTACTGCAACATGCGACTGTAATCGGTATAGCCACTGAGAGCTGCGCGTAACGTCGCTCGGAGTCGCGCGGAGGATCTCAATTATATCGTATGCCGAAGTAAATAAAGTTGAATTCAAATTGTTACTAAATTAATCGTTTCGCTGCTACTCCGTCGGTCTGCGCTGACACTTAGAATCGTATGTCATTCAGATCAGCCTCATAGTTACTGATCTAGAATTTAGGTATCGCTGGCGTTGCTGCCGTTCTTTCGCCTTTGAGATTGAGCTCGGTCTTACAACTCAGATTGTATACAGTTTTTGACAGTCTTAAGAGCGAGATCATGCTGAGCTCGTGTTCAAGACTGTCTAAAGAATCTTGGCATAAGTATGTCTAAAAAAAGAAGTTCAAAAGAAAATGAATTAAACATGCTCCTATCTTGCAGACCGTACTAACTATTCTCGTTCTCCCATATGGGACAGTTTCGTTCCCGGGTCAAAGCCGAGTATTCCGGCAGTGTCACGGCCGCGTCGGGTGCAACCAGCCTGGAAATACCGTTCCGGGGACGCTACAGTTTGGGGCAAAGGTGAGAAAAGGTCAGGCGAGTAGTGGAAAGGTGTTACTAAAATAGTTTTCAATTACGTCATCTTTATTTAGGTAAATTATGCATTTCTGTTCAAGAGCTCGGTGGCAGAGTGGTTGGGGCAAAGGACTTGCGATACGGAGGTCCCAGGTTTGATTCTCAGCCAGGGCAACCACGTACCAATGAGTTATCCTCGATTTTTTCGACGGAAAATCTTACGTACATTTACCGAGTGTTCTCAAAACGGTAAAGGAAAACATCGTGATGAAACCCGCATGCCGTAGAAAAAAAAATCTAAGGCATGTTGAAATACACCAGTCCTCACTGGGCCCGCGTGGTGGATCATGGCCCCAGCTTCCTCGATGTAAGGGTAGGTCTATGCCCGAGCTGTGGGGCAATATAAATAGACTGATAATATGCATTTCTGTTTACTTATGGAACTTATTAGTAGCGTTCACTGCGATAACTGCGTAACGAAATGTCGTCCACTCAAAGATCCCTCTTAATACAAGGACGCAGGTATCTCCCTAATCGCGCCACTAAACCCGATTCGCGACTATTTGCATCCAGTCTCTGCCAGCCACCTTGCGAAGGTCATCCCTCAATCTGGTCGGAGTCTACGTTTACCCGCGTGTGCCCCCCATTCGAGAACCCGTCACCCCATAGGTTATCGCTTCTGCGACGGATGTGACCAGCCCACTGCCACTTCAGTTTATTGATCCTATGAGCAATGTCAACTACTTTTATTCTCTGGCGAAAAAACTCATTTCTTATTCTATTCACCAGAAAATGTCAAGTATACTCTTTCCATATCTCACTGAGCGACGGTTTAACGGCTTAACGGTCGGTTTTATTATACGATACTTTGTTAAAACTAATGTTTTAACCGCTGTTTTCTCGTGGACCCACTAAGTTGACCCACTAGTGGGACCACGAGGGAGACTTATTTCTCGTAGACCCACTGCTTCATCGGTCTGAATTGGATTACTGTCGATAAAGGACAAAGCATAAGGTGTGACTACGGATCGGTCAAGGTATACTTCCCGAGTAGTTGAAGAGCTGAAAACTTACTACTACTTAAACCAATACTTTATTTACTCCACTACCTTAAGCAGCTAGTTTGTGAATGGCCTAACGCATTTTATCAAGAAAATGACCTAATGATATTTCTCCGTGAATAAGTTGGAGTTGGTTATTCATTATATTATCATCTTGTTCCATATATTCTTGGCGGCGTGATGATGCTTCTGATACATTATCATCTTGCTCGCGAAAGATGTTCAATAAACGCAGTAATGATTTTGGGGATCGCTTCTTCACTTCTTTGTTCAGTTGCGAGTGCCAGCTCTCTACTACGTTATTGGTCATATGTCTTTCCCCATAAACATTCCATTCCATACACTTTTCAAAGTAGGTAGTAATCGGCGAGAATAAATTTAGAACGAGTGGACGGGATGGTCACTTTGTGTATCTCTTTAAAATTAGTGCAGTTACGATGAGAATACAAACTGGTTTGTATATTTTTTTAATCAGGTATTTTCGTAACAAATTGTATACCGTCATCTTTTAATGCCTTTATTGCTTTTTTGTATATTTGTGGGACTGGAGTGTCACTAAGACGAGTTTCCACTTTCATTTTACCAATAGATTCATCCACTTCATTCTTACCAAAGTCCGCCGTACAACTGTGGCTATTTCTTTTGATAATATGTGTACCCTGAATCAAAGGAAAAATCACGGACATAAATATACATAATGGTAATAGTAAAGTAAAAAAGTAATCCCTAAAAGTACTTAAGTATGAGACACGACACATTATGCAAAGTCCTACAAAACTGAAGATGATTCAATGCCCTATGTGAATTGTATCCGTATCAATCAGTGGGTCTACGAGAAATAAGTCTCCCTCGTGGTCCCACTAGTGGGTCAACTTAGTGGGTCCACGAGAAAACGGCGGTTTTAACGTTTTTATGTTCTTTCGACTACTTACCCAGACGGACTCTGTAGTTATGCACTTACCATCTTTAAAATAATATTGATAAAAACCGTTGCTATAATTAGAAAAGGCACTAGAAATAAAAGGCGAACTTTTAATGATTCTATTTATTGATTTCATAATACAATATTTAAGTCTCGATGAAGTGAGTGAAGTTACGATAATTAGATAACAGTTAAATAAAATTTGTAGCAATAACAGCGTACTTAGACGTAAGAACAATAACTATTATTGGCCAAGTAACAGAGAATGTTCATTGCACCGACCTTTTGTCTTGGGCAATACAGTTTCTTATTCAGTGCATCAAAATGCGCCAGCACTTTCTCTAGTATTTTCCTCTTGTTGAGTGTTGACCGTATTTATATGACATTTACAAACTTCACGTTCTTTTATTTAGGTTGGTATGTCTATTATTACAGTAAAAAGGTAACTACATAAATGCTGGGAAAACTTCAGCGTAGTGACTTCGATTATAAATGTTATAGATGAAAATAAAATGGCGAAATGAATGTTTAAAAAGTCTTCTGAGGTCCGAAATTTTGGTATAATTTTAGTTGTGCCATTTCTAGAGCTTCTTTGCATCTATATAGCATTTTAAAGGTCCGAACACATTATGCCAGGCCACAGCGTGTCGGGGCGGAGCCCAAAAATCCGCTCAAATCGCTTTAATAAAATTTTGTTTCAACTATCGCACACTGTGTCGGCAACGGCTCGCATTATTGCGAGACGAATTTGCGTCCGTGCGATGCGCCCCGACACAGTGTGCTATAGCAAGCGGATTGGAGTGCACGCGCGCCCGCGTTCATTTTACAATATCTGGCAGTACGCTGTACTCAAAATTCGTCAATGCGCTGCGACCCGGCCCGTCACTAACGTGCTAAGTAAGCATTTTGCGCTGCGCTGCGGCCCGGCATAATGTGCGCGAAGCATAAACCTAAAATAAAATCGACCGATCACAATCTCTGTTACCTGGACAACCAAAGTTTTTAAATTACAATAGATATAGCTACGTTAATACTGCGACCAGTGACAATAAAGTTGAGATTTTAATTATATTAACTAGTAAACAGAACTATGGCTAAATTGTTAAAATGTAGTAGTTTGTTATTTTAGTTTTTAGGATATAAAGTTGAAGGAGAAATTATTGAAATAGTAAACGAAATTGAACTATATTATTGACTCATTAGCTTCAAAGCAGTTAATAAATTAGGAACTTTTACATCGAAGAAAGGCCTTATCGCTCGAGGCGATCTCTCCCAGGCAACCACAGATGATAGGATACAATAACTTATCTGCTTAGTGATGTAAAAAGCACTAGATAATTAAATCTGTTTTGAACTTACGTATTTTGAGAATACAATTCAACTTTATTATACTATAAATGGATATCACTCACTTATATTGTTGAAGTCGTTTATATATAATAATTTGTAGTAATGGTTCACTATAGTCATTGATCTCCTATAAACAACTAGATACACAAAGGTCTTACTAAAGCAATTTTAAAAACGTCCAAATAATGTCCAATAAAGCAAATGAAAATTCATCCGTTTGGACCTTCTTTGCGCTCGGACATTTTTAGAAGGCAGATTGTGTATCTAGTTGTTTATAGGAGATCAATGACTATAGTTTTATTTCTAAAACAATTCAACTTTCCTCAAATAACATGGGTTTATGATTAGCAAAGCAAGTTTTGGACCCATGAAAATAAATTCTACATCTAAATATAACACAATATTACGATTCGATAAATTAACCTAAACATAACGTTATCTAAATCTAAAAGGTAATTATTGAAAGATATTATCTTGTTGGATTAGCCTAAGCCTAATTTAATTAAAGGTGTAAAACAGTAAATCACAAAGCGGTTGCACCATTGCCCTTTGTTTATTGGCGTATTCGTGTTTTGCAATGTTTTAGTTAAAGTTGACAAGTTTACAGAGAATGACAATGTATTCAGAATTTGTTTTATACATTATGCTATTCTCGGCGAAAATTTAAAGCGATGAATAATCCCTAAGACGAACATGGAGAAAGATGTCGCAGGTACGAGTATGAGTAGAAGGAATGACAAGGTCGCAGGTTCAAATCTTGCCCACGGCTAGATAATTTCCATCACTTTAAAAGTATGTATTATTTAAATATTAAATGGAGTTTCATTCCGCGGCACGCTCTATTCCAGCAGAGCTACCGTCACTCATACTCGGATCGGCAAAATCTTTATCCATGTTCGTCTTAGGGACGGTAATTTTTCTCCATTTAATATTTATTTAATTTTATTAATGTACTCAAAGTAGTCAGAAAGTATTTCATAAAATAAAGTACATAATTCGATTTTCAATACTAATTGTCAACTATTGTGCTATATTTATCAATCCACAACGCATAAGAAAACTTAACACCACATCAATAAGGCAAAAATCACATTCTGTGCGTTTCATTTTTATCGTGCGGTTTACAAGCGAACGCATACACTTTAACTATGCTTAAGTAAGTCTAGTTGTCAGAACAATGTAATTTGAATATTTAAAAACAAACTAGTAATTATCTAGGTCATATCACTATTTACAGTGAGCTAAAAATCGAACACAACATTTTTTATTTAAAGTATTCTGAGCAGACCTTGATCGGTAAAATACTCAAATCATAAGTACATAAATGTACTTAATTGTAACTCAAATCATAAGTACGTAAGTACATAAATGTAGCTACTTAATTCTAATATTTACAAAACGAAACAAAAACTGACTGCTTTTTGTATCATCAGTCTATTTTTATATTTCCACTATCGGGGTACAAACATTCCCCTAAATTGAGAGAACTCGGGCCGTGATCCACCACTCAGGCCCAGTGCAGATTGGTGGATTACACAATATTACTCAGATTTTTTGTTCATCACGCTGTTTTCCTTCACTGTTTTTGAAAGCATACAATTTAAATATCCGAAGTAAAACTTTAAACCAATCAATGGTTATTTTACCGATCGCGGCTGGCTCAGAATATGGGTTGGTTCTACTGGTGACTTGTTCCAATGACCCGTAATTGATGTAGGTAAATGTGACAAGCAACTTGGTAAAGTGACCTTGTCGCTTTTACATGACATATTTACTTATCGGAATTTGTTAAAATGAGCAATCAATTGAATTATAACAAAAACAATTGCTTTTTGCATTTAGGTACAAAATTTATCCTCTTCTTTGTCACTTCCTATGTTATCAAGACGAATTTAACGATACCTCATAAACTTACCTACATCAAAATTCTTCTTTCGAAACCGGTTACGTACAATTATAATTTTTTCCTCATTAGCAACTGGTTACGAAATTCCGGTAACATAAACGCCGAACGGGATTATACATTCCTACATAAATACACTTAAAAAACTTTACACTCATCGTCAATCGGGTGACTATCTATTATAACAAATTCCGTTAAGTAGATTTTTTTATTTGGGGAAAAATTTCCAGTGAACTCTTAATTTAGGGTTTAAATAACACTTCTACGAAGGAAACCATGAGTTTTCGATATGAAACTAACTTACGATTACTTACAGAGACGTTTTACAAGAATTATCGACGCTTTGGCACTTAGGTCTTTGGTTTTTCTTTTTTATTCATACCTACCATTTACTCGGTAAAGATTCATTTACAGCAAATTGATCATCCTTTTTTACAATACAGTATGAATCTAAATTGTCGTATAGAGTTGTTAGGTTGAGGTCAAGAGGCCGTTAGCACACAAAAAATCCCTAAACATAGTTTCAAACCTTAGCATAATAACTAGGTGTTGATTTGCAAATTTTACGAAAGTCGTGACAATTTGGATTACAACGCGGACTTATATGTATTAGGTAGGTACTCTTTGAGCGCGGGTGAAATGCATATAGCTCCCACATTTCAAAAAATACTGCCAAATATTTCACAACCACTCAATAGAGTAGAATTTCTCTGCTTAAACCTTAATCTTCTGTAAACAACTAGATACACAAAGGTCTTACTAAAACAATTTAAAAAACGTCCAATTAAGGGTCCATTGTTAACGTCCAAATAATGTCCAATAAAGCAAATGTGGGCCCTCATTCATCTGTTTGGACCTTCTTTGCGCTCGGACATTTTTAGAAGGCAGACTGTGTATCTAGTTGTTTATAGGAGATCAATGGCTTAAACTCAACCCGACAACTTTAAACGAAATCTGAGAGTCGATCGCGACTTTCATCGTTTCCGTTATGGTCTTAATTTGACATAATAGATACGATATCTGCAAATTTTAATAAACGACAAATAAACGCAATAATATAAGTCTTCCGGGTGTCAAGTTAAAAAAGGATTACGAATACGATGAAATTTCGAGATCGGTCACCTATAAATCCTGTTTCACAACAATAATTTGCATACAAACCTCAGAATCTCACTTTTATACATTTGTGCTCCAGAAACAGTGCTTAATTAAGAAGTACTTTCACTATTATTTATTGCTATTTCAATATCATTTTAAAATGTTACGATTTCAAACGACTCTAATATTATTTAATGCACTAATTCTTACTAAATTCAAAAACTCACTAATTATTTTAAAAATGTTATTAAGTATTCTTTATTAAAATATTATTTAATGTTACTATTGGTCTTTAATGAAGTTTAATTTTTCTAAATACTATTTTAATGTTTAATGCAGTGATTAGAAAACATGCGAAACTTGAAATATGAGAATGAGCAATTTACTTAAAACTTCAGGATATACAATACATAGATATTTAATAATGTGTCTTACAAAGATGTATTAGTCCCATTTTATTATTACAATTTATATCTTATATAAATCATTACGACAACCACTCATGACTCGAAATTCAGAGAAACCTAAGCCGAGTGTAAGCTTACCGTAAGCTCGCTTTTACGACTGTCAAAATTGTATAAAATCAGGACTTATTCCACTTTCGTCATAGTAGACTTTGGTCATACCTTGGAAGGCTTCCACGATCGTCATACCTAATAAAATTAAAAATATTACGAGTGGAATTTGGTCACACCACCTTATGGTTTCCGATCAGGTAATGTTGGCCGACTAAAATATAGGGCGCGTTGTGTTTAACTTTTTTGCATTGACAGTTGTAAGAATGAGCTCAAATTCAGCTTTCATCTGTCTACGAATCTCGGTCCCAGCCTAGTCACACAGCTACCAATAACTGTCAAACATAGATTTTTGACAGCTGTAAGAGCTCACAGCAATTTTGTCAATTTTTATAGCATTAAACAACTCTCATATTCCTGCTGAAGAGAACTGTGAAATAAGTTTTTCGGTATCTCAATTAATACCGAAGATATTAAGCGGTTAAGTCAAGTGGTGGGGGGATGCTCCATCTCTTTTTACCAAAACGGTCTTTAGTAGGAATATTGTATGCCGTTACCTCAGTATAATGTCACAGCCACAATACATCGTGTGCTGTTTCTGTCTCTTTCTAACACAACTTTTCTAAATGCCTGTAGTGACTTCATTTTTCAACTAATTTCAATTTTGATTTCACAGTTGATCATGAATTTTTGTCTATTTTGTAATAATAATGAATAATATTTAATTTTCGATACTTGTCAAACCCTATTGACTCTGAATCTCGGTCTAGTGTTAAACTTTATAAAAACGCTCCGCAGTACATTATTGTAAGACCACATTAGTAAAAGTGAATTTGTTTAATCTAAGTGAGAAAATCCTTACATCTGTACAATTATTTGTCATTTAGAAATTACACTTTACCATATTCGAACCTACGTGTTAATTACACATAGGATCGCTTTGAAATTGAGGGTCCAAGATAAAAGTACCATTGTGTAAGTCGCCTTATTTAATTAATAACAACTAATTTATAAAAAAAAATCCTAGCAGTGAACAGAGCGTTTAACGGAATTGCAAGATCCCTGGATCGAATTCCGGTCGTGACGATATTTTTTATATTTAAAAAAGTTAAAACATTACGGCTGTTATTCATAAACGTGATTTAAAGGTACGCTACCATTTAGGCAGGGGTCCCTTTTTTACCAATTTAAGGGAACTAGGTTTTTTGCAGAGATTTTTTTTTCCCACTTTTTCTCCTCAGCGTTGGCACCTTTTCCTGGCAAAGTGGTGTAAATGTATATTCAAAAATATGTTGGCGTGCAAAAATGTACACAACGTGCTTACTTGCAATAAAGAAATTTGACTGTGACTTTTAGGTTTATGAATAACAGCATACAACTTGACAGAGATTTTCTTTTCTCGTTTTGTTTAGTGACTAAACCAGTCAGAGTTTTTCAAACCGCATAGGCCTCTGACGTGGCCTAACGACTGCTGCCAAGCGACAGCAACCGGGACTAACTGCACAGAAGGGCTCCGATGAAAGTGTCACTAGAGGTCACCCATCTAGATAGACTGACCTCGTCTTAAGTTGCTTACTTGTACGATCGTTTTCAACGTGTACTCGCAAGTCTGGATTAGGTACTAGCCCCTCGACCTGAGATAGCCATTGAGTATTTTCTTGTAAAAGTGTGGAAATGACCTTCACAGGTTTGTGAGTTAGTTTCTCAATAGATGCAAATATTTGTGTGGAATTAGACAGTTGGTTCAATCGTTAATTGATAGTATGGTCTTAGGCCAATATTCGTAGACAGTTTTGAGCAGGAACTAAGCGAGAGATCGCTCTTACAACGGTCTTTTGACCGCATGCAATTTTTTGCATGAAATATGTCACTATAAGACCGATCTCAAACCCAGCTCAAAATCAAAACTGTCTATTTTCGGCCTTAGCTCCTACATCTTGGTACTTTTATCTTTGAGCATCGCATTTCCCAAATAAATAAGAATTTCGATACTATAAACACTACTTACGAGTTAACTACTAAGTAAGATCACAAAACATATTGACTAAAGAACTATAATCAATTCCTTTATTTGGTATTAGATGAACTCCTTGAAAATTACAGATCTTGCGAATATTTTACATGCATAGAAATGAAATGAAAGTTCGTTTTTTATCTTAAATATTTCTCTTAAATTCATCCTTTTGGCCTTTCAAATAAGATTCTCCGTAGTTGATTTCACTACTTTGCATTTATTACAGTATTTCGATTTAAGCAACCTACATGCCAACTTCAGCCTTTTTTTAAACAATACAAAGTGTTATCTTTGAAAACGTTGTAGTTTTCGATGACTTCAATTAATTGTATTTTTGGTCTTTAGAACCGGATAAAAGTCATAAATAATAAAAGGAAAATACAACGTTTACCAAAATAAAACAATTTATTATTCCAAAAATTTACTTACGCGTATCTAAACATTGTAGGTACCAATACCGAAATACTTACTGTATGCTCTGGTTTATGGATGGAACCAGAGTTTGGATTAAAACGTTTATTTTTTCTTGAAAGATGTACAATCGACATCACATTGCTATACAAATACGTTGAAATCTATGCCGTATTATCATCACATAGAATTCTAGTACGCAGTCGACTGCCTCCATATCACAGAATAAAGTTTATTAGGTATATCTTTACTGTGCTTTTTCCGTCGGTCAAACTATGACTACTTGATACACTCGTAATTCACTTAAATATAGATTTAAAAGTCAATTGTTCTTAAAAGCGCCAGCGCCATTATCTAATATCAACAACACATTTTCCCTAAAAGTAGTTTTGGCGGTTTTTTCCAATGTTCTTTTCTTTTTTAGGCCCCGTTTCCACTTGCAAGTAAACTCGCGCAAGCTTGAGTTAGCAATATCGTTTTTCTGCAACTAGGTACTCGCAGGAAATGCCAAACAAGCTGTCGCGACAATTGATCTCCTATAAACAACTAGATTTTAAAAAACGTCCATATAAGGGTCCATTGTTAACGTCCAAATTATGTCCAATAAAGCAAATGGGTCCATTCATCTGTTTGGACCTTCTTTGCGCTCGGACATTTTTAGAAGTTAGACTGTGTATATAGTTGTTTATAGGAGATCAATGGTCGCGACAGAACTTGCTAGGGAGTTTACACTTGCAAGCTGCTATCGGACAGTTTTCTTCCAGGTGGAAACACAGCTTTTTACTGTTTTTTGTTTGTTTGTTTCCTTAACTCAGATTAGTAACTCGTTATGTGTTTTTTTTTATTTTGTCATGGTCTTTCAATCTATTATTAGCCAGATCTCTATATTTTACGTAGGTTTCAAAAATATCCATAGTGCGATTAATGTATGAGAAATGCTACAAATCTATGAGCATAGCTAACAGTGCCATCTTCCGGTGTTTCAAAAGAAACGCAACAATCTTTGTCTTTTTATAAAACTGTAGCTTGTAGACCAGGCAGTCCACTCTTTGGCAGTAGATCCGATAAACATAAGGATATGGAACAAATTGTACTAGGGGTTTAGAAAGTCTAATCTCTGCTACATACTGTCTCTTTCTGTCACAATTTATTACCTGTAACAAACAAAAAAACATTCATTCATTAGCCTGTACCACCGTGTTCTTAATTATGGAGGCTTCGTCAAAACCTTTTTAGTATCTTCAACTAGCATAACAAATTATTTTGAAGATGCTATTGACCCATGGAAGCCTAGTACTTCAATTTGGGGCGCAGGCTATGGCTTATCTACTATTCCTCCTTCACAATGATATCCTTCGCCGATTTATGTGAATATATCTACGAAGGTATGTTTTCTTCACTCATTGGTGACTTGCCCGGGGAATCGAACCTGGGACCTCCGTATCGCAAGTCCAGTGACTCAACCACTGCGCCACAGAGCTCTTCTAAAATATCCTTACCAAGAGTATAACTCCTCGTCGCTCCACGTGTCTCAGTCGAGGTTCCCGCCGTTCCTCAGTCCGGCCTTGGTCTCTGGAGGCACCTGCTTCCGGAAACAGTCGTCCAGGAACGAAGACATTGTTCGGAACAGGTGCTTCTTCACACCTTCCAAGCTGTGACCTTCGTCTGGATAGATCTGGAGGAACAACATCAAGTTAGACGTATAAATAAAGCATCCTAAAAATCAAGCCATTGCCATTCTTAATTCTCCAAAGACATGAAACCGCTTCGGTCATCTACGTAACCACCGTTTCGTAACTAGTTACGAACAAGGAAAAAATGATCATCCTACGTAACCGGTTTCGAATGAAGATCATATATTTACTCGAATCCAGCCGCCATCCTGACTTAAGTTTCGTAACCAGTTAAGTTACCAGGAACGATTTTTAAAAATATAAAAAGTAAGTATTAAAATTTCATGATTCATAAATTACTAGCCATTATATAATGAATATTTCGCAAGTTGATGTCGCAAGTTTCATACTTCATGTTGACTCGATCTTAAGTTTTGTTGTAGAAATTACCTGTTGTCTAAACATGCTTCCCTGGTCGGCCAGCGACCTCGCAAGCGCCATTGTCTGTTGCACGTGGACGTTGTCATCAGCAGTCCCGTGTACAAGCAGCAACATTTTGTCGTGCAACGCTGACGCCTGCTTCGTGACGTCAGCTTCTGCGTAGCCGCGGTAGTTGCCCGTCGCATTGGGGAAGCCCATGTAGCGCTCCGCATAGGCTGATGCTATTGGACAAACATACGGAAGATTATTCTGCATATGTAGATAAATATAGTAGGTATCCGTTAGGGTTAATATCTCATTAGGACTCTCGTTAGTAACGTCACTGTGGTGTCCTAGTGAGATAGTGCCCTTAAGGTCGGTATTTGTGCAAATTACTTTATAAAGAAACTCAGACAATTAATATTTGCTGAATCCATAACAAACCTTGTAAGTATACTAATAATAATAACCGGGAAATGCAGATATTAACAATTAATAAAGATTTCCTAACAGGGTCGTACTCAGGAGCCAAAAAATCAGGGCCCTGTCACAGCTACAGGAGTAGTACCGTCACGCACCGTAATACCGCCAGCGCACGATGGGAGTCAGCGCGATGCCGCAGTGGAACACATTGAGTTGACTGGCGAGCGCCAGCGCAGCCAGGAATCCGCCGTGTGCTCGCCCCCACACTGCCACGCGACGCGCATCTATGAAGTGCAGCGAGTCACGCAGATATCTGAGTAGAGACAAACACATTGCATCGTCATGAAGTGTCAGGGTACCGACTGCGAAATTCTATCGTAATCGGTAAGTATCGATTTCATTGTGAGACAGAGATGGCTTTTCTTCTTCGTTTATTAATAGGTACGTCAAAAAATAGTGTAGTAATGTTTCGCAAACATGTATCATAATGAAAAAGGTAACGAAAACCTACGATATAATTTCGCGGTCTGGCGAGGGAATCTCGGCTAGATGGAGCGACGATGTACGAAAAATGATTGCTGAACGTGTATTAAATAATATAACTTGTACTGAATTAATTAATAGCCCACAAATGAGTCACCAATTTTTATTTCGAATATTACTTACTCGGCAACTTCCAACTGATCTGCCAGCTCGACAGTGCCGAGTCGCCGATGCAAGGCATGGTGTGCCCCGAGACCCCTGCCGCCCGCGCCCCGCGCGTCGACTGACGCGAGTACGGCCCCCGCGCCCGAAGCCAGGGACCCCCAGTCGAGGGCCCAGCGCTCCGTCACTAGCTGCGTCCCTGGTGCTCCATGGCTGGCGGACAAATGTTGATGTAGCACAATATAAGGAAGCGACATAAGGTAGGCTCACGGTGTTTTTGAATTAAACTAGCTACGTACTTATACAAGGCTGCTACATTTCAGAGTTAAAAAATACAACTGAAACACGTTACGTTGTCACTCGCAAAGAAAAATCGCACACGGCTTGCATCCTTCGTTCCTAATACAAATTGATACTCGCGACTCTATTCATGCCAAACAAGCTGAGATTGCCTGTAGGTAGGTACGTAGTCTCGATGTGTGCGTGAGGTGTGTCTCGCACGTTTCTATAGAGTTAACCTTCTGTACGTATGTACTTACATTATTCTTTATTTTATGGCTGTAGAGTCTACCATAAATCATTAGGTATAGGTACGGTGGAACACAGAGAAAGGTGTACAGGAGAGTTTTTAAGGTTGAGATTTTCTCAAAAACTACTTGACCTATTGCAAAAATTATTTTACTGTTAGATAGATAAAAGTAAAAACTATGTAACTGCAAAAGAATTAATAAATTCGGTCCAGTAGCTTTTGAGAAAATCTCAACCTTATTGAGGCCCTCTGTGTACTTATCTCTGTCTTCGACTGTTATACCTTACAGTTGTATGATTTTTTAATCGTATAAACATATTTCGAAAGAATAGGACAGTGCATATTTTATTATGAATTCACCATTATATTTTTGACATAGGTACGACGCAAATGACCTATAAGACCGAATATTTCTGCCGACCGAAAGAGCGCATTGTGGCCCTGAATAAAATATCAGATTGTCCTGAATAAATGATGTCCAGTCACGTCTGCAATCGCTTTCATTTTCGTCCCGATTACGAATATTGTAGTACGTAATTCGAATTGCAAATATCTATTGACTTTTTGATCTCGTACGAGTTAAGATTAAGACATTTGTTGTTGGTGGTAATGCCACTGTATGTGTCGATTTAGGACTTTCCAGAACGTTCGACACTTTTCTGGAATATTTTGGGACTTTCCGGAGGCTTCGAGAAGTACTGAGAACCCCATAGAAGTTTCTGGAACATTATGGAACTTTCCCGAAAGTTCCAAAAAAACTCGGCACTCGAAATGTCTGCGACCATTCTCGTAGCACTACGCCATCGTCTTAGGCACGGGCGTAACACTAGTACCTATCATAAACAAAACTCAGTTCTCAAGAGAATTGTCAAACTTACACTTGAGAACGTATTTGCTGATTGCAGGCGAACCGCGACGTTTCTTGAGCTCTTCCACTTGAGAAAGACATCACGTGATACACCCTCCAGATTGGTTTATTAATAAATGACATACTTGAGATGGTGATCCCGTCTTGAGAGTGTATTAGCTGAATTCGCACTTGAGGGTGGGTTGGTATAACCGCGATTGGTGGTCTGGTATGGTGGTATTTGGTATATTATGCCTACTCACACTTTGAGCACCAGTGGGTACTTGGTGACCTCGTCTTCCCTCAGTCCTGGCGGGAGCAGCAGCCGCACCCTGGCCGCGTGGCCGCTGGACAGCTGCACGGAAAACGTGCGCGGAGTAGGCATCGCTATGGACGACAGCTTCTCCTGTCAGAGCGAGGGAACGAGGTAAGTTACTTAATTAATTTCATTAAATTTCAATAAATTGTAGGTTACAAGTTGATAGCCAGACAGTACATAATTACTGCACATAGATTGCGGTCCGGACATATTGTATCGAATTCTTTTGCATTCTTAAGAGCGTTCCATGAGCCAACTAGCGCCGCCAATCTTAAAAAAATCATATCTTCCAATATAATCAATTTTATTAAAAAAGCTACGTTCACATTGTTTATTGCTATAAATATTATTTTTTAAATGCTTATTTGTAACGTGATTCAATGTAGGTAAGTTGTAGTTCACAAATGTGCCAGAAACGGCCGTTTTTCGCAATTATGTGAACTACAACTTACCTACATTGCATCACGTTACAAATAAGCATTTAAAAAATAATATTTATAGCAATAAACAATGTGAACGTAGCTTTTTTAATAAAATTGATTATATTGGAAGATATGATTTTTTTAAGATTGGCGGCGCTAGTTGGCTCATGGAACGCTCTTAATGCGCAAAGTTGAATCTCCTAACTGCGAAGATTGTGGGACCAAGGAAGACTTGCAACATATTGTGATGGAATGTGTCCGGTACGCGACTAAAAGTGAACATAATACTTGTTATTAATAGTTTAAGTTTATGTAAAATAGATGGTAGGTATATTCCACGGCATTTTATGTGAGCCAACTCCAGGCCCAGCTAAAATGTTGTTCTCGCTTTTGTATTTATTGCAGTCACAAATATCATGAATATTTTGTACTTAAAACTACAATCAGGACGAATCTAACGACACCTCATATGTTAAAATCCATCAAACAGACATAGATACACTCGAAAAACATAACCCTCCTTGCGCAGTCGAGTAAAAAGCTCCTTATTGTGACACTTTATGCACATTACGATATAAGTAGCTTAAAGTCCAGTAAAGACAAATAAATACTTAATTTAATT
The DNA here is from genome assembly GCA_963506565.1 of Tachystola acroxantha. Lineage (NCBI taxonomy): Eukaryota > Metazoa > Arthropoda > Insecta > Lepidoptera > Oecophoridae > Tachystola > Tachystola acroxantha. Next base: position 3,570,932 of record OY735892.1, on the reverse strand, counting down.
TTAACTAACATTTCTATACAGCTAACAATAAAATATAACAATCAATAAAGTACCTACTGGTCTAGAAAATATTCCCAAGTGCTTGGCTGGCTCAGAGTCAAGACTCAAATATCAATAATTAGGTCTGTTTCGACTAGAATAAGGGGTACAAGACGAAGAGTGCGAGGGATAGAATGTGAAGATGGAGCTGGTATGACTGTATGTTTCTAATTAGGGTTTTATTATTCTTATTAGAGTTTATAGTGTATTTAATTAGTTTTTATGTCTATTATTTTATAAGTTTCTGTTATTATACATATTTTAAATGAATGCCTTATAATGTCAATAAAGTACCTAACTAAATCTCTAATGCAAACTTACCTACACAAAGGTTATCTCATCATCATCACATCACATGGTAATCTACTGTGAGTTATAGCCTTATAGCGCGTTTCGCCACTCACCAGAGCTATTACCATCTCATTAATGTATGAATAATGAACGGAATATACGCATCCCTCATTTATTATGACCATCTCCAACTTCCGGGTATTTCCACTCCATTAGGGACAGTTGAGACCACATCAAGTGTATTTAGTACTTTGTACCGTCCGTGCTATTAGAGTTAAAATAATATTTCAAGATTAAATCGATATTCTGCCGACTGTCGGAAACGATGCGTATACTGTAATTTTTTTTTTCAGGATCGTTGAACCAAATGTAACGTTCAACGATTCTCGATTTAGGGAAGGGCTTCACATTCGTCTTTCATCATCAGCCAAGGAGGGATGACCGCCTTGTGCTGGACTGGACGAAAAGAGCCCAGGTTGAGTGGCGCGCCTTAGGAGAGGCCTACGTCCAGCAGTGGACCGATACGTATTACGTAATGATGATGAAGTTGCATTAAAAGTATCAGAAGACCATGGCTAACCTGGAGTTTCATTTTCATGTCTCACTCAACACCTACTGTTTCCACTTGGTCAAAAGCCCCCTTTAAGTGTCATTTAGAGTACCAGGACACTATGACACGCCTAGAGCCTATGGGGCGACTGCGCTGCGGCGCGAACACCAACGTCGAGCGGCGTGCCTTGGGAGAGACCAGCAGTGGATACGGAATGATGATGTAAAACCAACCTTAACTGCAGTATTATTCTCCAAATGCACCAGCAGCCTTGGCTCCGGTAAGGCAATCTTGTAGAGACTGAACGTGGGAACGCCGGGTCCCAGACACTCCAGCACGAAGTACGCTGATGATGGACTGAAGTGAGCTTCGTGGTACAGGCACGGAAGATGCTGGGGTAGCTCTGTTAAGGACAAATGAGAAAGACAATAAGATTTTTGACAAGCATCGAAACTTGCGCTAAATGATGCAATCTTCTGCAACTGATTCTTCAAGGAAATATCCAGAGCAAAAGAAGGCCAAGTAGAAGAAGAATATGGTATGGTATGAGTACCAGCAGGGCTAGTACGACGCCGCATTAGCGATCGACGTAACGCCCCGGTTAGTCACAGCGTCACCTTGGCGTGTCATCGTCGGCGTGGCGCGTTCCAACTGACCCGTGCTAACGCTGCAGGTATATTGTTCCATGCGGCGTTGTCGAGAGTGGAGATTGCCATAATGATCGCCAACCTTCGTAAAAAGACGGCATCACAAAGAAGAAGACGGTTAAAATATTCGTGATTTCCGTAAGCAGTAAAGAGTTCTAAAGTGTACCTTGTTGTTTCTTCTTCTTCTTCGTCTTGGCAGGCGAGGGTGACGTGGCAGACATGTCTTCGTCCATCAGGTCGCTGTCCCAGGTTGATATGATCGACACTAGGTTGCCGTAGTACTCCAAGTTCATCGGTGGTGAAGGCTAGATTAAAATTAAGGTAGATTTTGTACTTAAAAATGTTTCTGGGGTTTTCTTTTTCTCAATTAGCACAATAAAATATGTATAATTAATTTGCCATACCCCCTAATTCTTAATACAAGACCAACTGCGACAACAAACCGACGAGAATGCGTGAAGAGATTGATGAATGTGGTGAAGCGAGAGGATCAGGATTGCAGCATATGCAAGTTCATGGTATCGTCTCTGCTAGGCGAAATAGATGTGAATTTATGTATTCCTGTTAGGCCTATAGTCATCGACAGTTCAAAGTCAAAGTTAAATCTCTTTATTGCAAGTAACCTTATTGCTGCAAGTTTTGAGAATGGACTCAGCGTAAGCTTACTTACGATTGTCAAAATTGTATGAAAACTGACAGTTGTAAGACTCAAACTCCACTCATAGGTACTTAAAACCGTCTTAAGACTTTAAGCTTTTAGTCTGGAATGGCCGTAATGTAGTTAAGGTGTACCTACTCCATAAAATAGACTTCAATAAATATCCTGTAAATTGCTTGTGCGAGGCGAACGCAAGTAACATTAGACACGTAGTTTTACGATCGGAATAAAATTGATAACCCCATTTCCTATCTACCGTAGAAAATACTTCTACAGAAATTGAAAATGTCCACTATATTTTATGGTTATCACTAAAAGTGCTTACGGAATTCACTTACCTGTGAATTACATGTTACACAGTAAGGCAACTTCTGCGGTGAACCAGGCCTCGGCGCTTCTGAGGATACTCTGTACAAGTGCTGCTGCCCTGGTTTCCCTTCTGGTATACCCAGGTAGTATCTGCGAAATAGTATCTTTAATAATAAGACTGGTCCGGAATATCATTGGCAGAACATCATCTAAGTACCTACATCGTCTTTTGAACAATTTTTTTACCCTACGATTTACTATAAACTCATAGCCAAACTTTAAGGCTGTTATTCATAAACGTGATTTAAAATTACGCCACCGTTTAGGCCACATGTCCCTTTATATCTTAACCTTTTTTAACGAAGTGTGAAAGGGATAGCAACACGATTTAAGTGAGGTTTAACTATGATTATGAATAACAGCAAAAATCAATTTCTTGACAAAATTAGGGATTGGATTACTGGATTATAATACCCAATTTGAATTTTTATTATACCAAGAAAGAAGAATACTATTAGAAATAGAAGACGTTGGATTTCTCGCAATCAATATAATTTGCTAACCATATTCAATGTATACTGCAGCCCAAATCAAGTGTCTTATTTTGTAAACAAATATGATCGTCTAATTACCTGTTGTGATGTAACACTGAAGGAACTAATTGATTGAACCTATTCATCATTGTGAAAATAAAGTAATCCGATCTAATAATCTGAAAACTATGCAATAATCACAGAACAGCTTAAAATGTTAGTAGGGTAGGGTAGTTTTTGTTTACAAAATAAGACAGTTGATTTGGGCTTCGGTTTAGGTACCTACTCGTGTTTGTAGGGAGGGGGAATGTTATTATACTACAACATATTCTATAGAAACAATATTGACATAGGAACATATACCTCCTCACGAAAAATAGAATTATCCCAACCCTTTGTCGGGATTTGAGAGGTATTTCGTCAGGCATGTAATTAATTCAGGCAAAGTGGCCAGTTTCACATAAATGTCAGTGCGACCACCGCTGCGGTTTGCGGCAAAGCACGGCATTCGTGAGAGATTTCCATGAGATATAAAACTAGGGCGATAGTCGCGATCGGTATCAGCTTTTAAACTGTCATGTTTTTCATGGAAATGTAGAATATGATAATGCGGCTAATTCTATGTTGGCCATTTTCGATTAAACTAAAGATTAAACACCATTTCATACCGTAAAATCGTCTATTATTATTTATTTTATTAATGGACTCGACAGTTCGTCATTTGCCAATGTCATGCTACAGAAAATTCAACATATTCAATAGTCTTCTATCTTCCTCCAGGGGAGTCGCAGTAGCGTCTTCAGCCAGGGCAGCCGCATCTTCATGTCTTCATCCAGAGGAGACGCCATAGCGTCATCACTCTGGACGAAGCAGCTCGACAGTCACGTCCACTCCCGAGCTTGTAGCGGGAACTCTTGAAAAAACTTGAAACCCTAGATCTTGCTCAAATTATCCAACAAATTCACTATACTGCCACTCGCGAACATTTTCTGATTAATTTAACGTGATATTAATCTCAAAATAACCACTGTAGACAATAAAACAAAAATTATCAAATAATTTTGCAACCGTCGTTTCCCGCCATTTTCAAGAGAACCGTAAAATCTAGACGATTTATATTATGATAATATAATAATATTAAATGACATTTCTAAAACGTAACTCTGTTGACGTTTCTAATCCTTTTTTTTTAAACTCAACATAGCTTTAAAACGCCAAATCGCTATTCTAAAACGCACATTTTTGGCAGCTTGACATGTCAAACGACTTAATTTAAATGCGATTAAAATCGTGCCTAATGTTTTGTTTAACGTATGATACGTCAGGGTTTGAAGGTTTTCAATCAGCATTATTCTGTAGTCTTTAAAAATTGATGAAGTACTAGGCAATCATGAACTTACATGTGCTGATTTGCATGATCCCACGCTAACAGCTGCACCACATCAAAACTCCCATGCGTCAATGGTAGAGCCCTTGGGCCGTGCGCGTTATGTTCTGTTCTCACTATGTGGCGGAAGAGACCTGCTGGCCCGTCCCTGATCGGAGCCAAGGTTACCAAGGCTCCACCACCCGCCGACCAGAGAGGAGCTGGTGCTGTTTCTACCCAGCTATCTGAACCTGATGTTATTCTGTATACCTGTAAAGATATCATTATTGTAAGAAAATATCCGTTTCAAGAGTACCAGGACATCATAAACTAAAACTTACTTCTTGACAGTACCACATTGGACTCTTGCAAATGGATACAACTGAGAGATTTTGGGTTCTGGTAAGCCACACAACGCAAACTTCAGTCAGGGAAACCCATTGAGCGCTTGTGAAGTAGTAGTCCCTGAAAAGAGAGATTGTATCAGGTTCTTTTTCATACATTTGTGTGAAAGGACCAATATAAAACTTACCCCTCTTCAATGATGACTTTAGGCGGAGTTAAATGTCGAGTTCGAATGTGTTTTGGATCCGCGATATCAGCTACTGTCAACGAAACTGTAGGATTGTTTGTTCCTGGCTTCGGATACCTTACACTTCTGATCTCCGGGTAAGTCTGCGTGGTGAACATAGGAAGTTATCAGTAAAGCAGTAGACCGTGGAAAGCTAGAAGTATTCTACATGACTACAAGAAATTGAGTAGAAACGAACCAGGATATCATAGATAATTGAGAGTAAGGTGCTTGTTAAAGCTGAGATTACAGAAGCGGAGGAAAGAATAGGAATCATAAGAAGCCTAAACAAGTCGTAACACAGGGCATCATGAGAGCCAAAGAGTCGTTTCCTTACCTTGGCTGGTTCATCAGTATTCAAAGCGGCCCCATACCAAGGGTACTTCTGTTCATGCACAAGACTATCGTTGAACGTTGCATATAAAACCATGTGACCATCAGCTGACATCCATAGTGCTGTGCGAGATTTGAGGATTTCTTCTGTAACAAAAAATATAGATTCCTTGAGGGCTTGAAAAATGATTAATTCTGTATAGCAGATTATTAAATCCCAACAAAGGGATTGGGATCCCGGTTTCAGGCGTTCTGATTTCGAATTTGAACCATAACCTCGACTCATTTAGGTCTGATTTATTTTAGAAGAAAAATTTTCGCCGACTTAACCGGACCTTGTCGATATGAACCTGACTTTTGTAAAAATCTGGTCCAATACAGAGTTACCGTATGTCGCCGTACAGGTTCAGCCTTAAACTAAACTAGTTCCAGAATTCGAGTGGCTGATTTTTCGGATGGATATGATGGACCGTACGTGGCGTATTTTCTAAACAGCTGGGAGAATGGTATCGTATAACAATTTTAATATGATGAATTGTCATTTCAGTATGAAAAATTGCTATCCTGTACCATAATCTCGCTCCATACCAAGATATAATACAACACATCCAAACGAACCACATTTCTTTTGCTATGGATTGGAACGGTCTTTATTCACGAGGTCCGTGAATCTGCGAATGGCTGCAGATAAATGCACATAGGCATGTATAGCGTTGGAATAGTGCAGTCGTGACGTCATCATGTCACACTGTTACATGGCACGCCTGCAGTAACTCTGCGTCAGTGCGTTACGCTTACGCATCAACCGCGCTGAGCCAACGTACACAGGATGGTGTTAATAAGCAAATATTTTTTATGCAGAGTGTATTAATTATGTAGACTTGTTCAGTGTCAGATTCTTTTCTTTTCTTGTGTGGTTTAGTGACCAAACCGAATTGTCGGAGTTATTCAGGCTGCCCATAGGACTCTGACGTGGCCTGACCACTGCTGCCCAGCGACAGCAAACGGGACCAACTGCTTAACGTGCGCCCAGAGGCACGGACGGGCCCAGATGAAAATGTCACTAGCGGTCACCCATCCAGGTCCTGACCTCGCCCAACGATCGTTTTCAACGTGTACTCACAACTGAACTACGAGCCCCTCCAGTATTAGATCTCCCAATCCTATTAGGGTTTTGTTTGGCCAGCTAACTTGACCCTTTCGAAATCTGAATTTGCTGATGATCTTACTTCTACTACCACGGATAACGCTGAATTATTTGGTTGACGCATTTAATTTAGACCAATAGCAGCGATTCAGAAAGTCCACTTGCTAATTTTAATTGTCGCTCGAGGAAGCAGAATGATACTTAATTTAGACCGATTTTGATGGTCTTTATCAAGGCAAGACAAAACAAGTGAAAAATCAGTTTCAGATTGTATTTATATGTTCATTTTGTATCGAGAGACTGATGTACTAGGTAGACTAAGTATTATTTACTAGCTGTACCCCGCAACTTCGTTTGCGTAGAGGAGGAGGATGGAGGAGATCAGGAGGCAGATCTTCCTCTCTGGATCCTTCTTTCCACGTCACATACCGCCATGGCTTATAGCCTATGAGCTTTCCGGATATTTCAGCTATCTCCTAGTGAAACTCCCATCAAAATCCCTTCAGTATTTATGGCGTGATACTTGCACAAAGTCACAGACAAACAGACAAAAATTCTAAAAATTAGCGTTTTGGCATCAGTATCGATCCTAAAACACATTACAATTAATCTTTTCAAAAAATATCCAATAGGGACACAAACTTTTTTACAGTCTTATTATATGTATAGATTATTCGTATATGTATATGTATTCGTTTCATTCTTAGGTACTCGTATAATACTTACTTATGTACCTAAGTATATGGTGGCCGGTAACCTAAAATAACATTAACTGTTTCTGTGTTACACTTATTTATATGCTAACTGGTTTGGGGGTTACGTGTAAAAATTAGCATAAAAATTGGACTGATTAAAGACCTAAGGTTTTATTTTGAAATTCAGTGTGTGACCATTTTTACAGCATTTTTATGGAGATCTTAATTAGATTTTTGTTGCGAATTGCTGAAGGGTTCATTCCCCATGACACCACCCAAAATGACACCACCCGGGGTGCCATGCAAATCGCTATGCCCGCCCTGAATTTAGTGCTTTAGGTAAGTCCATCCGTTCATTACTCCTGACACCACGGGGGTGATTTTGGTGGTGACATGTGGAACAGCGCTCAGCCCCTCTAGCATATATTCATTGTAACGCGCCCACGCCACGCCAAGTCGACGCCGAGACAAAGTTGAGAGTCACATATGAAAGATCGGCGGCAAACGTGTAGTCGTGCTACGAAATGTTGCGCCTGACATTCATTTGACAGCTCGCCGGCGTCACGAATGCTAGCACTACACATCGACAGATGCGTCCACAGATTAAAGATATAAGTTTTCTATTCAAAGTCCAGTCCGCAGATGCCATCTGAACTGATGACAGCAGAACTGTCTATTACTATTGGCTTTAGGAGTGATGTATTTTGAATGCGAGTTCTTAATCGTGATGTCTTAGGTCGGATTGTGATGTCTAATGACTTATGAGTGTGAAGTCATATATTATCAATGTATTGCAGCACTCTGTACAGTATAGTGTCGCATCTAATAATACGAGCCTCGCCGCCGGCCACCCACCCGGCGCGGTCACTCACACCGGCTAATGCGCGACAACTTGACATAATGACCGTCTCATTGCACTGCACTGGCTCCAATAATAGATGCCAATGCTGTGCAACATATTAAATTTAAATCAGAGACTGGAATAACTCAAAACCATATAATGAATGAACTTTATTCAATAAATCTTACACAAATATAATAAAACTAAACTACTTAAAAATATATTAAAAACTAAACTAAAAATCTACCTAACTAAAAATATTCTAAAAAACTTGGCCCTCTTGGGAGGGTGCCCATCACGCTGGCGGCATTCCCGCGCTGGATGGCTAGGCTCAGCCTCTGTGCGAGAAAGCCGCCAGCACGAGGGTCACCCGTCCCCTCCCTCAGGCGCTTGCTGAGCTCCTTGTGGAGCGCGTGTGCTCTCGGGCCCCACGGACCAAGTGTCTCGACGCCAAAGGGGGCAAAGTCGTATTGGGCGCCGAGACACCTGTATTTGCCCCTCTTAGCACGCTCACGAGCCTCGGCCGCATAATATCTTAATAGATATACAGGGTTACCTTTCTATTACGCCGTGTTCTGTATCGATAACTGAACAACTTTTCGATTTTCGCTAATTTATTTTATGACTTTTCATACTTTTTGTTCAGGTCAGATCAACTTGTATGAGACATTAATTAATTTTAATTTGTATTCGAAATACTGAACACCCAATTTCTACAGTTTTAAAAGTAGTGCCAGTCTTTTTATAACTTATACTTACATATAAATGATAAATGGAGAAAAATTTTCATCACGACCGGGATTTCATAAAATGAAATGAAATAGATGAAAAAAAATTCTCCATTTATCATTTAGATTTTCGTATCGCATAGCGCATATGCAAGAAAATATCAAAACATTATATACAAATATACGAATTTCAATCCCATAGGCACAAATTCGTTGTATCGAAGATCGCTTACTTGAATATTCGTGAGATCGAATGCCACAGACTCGCGAGATGAGACAGAATTGACTCGCCTAATTTTACCACCAAATCGAAGTCTTTTTTAAATATTTGTCCGGAATCGATATTAGCTTTAGAATTTAATATCCAATGAAAAATACGGGAAAAATTAACTAAGTATATAGTTACGTTTGTGTAGGTTTTTGTTTTCTCGATGGTGAAATAAAATGCCTCTCCTAAACTCCTGATTTATGTCTCCTACTTCTGTTCAATTTAAGATTCCTTCTTACGTGATTGAGTCAATCTCGAATGAGTGAACACAGAGATTCGTGTTCACTTCAATGAGCACTATATATCAATTGAATTGAGAGACAGAAACGAGCAATGCCCCTACCACGGTGAATTTGTGGTAACAATAACAAGATTCTTTCGAATTTTGGACGTGCTTTGTGCTGATTCCGGGGTCTAGGATGTTTTTTGGCTCATCTGTCAAGAGAGAGCGTAATCAGACACATTTGTAATCCAGACAATAAAATTCCAACAAGTATTAACGAAACCTAAACTACTAGGTAATGGTTTTGTTGCTAAATTAAAAATATGGTTGGTCCAAAAGGCCTACTACTCTGTAGTCGAGTTTTGGTCGAAGACATTCCACCTTAAATTGACACACTATCATGTATTATCATCTGACTAATTAATTTATTATATTATAGCATTATAGCGTTAATTTTATTCTATGCACTTGTATAATTCATTGTAATTATAATTTACAGAATTATTTTATGAAATGTATTAACTTGACAATGTAATGAATATCTTCTTCATGTCGTTTGTGATCAACAAACAAGTCCGCCGACAAATCGGTCTAATTGCCGACTTCAACAATATAAGTGAGTGAAATCCGTTTATATATAATAATTCATATAGACATTGCAAATGGAACGGCCTTGAAATACAATAGTTGTTACTAGCCTGCAAGATGTAGGCTAGTAACGACTGTTAGATTACAAGGCCTGTACCATGGTAGAAGATATAGGTAGCTAACAAAAAATTGGATCACAAAACAAATGCTCGATATAAAAATTCCCATTTCCTCGCTAACTTATGAATTCTTTTTCGTAGACTCGTTCGAAGATATTGATGTTGTAAATGTGTTAAAGCTACTTTTGATATTTTTTATAATCCCTAAGAGGACTATTCTTTAAACTTTTCATGGTTATCAAGCTTTGTAGTGTCATCATCATCAGTCTATAGTACCCCACTGCTCGGGCACAGACCTTCCCTTACATCGAGGGAGCTCGGACCATGATCCACCACGCGGCCTTGTAGTGTAGCAAGCGCCAAGGGTTTACAAAATACACGTATGTACTCATAGACCGCATCTGTCGTCATAACCTAATGGGGTTGACAAGTTCTCGAATGGAGGCCAGGAATGGGTAACTGTAGAGTGTGATGCCCCTCAGCCAGATGGAGAGATGACCTACGCAAGTTTGGCAGGAAGGGAGGATGTCATACAATGGCATGCGTAATAGCGGCAGTAAGCTTAGCAGTGAGTAAGTAGGTAAACCAAGGCCCAATTCAAGTGTTATTTTGTAATCAAAAACTACCCATTTTAAGCTATTCTGTGGTTATTACATAGTTATTTATACATCATTAGATCGCATTACTTTATTTTCACAATGATGAACAAATTCAATAAATCAGTTCCTTCAATTTTACATCACAGCAGGTAATTAGACGATCATATTTGATTACAAAATAAGACACTTGATTTGGGCTCCGGTATAGGTACAGTCGAAGACAGAGACAAGTATACAGAGGGCCTCAATAAGGTTGAGATTTTCTCAAAAACTACTAGTCCGAATTTAATAATTCTTATACGGTACATAGTTTAAACTTTTATCTATCAAACAATGAAATAATTTTTGCGATAGGTCAAGTAGTTTTTGAGATAACCTCAATCTTAAAAACTCTCCTGTACACCTTTCTCTGTGTTCCACCGTACTCTTGCGTTCTCAAGACATCTGCAATAAATCGTTTAACTTTCCCCCAATTTTCGATTATTCTTTCGAGTGGTCATAAAAAAACGCTCTTCCGAAGTTAACAGATTCTGAAAGCGGAGTTATATCCCGTCCCGAGCGAGTGCAGGCCGCAAAAACTTAGGGTCGCGGTCGTAATGAAAAATTATCATTTAAATGGCGGTCGTTAGAAAAGGTCGGATGAGACCCAATACCTTATTTATTTATTTTATGAATGGATTCGAAAGTTCGTCATTTGCCAATGTCATGTTACAGAATATTGAAAATATCATAGTCTTCTCTTTCTTCAGAGAAGTTGCCGGTCGCCGTGGCGTCGTCACCCTGGATATCAAATCAAATCATCAATAATGCATATAAAAGTAATACATAATAAAGAATAAAAAAATAAACTATTTCATGCAATAGGCAGCAGGCTCAGCATAATGCAATCACGCAGCGCTGATTGACAGCCTGTCCTTACACAATATACTTAAGTAACAGTCTTTTGTGATAGTATTGGTGTGCTTGAAAAGGCACAATTAAAAATAACGAGAAAATATCCGCGTCTTCATCCAGAGGAGACGCCCGTAGCGTCATCACTGTGGACGAAGCGGCTCGACAGTCACGTTCACTCCCAAACTCGTAGTGAGATCCTTAATAATAGCTCGAAACTTCAGATCTTGCATGAATCATCCAATAGCTGAGCAGAGCTAGCACTTACGACTGTAAAACTGACAGATCTTTTCAAACTTTTGATAGTTACAGAAAGTCTACTCATGACCATAATGGCTGCAATGCTGTCGAAATATCGAAACATAATAAATGAATGTTTAACACGGTAATCCCCGTTTTTATCTAATTAATAAGTTACAGAAAGCTCACACTAAGTCCGCGCTCAAAATTGTCTCTAAATCTCGGCCCTAGAGTTAATTTATAACATGCTGTGAATAAGCATTTTCATCTAGAAACAGAAATAGTTGCATTTACCCGGCGGTTGGGCAGAATGTAAAGTTGCCCATTTTTCAGGAAAGCCCAACTAATCCCCGCAAAGAACGTACCGTTTCGGCCTCACATACATTTACTTTTTGTTTATCTTTTGCTGTCTTTCTAGAGCTCTCATTATATGTAGAGACTATAGTAAAAACAGCTGCTTCGTACTTTAAACTGACACTGCGTTTAATCCGACGGTATCGTTAATTCGAAATATCTCTGTGCTCGGCTTATTCCACTTTGGTCATAGTAGACTTTGGTCACACATAGGAATGCTTCCACGTCGGTCACATAAACTTTATTAGGTGTGACCTACGTGGAAGCATTCCAAGGTGTGACCAAAGTCTACTGTGACCAAAGTGGAATAAGCCTGTGCTCTACCTCAATAACAGACTCTACTAAGGACACATCATAACCTAATAATCTAAGGCCAGTAGTAATACACTGATCTCAAGACCGCGTGCGAACTCAAGTGAGTAACACTCAAGACGTGATCAGCATCTCAAGTACGTTGATAATTAATAGACCAATCAATTGCGGTTTCAAATGTGAGCTTGAGTGCTGAGTTTTGTTTATTAATACGGCGTTATTCACGTGATACCCGATTAAACGCACACCTAAATAATTTCAATTTGCTCTCAAAACTGTCATAAAATCTAATCTAAATACCCAGTTTAATGTTGAAGTTGCCAACATTTTTTATGCTTATGTATTTTTATTTGTACATATAGTTTTAGTTTATTTCATTTAGTTCAGTTTTTAATGTTAATCTTTAGGTTTTTCCAAATAAATAAATATAAGGTACTTTTTAGTTGGCAACGTGCAATTTATAATCCGATATTCTTTTTTTATAGTTCGGATTATCGCAGCTCCACTCACACACAACACAAGGCAAGCTACAGTCAGCATAAAAAGTGTGCGCCACCTGACTGAGCTCGCCTCTCACAGAGATTGCAGAACAGATAGAGATAGCAAAAAAATCTAGAACAAACTTTTATTTTAACAAGTTTTGCTAAGTTGCTGAGGAAAATAGACATGCTAAAATAAATATAGTAGGAGCGGTAGAACTTTTTATACAATACCTAGTTAATTAATTATACTACTTAGGTTGGATATTTTATTTACACTTTTCTTGCGAAAATATTTTTAGAGGTGGTAATATGGTAAAGTCACAATAGTGTAGGTACTATCGCTCGTATTAAAACAAAGGACACTCTATGCTGCAGTAATACGGTCTACATTGCAATGGGTTTGCGCAAATAATTGTTAGCCTCCTTTAAATTTTTATGAGAAATGGAGGCTGACGAACTATTTTTGCGTAAGCGGTCATTAAAAATTAAATGGGTCTTAATTTAGAAAGTAACAGACAATTGTGACAATAATTGTGTGCATATTTATTTGTGTAATTTTTTTTGCAAGAAATAATATTATTTATCTTATCTTAAGAGCCTTCATAGAGCCAACTAGCGCCGCCAATCTTAAAAAAATGATATCTTCCAATATAATCAATTTGATTAAAAAGCTATTTACATTATATTGACGTGCAAAAATGTACTCAACGTGCTTACTTGCAATAAAGAAATTTGACTTGACTTGACAAAATGTTTATTACGATAAATACTATTTTTCAATATACATCATCATGGCATAATTGCGACAAGCTAAGTTGTAGTTCACAATTGTGCCAAAACGGCCGTTTTTCGCAATTATGCGAACTACAACTTACCGACATTGAATCACGTTATAAATAAGCATTTATCGTAATAAACATTTCGTAAATAGCCTTTTTAATAAAATTGATTATATTGGAAGATATTATTTTTTTAAGATTGGCGGCGCTAGGTTCTATGAAGGCCCTTAAACTGTTCAATAATTCGTTCTTAGTAAAAGTTTCACAATTTTGAAAAATTTAAATGTCCAGTACTTCAATTATTTTCTATCTAGGTAATGCACGTCCAGTTTTGGCGGCCTTATCTTTCTTTTACCCACCGAACTTCTCACTCGTAAGGTCACCTGTATATTTGGCAGACTGTACCCATATTGTTTGTTTACTGTTGAATGCGCTGACTGTACTCAATAGCCGTTATGAGAAAAGATTGGCTTTTAAAATAAAATATGTTTACTTAAGAACTGGGCGCGGTACTCGGTTATTTATTGAACATTGACTGTGCTGTTTGTTTAAGTTGCAAAGTGTCGCTGTAGTTTTGTTTGTTACCAGGTTTCAATTGTGTACAAACCGTACCTACACTCGCTCGAGGAAATTGTTATCTGAACTGCATAAATAAAATAAAAAAACCTTTTATTGTTCAATCTCATAAATAACTAAACATTCAAATTATTTTCATGCATGCTTTAGGTTATAAATATTCAATTCAATTCGTATTTTAATATCGTCAAGTTCACATGTCATTTTAGATTTATAATTATATTTAATATAGGTAATAATAATCTGAGCTGCATAAAAGAAAGAATACTTACTACTCAATAATCAATTTAAACACATAGGTACCTACTTGGTAGCTAAGAATACATAATAAGTGGCCATAGAATTTTTAAACGGACGCTTTTTTACGGATGGACGTGCCAATGAACATTTTATGACAAAGGGGGCAAACTCATGGTAAGTGGTGATAGAGCAACATAGCAACGAATAATGAAGGAAGGTTCTAGGACAAAACTACGAGTATCAAGCCGACTGATTAGAACCGAGCAATAAAAGTTAAAACACATATTATAATTATAAATGTAAAGCGGATTAATTGTTTTCGTTTTTTTGTTAAATAACCACATTTATTTATTTTATTAATGGACTCGACAGTTCGTCATTTGCCAATGTCATGTTACAGAAAAGTCAAAGTCATTTATTGCAAGTAAGCACGTTGTGTACATTTTTGCACGTCAACATATTTTTTGAATTTACATTTACACCACTTTGCAAGGTAAAGGTGCCAACGCTGAGGATAAAAAGTGGCAAAAAACTCTCAGCGGCACATCTTTTAAAATAATATAATAATACACAATTACTTAATAACTACGTATCTATTACACAACTATTACTATTGTTAGTAATCTAGACTTTATCCCTCATGCGGAACCGGCGACACACCATGCATGTTCATCGTTTAAATAGTCATCTATCCTGTAATACGCCTTCTTAACAAGTGTTCCTTTAATGAAATTTTTAAATTTCCTCTCTGTCAACGTAGTTACACTTTCTGGCAACTTGTTATAAAAGCGAATACATGGGGAGTTGTTTCTGTTCGGCAAGGGGACGCTTCGGGCTTCGCCGTACGCGGAGCTCGGCCTTCGGTCTCGCTATGGTTACTGATAGATATTTACCGCACGCTAGTAAAATATAACACCATGTATGTACCACATGAAACAATAAATTGATTTGATTTGTAATCCTTTCGTTTCGTATATCGGAAAATGTATGGAGAAATTGTAACTTTTTGGGGATGTCAATATTTTGACCGCCATCTTGTATTTTAAAATATTTTAAACATTGTAATTAATGTACTGGATAGTATCTAACATATGGCATTTAAACCGTTACGATAGCCCAAAATTTCTTTAACAAAGTTAGCGCTCAAACATGACTCTGACCAAAACTTTCATGTCCCATAACTTCCAGTGTTGCCAGGCGATTGAGATGAAAATAGTTAAATGTCATTTGGGTGAGCTACCTTCATCGATCTGCATACCCAAATTCTGTTAAACATGGCTATTTCCATTTTCCCCATTTTTTGGCTCTGGAGTGTAAATTACCCTAAAAGTAGGGAATCTTTTTTTTATTGCAACACTATTCATCGAGACTTACAATTGTTCCACACAAGACATTCCACTAAAGTGTTGCCATCCACCCGTAAACTGATATTGAAAATATTGCCAAATTGTAATGAAAATATTATGCTTGACAGCTCGTCCGCCATTTTGTTTTTCCAAAAATTTACAATTTTCTGGTATACCACATCATATGTGCTACGAAGTGGAATTGGTTGGATATTCCTCATGCGCTCGTGCTGCGGCTTAATGAAGGCAATTTGTACATTTAATTTACATAAATTTTTGTAAAGTGATAATGAATGCTTCATTTTTTTAAATCTTAAAAATGAAACCAATCCTAATCTTAAAAAGCAATGAGTCACAACTGTAATGGCCTCCTGGTGGCCTTTGCCTACCTGGAAATGATTTCTGTTCCGCTCACACTTAGCAAAATAGCGTCACTACCTGTTTCACTCAAATTGGAAGTAAGAAAAATTTGGCCAGTTTTGGGGATAGTTTACAAAAACAAATCAAAATGGCCTTGTTATAGCATTATTATGGTAAGTGTAATACCATTTTGGAATCGTCATGGATTGCGCCAAATTTTGAAATTACTTGCCAGAAAGGCGTAGTGCATTTTTTTGAGGATAGTTGATTAAAGTTCGGCTAAGTAAAAAAATTCAAAACTCGATAGGTCAAAAAGTGTTCATTTTCTTCTGAACTGGGTCAGTTGGCTTTCCTTTTTAGACTAGAATTTAGAGAAGCATTATTAAGGGTTACATCAAAGAAAAAAATTAAAAAAAAGTTAAGATTTGTAATAATTGTATTTAAGGCGAGGCCATTGGGTCATTTGAGCCTAGTGAGGGGGTGAGGTGCGGGGCGAGGGAGGGGCGAGAGAGGGATGACGCGCATTGATCGGGGTCATTACTCGCGCAGGTACACAGAGTAAGCGTAACCAGTGTCCTCACTGTGACGTCACAGCTCGCTACCCATAATAATACCTATACAGAATGTCCCACGGATAGACGATATACCGAAGTCCACTTGTCGGTGCCAACATTATCGACCCATTTAATGCCAAATAGGGATATCCCAGCAGAGCTCGGTGGCGCAGTGGTTGGGTCAATGGACTTGCAATATGGAGGTCCCAGGTTCGATTCCCAGCCAGGGCAGCCATGTATGAGTTATCCTCGTTTTTTTCGACGGAAAAACTTACGTACATTTACCGAGTGCTCTCAAATCGGTGAAGGAAAACATCGTGATGAAACCTGCATGTCGTAGAAGAAGAAAAAAAAATCTAAGGCATGTGAAATCCGCCAACCCGCACTGGGCCCGCGTGGTGGATTATGGCCCGAGCTCCCTCGATGTAAGGGAAGGTATGTGCCCGAGCAGTGGGGCAATATAAATAGACTGATGATGAGGGATATCCCAAGTCTGACAGCTTCGGAGTTACTTATTTCAATTTTCGCGATTGTCAGAAAATATTTTTTTCAATCTTGAACTTTTGTCTATACTAAATGTTGTCGCACATTATGTCAACTCGGAACCGTATCATCATCACCCCTCCTGTTCACCTCTCGCCGCCAACCAGGCTTCAACTTCTACACTGGCCCTAACACGGGCTGTGCTCGTGACTATCCCATACCACTCCCACTAATATTATGCGCAAGT
Organism: Tachystola acroxantha; assembly: GCA_963506565.1. Lineage (NCBI taxonomy): Eukaryota > Metazoa > Arthropoda > Insecta > Lepidoptera > Oecophoridae > Tachystola > Tachystola acroxantha. Next base: position 3,553,563 of record OY735892.1, on the reverse strand, counting down.
TTGGATGGATGGATGGATGTTGCTGAATGAAACTTTACAATAATATAGCTCATATTATACATCAAAATAACACATAGGCTATAATTTATAATCCTGCGCAGACGAAGTGGTGGGCAGAAGCTAGTTGACAATAAAGTAAAGCAATTTGTACTTTTAAACGTATTTATTTATACGGAAGGTCATAAGCAGACATACGTTAAACCGACCGTCCGGAGTTGGTTCAGTGCAGTCAAATTCGCGTCTACAGGTTATATATTTTAATTATTTTTTAAGTTATTTATATTGACGTATGATAGTATGACGTAGTAGAATAAAATACTATGTTAATAATAATCAGACGGAAAAAAGACCTGTTATAATAGGAATGTCAATTAGGTAATATTGTTGTAATAAAATCAATAAAAGTTAAAAATTGGAATAATCAAATTATTTGCTAGGGGAATATATTTTGAAAGTACTTTCACGCGATTTAATAAAAAATTGAGCATAAATTCTTATAAAATACAAAATTTATTAAAATGGTAATAACCATAGAGATTACATTACAACAAATCTGTCTTTGACAAATTTAAGTGACAAACTGTCAAGTGTATCAATAAAACTAAATAAATGACGAATTTTTTAACGTGATGTTAGGTAAGTATTATTATTGGTGTCAGGTGTGACGTCAGTGATGGTGAAATCTGGCCCGTGTTATCACTGCGTAGGGTAAAACATGACACACATTATATGCTGTTGACTGTACTTTTAAAAGTAGGCACAGTGTATATTGAATCAGTCTATAACTACGTAGCTATTGAAATTTGGCCCGTATTATCACTGTGCTTAGAGTAAAACAGGTATATATCGCACACCACATTACAAACCACAGCTACACTTGCATAGCTATTGAAATCTGGCCCGTATTTATTATCACTGTGCGAGTGTGCGTAGAGTAAAATGTGGCAATCTTTATGTGATGTTTACTGTACATAGTTTTACAAGTAGCAACTACGTATAAACTATTTTAAGTTCGATTGCTGTTTTGAGAACCGTAATGTTATAGCCCCACTGTAATGTTAGCCGACTTATCTTCATCTGCAATTATCAGACCACTGCTCGCTCCCAATATACGACACTCGACACTGGTGTTCGTGTCGCGTGTAATATGATGACTTCAAAAACATGGTTCGCGAAAAATCTATTGTGTTAAGGAATATCTGTTTTAGGTTATGAGTCCTTTTTTTATTCAAAACGATGCACAATCATTCCGTGATTAGTAAACTAATAATCTTAAAGTATAGGTGTGACCAAATTCGACTCGTATTATTTTAAATTTTATTACGTTATGACGATCGTGGGAGCATTCCAACTATTCCAAGGTAAAGACCAAAGTGGAACATTTGGCAAAAATCGATACAGGTCCGACCTCGACAGCGCCCAGCGGCGCACTGAAGCTCGTAGCGCCGTGCATTTGTATTTATACAAATTGTGTTTTTTCTTAAATTTTGCCTGGTATAAAAAAAACGTTACAAACAACAGATTTTCATCTCATCAAGCTCTTCTATTTATAATAACCTACATTTTGATATATATTTTGTATGAATAACTGTTTTAGTTTAGACACACTACTCGAGTGAAAAGACAGGAAAGGGGTATGTTTGTGATTTTTTTCTATCGAGCGAAGTTTGTCCAATCGTGTATCGGTAGCCAACAGTCCCTAAATAGATACCCCAAGATTGATATATATTTTTTCAGGCCTTTAATTTCAGTAGTTAGTGCCGTAGCCTTCATCGAAAAACTTAAAAACGTCCCAACACCTCGCCTTAAAAAACCATCAAAGGATGTCGTTTTTCTCTATTTTTTTAAATGCCAATAATTATCAAAAGACTTGGATTTTATTTTTTTATTTTTCTGATAACTGTTATCAAGCGAAGCCAAGGCCTATCACGCGTTTCCGACTTGACGTCGATTTCTGGGACACCCTGTATATATTTGTAATAGGTAATTTGTTGTAGTTCATTGAAAGGAACGTGTAAATAATTAGTTGCACTTTAGTTCTGCTGATGACATGATATAACTTTCTTCTTATCACATATCGTTCGTAAGGGAAATAAAATAAGCACGTCTTAGATGCACAACCGTATTATATAAGTACCTATATATTTAAGCACTAAGAACATCAGTGAAATGAATAAATTGATATATTGCCTTCTGTTGGTTCCACTACAGGACACTTTAGGAAGTAAGTTTTTTCAATTATAATAAATTATTATTTTAAATATACAGCTAATGGATCTAACGACAGCACCTGTGATACAAATGTTAATTTTCATAACCTTTTTTCCAGTTCCCACATTTTACGACGATGATTCTAACGCAGCAACGCCAATAGTAAGTTTAATACTTTGTTATTTAAATATTTTATTTGGTAAGTATATTTTCTGTTTTATTAATTATGTTTTCTCTATTTGCTTCATCATTTAAAGTGTGATAAAATATGATTGAAGTAAAAAAATATACTTACCAAAAAGTTTATTTGGACTTAATCAGTAAACGCTTCCTAGTTTCTAAATGAATAGATAGTACACCAATACGCATATTCGATAGACCATCGAATGAACGATCAGAGAACTGGACATTCAGGGAATATACCATCCAGGTAATTGGACGTTCAGGGAAATGCCATCCAGGGAAATGGACGTTCAGGGTAAGACCATCCAGGAAATAAGACGTCTACCTAATGGACCTAATGAACTTGTTCGGTTTTCGAAATACCGACCATCCCGTCAGAACAATTCGATAAAACAGGACATCTGATTAAGGATGAGATTATTTCAAAAACTACTTGACCGATTGTAAAAATACTTTCTCTAATAGATAGATTAGAGTGCCGACTATGTAAAAGTTGATCCTGTGGTTTTTGAGAAAATCTCAACGTCACAGCATCCCAATTTTGCTAAAATACTTGAATCGAACGATTACGTAACCAGTATAAACGGACCCGGTCCCAGTTAACTTCGTCATGCTAATGCTTTGTTAGACTATGTTCGATACAAAATAGGAGGGCATTACTTTGAGTTCTGAATGTATTTAATAAAAAGCTAAAATTAACTTATAAAATAAATTAAAACTACCTAAAATATTAAAAACTAGTTAAAAATACATTAAAACTACCTAAAATATCTAACTAAAACAGTCTAAAAAACTTGAAAGGGTGCCCATCACACTGGCGGCATTCCCGCGCTGGCTGGAAGGCTAGGCTCAGCCTCTGCGCGAGAAAGCCGCCAGCACGGGTTGTTGTATATTCGTCACAAAGTAAATTCGTCACGGAAAATATTATTTATAAATTATTATGTGTAAATTCGCCACATTTATAATTTTATGAAGTGAATTCTTCATATTATATTAATTTTGATTATTGTAAGTTCGTCACGTTGTTATTTTTAGTATAGACAGCAGAAAAATCAAAGAATAAGTAGAATAAAAACGTTAAGTATTTATTTTTCGTCAACACAGCAATTTCAACAATTTAACCTTACATCTACATAAAAATCACAGTTCTCAAGTAGCTGGTTTGCCCACATTACAATTATAAGAGAAACTATAGAAAGATAATTAAATCACAGTAATCATCACATGTCTTTAAATGACATTGCCACATTTCAATGGAGCTTTGCCCCACCTACAAAACTACGTGACCATTTAAGCTGTACCTATCATTTTGTTGGGGACTTATTACAGGTTTCATATTGCATAAGTAATCATAATCAGTATCATTTTCTACTACTCTCGCAACTCCTATAGAAGAATTACAAAAACAATGAATAATTCGCTTCGATTTCTTACTATTTTCTGAATTCTTCTTAATTAGGCTGCTTTTTTCGACTCGCTTGATGTACAAAACTTTATTTTAAACCAATAATTTTAATAAAAAACGGAGATATTTTTACATTTATTCGTTATCTTGTACATCATGCGGTTGATGATGGGGCAGAAGTTTTTTTGTCTTTCATTTCGAGCGCTCAAAACCAATAAGTTTGCTTGCTATCGCTACTTTATGTAAAAAATATGTAAAATGAGAAATCGTGACGAATTTACAGTAACCCTTACCTACCGTGACAAATTAACACATATTTTTAATGCATGTGACGAATTTACTTTCAATGTATGGAGTATACAAAAATGTGACAAATTAACTTTGTGACGAATCGAATGTACCTACCTTTTTTTTTCTTGTTACCCAGGAGAAATACATTATGTATACCGCCCGTCCGGGGGAACGGGCGATTACTACAACCCGCCAGCACGAGGGTCATCCGTTCGCCATCCAGGTGCTGAGTTCTTGACTAACACCGACTCTTTATATTTTCAGATGGTAACAGGCACAGTCTGCACGCCCTACGAGCATTTCCAAAGGGACTGCAACAGGTGTATGTGCGACAATACGGGACAGCTATTCTCCTGTACCCGTAACGACTGCAACAATCCATTGTTCTCGAAAAAGATTTGTATTCCCAAAGCCGAATTCAAGAAGGAATGCAGCATTTGTGTGTGTGACGACACAGGCAGACAGTACACCTGCTCTCACACTGGTTGCTCTTATAGTGATCCTTACTCTACTATGCCTACGTCTACTACGGAAGCCGCCGAGAAAAGCCCGATGTGACGTTTGGGGAAGGTGTGGCCGACATAACTTTGAAATGGTGCACAAGTTACGGATAAATAATTATTGTCTTGAATTCTCATTTATGTAATCCATTTTGTACAAAAATAATAAAATTTAAAAATTTCATAATAATTTCAAACATGCAACAGAGTAAATTCACATTCTTTCTTATGAAAACAATTGATTTAGTTTTCCATAAAGCACAGTTATTATTTATTTATTTTATTAATGGACTCGACAGTTCGTCATTTGCCAATGTCATGTTACAGAAAAGTCAATATATTCAATAGTCTTCTATCTTCCTCCAGGGGAGTCGCAGTAGCGTCTTCACCCTGGGTAGCCGCGTCTTCATGTCTTCATCCAGAGGAGACGCCGTAGCGTCATCACTCTGGACGAAGCAGCTCGACAGTCACGTTCACTCCCGAGCTTGCAGCGGGAACTCTTGATAAAAGCTTGAAACTTCAGATCTTGCATAAATAATTCATTAACTTCACCGTACTGTCATTCGCGAACATTTTCTGATTAATTTAACGTGATATTAAACACAAAATAGTCCCTGTACTGTAGACATTAAAAGGAAAATTATCAAATAATTTCGCAACCGTCGTTTCCCGCCATTTTCAAGAGAACCTAAAGCACAGTTACAATGTTATGTCGTCCGAATTAAATAGTTGAGAAGAGATTAAAATACTATAGGTAACGATATTTGGTATCAGTTACTAATATCGCTATTAATATCATAACAGGAAAATTCTTTTTTCGTTACTTTCGTTCAGCCTTAATTTCACTATGAAACTGTCATTGACTTTATAGATTGACAGATGTCTGACATAAAATTAAAAGTAATAAAATACTGTTTATTAAATTAAATACAAAACAGTTAAAAATAAATCTTTAGTAAGGAAAGCCGCCGACAAAAGCTAGTCAATACTCATACGTTACCTATGGGTACATCACTATTCACTATTAACGTCATATTGTCATGTGTCATATCGGGCCTATTAAAACGGTCATACTATAGTGATCAAACGCTTTTGTTTACAAAATAAGACACGATTTGGGCTTCGGTTTAGGTATAATAAGCATTAGGTATATATATGTATGTATATGGTGGCACCGGTCCCAATTCATGCTAGTTTATTTAAACTGGTTACGTACAATCTCAGCAGAATACGAATAATAGCTCGTTACGGAGGCCAAAACCCAATTCGGGTCGCTAGTAGCGGTGTAACTAAGCATCATAATAGTCTACTATTTATTAATAAGGCGTAAGCTCAGGTTTACATTTGTGTGAGTGATCGCCAAGCTGCTAGCGGTACAAGAGGTGAAGTGCGGTGCGTGCGCGGCAGGGTGGCGTCCCGCTGTGTATAAATTTGTATGCGTAGGACGCGTCGCGCCTCAGGCCCAATCACTATCTGTGGGCCTCAGGCACTATCTGTGTGCACTCACACAAATGCAAACCTGAGCTTACGCCTCGCGCACTGTACTTATTAATGTTTCTTTAGTGAAAGTAATTCTGCTCTAAAACCAGTTTGTTTTAGTAAACACAACTGATTATGCACAGATTAGTTCAGAAGAGAAATGTGTAGTTGGCAAAGTATACAAAATGGACTGCAATACTTGTCATTGTAGCAATAATAATGTTTTATTGTGCACTAAAATGGCTTGCTTAAACGACAATGAAATTAAGCAATTATTAGACCTTCAAAATAAACCGAAGTTGAGGCAGAAGGTTAAAGAGGTCAAGGGTTGCGTTCCCGGGAAATATTATGAGAAAGGATGCAGGAAGTGTTTTTGTAACAATCTGAAAGTTGTTGTTTGTAATGATAAGTCTTGTAACGAACAGGGTAAGTGGACTAAGTGGTAAATAATTTGATCACTATTAGTATAATCTGTGGCGAGGCAAGACCTAAAGGAGACGGCTCACCGACCTTTAGAAGGTTACCTCAGTGCCGGCATAATTTTTGATTATGTATAATAATTCTCTACCTTTGGGTAGATTAAAATTATACATGGAAGAGATCGCCGAGAAGAATTGTTATACTAATAACTGTATTAGCCTGTTTATTTTGTGTAATTCCTTTTTTTTGCAATAAAGAATTTATCTTATCTTAATTCTAAATAGTCTCCATATCCGAGATCAGTGGCTGGCTAACACATTAATCCCAGTCAAATGAGAGCAGGTACGTGTAATTAATTTATATTTTTTGGGAAAAAAACATTGTTTTAATTTTTTTTTTCTTCATTTAAAAAAAATATCCTTTTTCATTTCTAGCAAAATCTATACAAAAACCAGAAGACGTTACCCCAGTAATATCTGATGTAGAATTCGAGAAGTTGCCATCTCTACCGCACAGTGCATCTGAATGCAAGCCAGGGAAGACATATAGAGTGCTCTGCAACATATGTCTGTGTTTGGCTAATGTTAACTTATTGTGCCAAGACATTCTCAAAAAGCACTGTCAATTTTTTGCAATTCTTTACACTTAGGTACAAAGCGGGTAGTCAACTTATACCTACTAGTAAAAGAAGAAAATCTCAACCTTATTGAGGCCCTCTGTATACTTTTGTCTGTTATCGACTGTACCTACGGTTTTTACTCGTACATGTTACGTTTCAACTTTCAACGAACTTTGAAGAAAAAAAATTATGTCTAACTATCGCAAAAGAAAAACTTAAGAGGTGCGACGAAAGCCAATTTCAATTTTCAATTTCCGCGTTTGCTGCTTGATATTTTATCTATCTTCCTCTTTTCAATAAACTTCGTTTGCCTGGGAGTTGCAGTCGTTGGCAATTGTGACAAAGGCGGACGAGACGGCCGGCGCCTACGGAAGCCAGTGAAGAAACGGAATAAAAAATAAAAAAAGGTTTTATAAGTTTCAAGAGAACAAATTGCAGGAACAGAAAGTTATATTTGAGATACGACGACAGACCGACCTCCATCTATAGTGCGCAGTAGAAAGTAGGAGTACGATTTCAACTTTTAGAATTGTTTTACTCGTAGGTGTTGAGAAACCTCCTTGAGGGGATATATTTTTAATTTGTTCGTCTTCCGACAGTTGACACATTGCATGATTATTCGTATTTTAATTTCATTGTGTTTTCAAGTAATTTTATAAAACCAATCAATTTTATTACACTTTCTTCAATATTATTTTATACCCTTGTTATTTTATAGTTCTATTCTCCCTCGTGCTCTAACAGTAGGTGCGTGAAATGACAATGCAAGATTCTGCCCCACCATCAACCGTATGATGAACAAGATAACGAATAAATGTAAAAATATCTCCGTTTTATTTATTAAAATTATTGGTTTTAAATAAAGTTTTGTACAAGTTGCGAGACGAAAAAACAGCTTAATTAAGAATTCAGAAAATGGTATGAAATCGAAGCGAATTATTCATTGTTTTTGTTATCATTTTCTACTACTCTCGCATCTCCTACGGATTGTGATTATGCAATATAAAACCTGTAAGTAAGTCCCCAACAAAATGATTAGGTAGGTACGGTACAGCTTCAATGGCCTCGTAGTTTTGTAGGTGGGGCAAAGCTCCATTGAAATGTGGCATTGTCATTTTAGTGTTGCTTAGGTAGTACGGTTGAACACAGCGAAAGGTGTACATGAGAGTTTTTAGGGTTGTTATTTTTTTTTACCTATTTGTCCTATTGCAAAAATTATTTCACTGTTAAATAGATAAAAGTTAAAATTATGTACTGTAAAAGAATTATTAAATTCGGTCCAGTAGTTTTTGAGAAAATCTCAACCTTATTGAGGCCCCCTGTATCTCTGTATTCGACTGTAACTATTATTCAATTATAGAGTTAAACTTGAAAAATAAAAAGTTTATTTTTTCAAAATGAGAACATTTAAAGAGATTTAAAGAGGAAATTAAGGCACGTCCCTCATACCCTAACTTAAAATGATCCGGGACTATAAAACTGGCCAGAATACGTTTCCAAGCAAATGTACCGGGGGCAATGGCGCTCGTTAAGATAAAGCCCCAGGTTGAGGGCCTCATTTAGACGGCGCCTTAACAGAATAAAATGATCATTTTCCTCGCCTCTAACTCGGAAAATTAAAACGTTTTACTCTGCCATGGGGTTGCAAAAGTTTGGCCGTAATTTAGTCGTTCTATTTTGGGATTGCCCACGAGTTTAGGGATTTTTAAGTAGATGCAGGGTTGGGGCCATATAAGGATTCCCCTAATACGAAAGTTCTGGGTTTGATCGCAGGTCCAGCGAGATATTCAACAAATACTTACGTAAAAGAGAGATAAATAATATAAATAAATATACGAGATATGTACCTACTCAACAAATTTAATTTTCCTTTTCAAAACTTTTTCGACCGTATATTGTGTTGGAAAGCCTATTGCAATTATGAAACATAACTCTATTATATATTTAATCACCTTCTAAAATTTGTGTAATATTTTATCAATTGAAAAAATATTACATGGTATTTTTTAAATACTTTTGTTTCTATTCGGCCGTACATATTTTAAAGCGTATTTACAGGTGTTTTATCTATAAATACAGAAAATCACCGTGGGTAGTGTACGTATCTGTAGATAAATTGAAAAAATCAAAAAATTATATGTAACATTAAAAACAAAACTAAATGAAATAAACTAAAACTATATGTACAAATAAAAATATATAAAAACATAGAGATAAAAAACTTGCCCCAGGACATGCATTATTGGCAGCTTGCCCAAAAGGCTGGCCGCGTTGCCCCGCTGTATAGCGAGGCTAACACGCTAATAATATAAAATAATTATTTATTATTCTAAAAATCTTTGTGTTTGTAAATTTTATACTTACCAATCATTCCATAGATTTGTACGAGAGCGTGATTTTATTTTAATTTTATTAGAAAAATAATAATTAGTTATCTTATGACGATATTATACGAACACCTCCCATTCGATTTATTTATTACCAAGGTACCATTTACTTACATATTTTGTTTTGGAAATTAGAAGCCTTAATTTCATGATTTGTTTACGACAACTTTTAATTAGAATAGAATAGAATAACATTTATTGCCTATTAAGTATATACATATAAGAAACTAGGTGTAGCATGGTGCGCGGGCCGCGCGCGGCCCGCGAGACGGCTTTGTTTTCGTGTTGTAGGCGCCGCAACTAAATAAACATTATCCGGATTGTTCGCTGTGCAAATAATTCGTGCAAGCCATCTACTAATTATATCAAGCACCGCCCGAAAGTTGCAAGTTCAAAACTCTGTGAAAAACATTTATTTCGAAAAGAGTTTGCTCATTTAAAGTAGGTTATTGTTGTGATTTTTAAATCAAGCAACGCTCGAAATGCCCGTATGCCAGAAACTTAAAAAAAGTTTTCAAAAGCCAAACGTTGCTAGCTGTACACAATTTCCATAACTTTGTTCATAATTCGAAAGGCAAGGGCATCTTTTTCTTTGGTAGCGTGGGGACGCTCCGGGCTTCGCCCTACGCGGAGCTCGGCCTATGGCCTCGCAGGCCGGCTCGGCCTGCGGCCTCGCAAAAGTTACTTGGGAGGTGGGGAGTTGTTTCTGCTTGGCAAGGGGACGCTTCGGGCTTCGCCCTACGCGGAGCTCGGCCTATGGCCTCGCAGGCCGGCTCGGCCTTCGGCCTCGCAAAAATTACTTGGAAGGTGGGGAGTTGTTTCTGCTTGGCAAGGGGACGCTTCGGGCTTCGCCCTACACGGAGCTCGGCCTATGGCCTCGCAGGCCGGCTCGGCCTTCGGCCTCGCAAAAATTACTTGGAAGGTGGGGAGTTGTTTCTGCTTGGCAAGGAGACGCTTCGGGCTTCGCCCTACGCGGAGCTCGGCCTATGGCCTCGCAGGCCGGCTCGGCCTTCGGCCTCGCAAAAGTTACTTGGAAGGTGGGGAGTTGTTTCTGCTTGACAAGGGGACGCTTCGGGCTTCGCCCTACGCGGAGCTCGGCCTACGGCCTCGCGGTGTTCTATCGCTTCGGGCTTCGCCCTACGCGGAGCTCGGCCTTCGGCCTCGCGGGAGGGTGCTCGGCCTTCGGCCTCGTTATAGTTACTGATAGATATTTACCGCATGCCAGTAATCCTTTCGTTTCGTATAGGAAAATATATGGAGAAAATATTATGGTTTACTGCTCGTCCGCCATTTTGTTTTTCCCAAAAATGACAATTTTCTGGTATACTACATCATATATGCTACGAAGTGGAATTGGTTGGATATTCCTCATGCGCTCGTGCTAGGCCAGCTAATTCGTCAAAGTTTGGTCTGAAATGCCCAAATTTTCAATCGGCTATATTTCCGCCGCCATTTTGTTTTTCTTCTGTTTTTCAATTTCATCACAAATTATGTTGACTATGTGACACGCGTTCCAAATTTGAACGAAATCGGTTGGAAAATGGCGGAGATGGCATCACGTGACCCGCCGCCATCTTGTTTTTTTCACTTCCCTATAGTTTTCCTCTGGTCCAATCACTAAACTATACAACTCCCCCCTACATCACTTTCACCTCCGGGAACTCCTTCAGACTAAACTGGACGGTCAATCAGTGAATGAGTGAGTGAGTGAGTGAGTGAGTGAGTGGTAATCGAGCTATATATAGTAGTAATAAAAACAGTCTTAATAAATTACAATGACAATTAACAAACATATAACTTAGGCAAAAGGTTTAGGCTTCAGCTGATGCTGACTCAGAGTGTGTCAGCGCTGGTTTTCAGCCCACACCTTAACTAAATTAACATATCTCAAATAGTTTCTAGCTCTACTAACCTTCATACAGCCAATCCGGCACCCCGTTGTAGATCGTCCCGGTTAGCCCTGTATCGGTGACCCGGTACCCTGTGGAGGACCTGGGGGCTGGCCGGTAGTATATGTCGAAATCCTTCACGGTGACCAGCCCATGACCCTTGGGCGTCCACGTGGCCATCAGTAGCGGGGGCCCTTCACTGATGACGCCCCCTACTTCGTCTGGTAGCGGTGTAAGGGGGTAGGATTCCCTGGAAACAATGGGATTGGTTAGTTTTATTTGATCACCGGCAATATTTAAACCAATATTTATTCCATAGTACTCTTTATTCCAATGTTTTCATGGTAACAGTAGAATACAGCGAGAAGTATACCGAGGACCTCAATACACATAATACCTCTATTGAGGTAAGTAAGGTAATTTGAGGTAATCGGTCAAGAAGTTCTTACTCAAAAGCTATTATTTGAAATCCTTGACCGATTGTAAAAATGAGTACACACCATTTAATAATAAAGAATTAAAAAAAAATCTGTTGAGTATTTAAAAAAAAATCTCAACCTTAATAACTCTCCTGTAACTTTACATTGATCTGTGTAGTACGTGTGTAGTATGATGTGCTGTGGACTGTACAAACGGTGTTTCTGGCTCACGGGTACCAGGAGATAAGAAAATTAAGGCGCTACACTTTCACGGAGTGAATCCGGAAGGAGCATTTTATTATACACTCTATATGAGCTTTTCATGAAAGTCTGCGTACATTTTTTTCTTTTATTATTATAAAAACTCGGGCAATATTCTTCATAATAACCCTCATTGTATTTTACGAAGAGGTGGTTTAATAAGGGTAAAAATGGGTTTAATTATAGTAAATAAAAAGGGTAGGTACAAATAAATCTTGGTATTATCGGCAGCATGCAGTTTTATACGACTTCCAAAAGGTGTTCTCAATTTTCCTTCATGGTTCAGAGCGGGCTCGGGTAGCATTCTTTTTTTTAAAGATACAGCATTATAAACAAAACCCCCGCTTGATTGTTTTATGTTTAAAGCAAATAGGGTAACTAAGTTCTGAAATAACACATATTGTGGCACGAGAAAATATCGGTGGAAAATCGCAGACAACAGAATGTCTGCCCGATTTTTACGCGAGCATAAATCTGTGCTATCCACATTTCATACATCACTCCGATAAGCTAAGCATTCGGCGCACGTCAGCGCTTCGCATTCAAACATCTTTGTTGTGAGTGATTGAAGCGATGCAAGATGCATGAGGAGACGAGGCGGGATGAAATACTCGCATGTATACCAACATAATGAAATTCTTGCGTTTGCCGAGACGATGGCCCATCTTCTGCGATCCTGGTATCTCTTCATGCACGCTCATCGATTTGTAGTAGATACAATGATTATATCATTATGCTCCCATTTCACATGGCTATTCGTATTCGTTATTGGATGTTTATCGTGTTTGTCAAATACCTGACGTACAGTCGAAGACAGAGATAAGTATACAAGGGGCCTCAATAAGATTGATATTTTATCAAAAACTACTGGACCGAATTTAATAATTATTTTACAGTTTTAACTTTTATCTATCAAACAGTGAAATAATTTTTAAATTATTTCACTGTTTTATAAATAAAAGTGAAACCTATGTAACTGTAAAAGAATTATTAAATTCGGTCAAGTAGTTTTTGAGAAAATCTCAACCTTAAAAACTCTCCTGTACACCTTTCTCTGAGCTCCACCGTACCTACATACAAATAAGACGATTATTTGACTTATTCCCGTAGCAGTGATTTCTCTTTATTTACATTACATTTTACATGGCAATTATGACAAATACGAATAGCCAAGTGAAGTGGCACCAGTACTACAGTTAGGCCGTTTTACACCGGGTTAACATATAACCAAGATTAAATAATTAAAATGTGTTTTTACGGCTTAAATCACTAACACTGGAGTTCTCTTTTAGTGCAAGATATGCTAAACTGAGTCTAAGTATATTTATAAACCAGGCATTATGAAGAAAATGTAGTAGAATATAGTAAGTATTTTTTGTACCAAAAAAGTACTCTATGTTTAATTACCTCCTTTTTTATTTTTATTTTTATTCGTCATAACAAAATCCACAGCACTTAAATAAATTACATTTCAGTTTAAGTCATAACATACTGCCAATGACGGATTTACAATATTAAAAATGAACATAAAAATTAGGTACAGCCGAAGACAGAGATAAGTATACACAAGGGGCCTCAATAAGGTTAAGATTTTCTCAAAAACTACTGGACCGAATTTAATAATTATTTTACAGTTACATAGGTTTCACTTTTATCTATAAAGCAGTGAAAGAATTTATGCAATAAGTCAAGTAGTTTTTGAGAAAATCTCAACCTTAAAAACTCTCTTGTACACCTTTCTCTGTGTTCCACAGTACCTGTTTCTAAATCTAATCTACTTACTTACATGTGCTATGCTTGTCTGTGTCACGTTTTATCTAAATATCATGTATATTGAAGTTACCTAGGTACTACAAAAAGTAGGTATACAAGCTAGATGGAAATGGAGGAAGGCTTTTTATTTTTAAAACGGACCTAATGAAAAGTGGCAACGGACAGAACAATGCAAGCTTTGTTCAACCTTCAGTTGCTCCAAGTTTCCGAGGTGCTTTTATACTTTTAAAGCGAACGACCGTCTCTGTAACACCTCTCACTCACACTTTCATTTCATTTCATTTATTCGCAATAAGGAGCTCGGTGGCTCAGTGGTTGGGTCAATGGACTTGCGATACGGTGGTCCTAGGTTCGATTCCCAGCCAGGGCAGCCATGTACCAATGAGTTATCCTCGGTTTTTTCGACGGAAAAACTTACGTACATTTACCGAGTGCTCTTAAAACGGTGAAGGAAAAACATCGTGATGAAACCTGCATGCCGTAGAAGAAGAAAAAAAATCTAAGGCATGTGAAATCCGCCAATCCACACTGGGCCCGCGTGGTGGATCATGGCCCCAGCTCCCTCAATGTAAGGGAAGGTCTGTGCCCGAGCAGTGGGGACATATAAATAGACTGATGATGATTCGCAATAAATTGTAGGTTACAAATTGAAGGTATCACAATAACATAGGTTTCATACAATTTTACCCGTCGGGTGTAGCGAGCGAGATAAATACATACCACCATCATCATCAAGCACACCACCACGGAAGACTGTCTGTATAGTCTCATATTTATTATAGGATAAGGCCAGGCTGTCAATCAGCGCTGCGTGGGGCACTGCGCTCTACCAGCACTATGCTGAGCCTGCTGCCTAGTGCATGGAATTTTTGTTTGTTTTTGATTCACACTTCTATATGTATTTTTTTTTTATGCAATAAATAATATTTGATTTGATTTGATTCATTTGATATAAAAAAATATGACTTTGACTTGTTTATTGACTCAGTTATTATATTAATTTTGATGCGTGGAATTTTTCAGATGACATTGTGATATAATTGTAATTTAGTTGAATGATGCACACAAAGATCATCACAGAAAATTAAATTAATTCAATCAAAGAAATTGAAAACGATACACACTTCTACAAAGTATTTCTATATAGTATATTCTACTCTTTACTTCTATATAGTATATTCTACTCCCAAACATACGCACACCCACTCAACTTTGAGTAAATAAAATAAAAATAAAACGCAAAATTCACTCACAAAAATAAAATTGAGCAAAATTACGACCTTGGGTGACTCTTTAATGAAACTCTTTTTATTTCATGGTTCAAAAATTACATTTTTATTGCGGCAGTATCTATGTGATGTATTATGTTTTTTAATGACGTCATCACCATGAATTTCAGCGGGTAGGCATAATTCAGAAGACAATTTAGATTTTTTTTTATCAGAATCATCATTTCCTTGAAGTTTTTTTTGTAACCGTGCGGTGTGCGTTAATCTACATGCTTGTTAGTTTTTATGCGTCCCTGGTACCTGTGATTAGGCTTTAGTATGCTATTAAGGGCTGGCTTGGGGCAATAGCAGGTAATGGGCTAACCAGAGGGCCCTCGAGATTTCACATGACGTAGGCAAATATGGCTTTTACGATACATAATAGTTAATGTGCCGCAAATACTACCGCATACATGTATGGGGTTTGAATTTAATGGCGTTTGTAATCTATGACGTAGGTAACGACCGCTGTATCATAAATATTTGCAATCTCTTTCTAACTCCTAATTTCTAAATCTCTGAACTATTTCGTTTTACAACTTTCTGTTTTCGCAAATTTTGTAGAGATATTTCCACCCGCCTGATCCTCGCCTCGGGTGACCCCAGAGCTGGCGCCTACTTCAGGCAAAGGCTGAGCCTCGCTATCCAGCGGGGCAACGCCGCCAGCGTGCTGGGGTCCCTGCCGCGCAGTGCAGAGTTAGACGGCGTGTTCGGACTTTAATTGTAAATAGTATTTAGGTATTTATTTTATTTTGTAAATAGCTTTTTTTAATAAAATTTGTCGTTATAAACATATTATATACTTTTCGCAAATATTTTTTAAAACTTCTCGAATATGCTGCGCTAAATATTTCAGGGTACAAATATCTACGGTGTAGTTTCTCGTTCGCATATTTTCCTCCTGAGACCTATCGCATATCGGTTGGTGCGGAAACTAGGTCGTCTTAAAAGTTATTTAAAAAACAATTTGCGGTCTACTACAAACTAGAGCATGCAAGAGACTGATGAATATGGAGGAAGCAAGATCGCAGCAGATAGGTCTACAGGAACCAGTTTACGTTATGTTCCTATTTTGTAAATTTAACGAAACCCTTTTAATTTTCTATATCAGTGTCTTTGACTCGAAAATATTTGAGATTTATAAGTTCACATAATTTATTGTAAACTAGCTATACCCCGCAACTTCGTTTGCGTAGAGGAGGATGATGGAGATGATCAGGAGGCAGATCTTCCTCTCTGGACCCTTTCCACATCACATACCGCCATGGCTTGTAACCTATCAGCTGTCCGGATATTTCAGCTATCTCCTAGTGAAACTCCCATAAAAATCCCTTCAGTAGTTATGGCGTGATACTTGCACAAAGTCACAGACAAACAGACAAAAATTCTAAAAACTAGTGTTTTGGCATCAGTATCGATCCTAAAACACATTACAATTATTCTTTTCAAAAAATATCCAATGTACAGATACAACTTTTTTACAGTCTTATTGTATAGATTCACAGCTTTAGATGGCTTGAGGTACCTAGATATCTTTGCTATGGTAGGTATTACTTGCAGCCTGCAAGCTAAACCACGACCAATCACTATCGTCGGAAAGTTTAAATTAAATTCCATCCATTTAATCGGCACTTGGCGGTTAGAGCATCCGACTCGGTGGCTATGTTCCAGATTTCTACTCAGATTAACTTCTACAGTCATTACCTGATGGCTAGAATTCGTAATTCATACGCTAGAGATCTAAGGCTGAGATTCAGAGAGCTTTGCGCTAACTTAGGCCGATATTCATAGTTATGAACGTAAGCTTAGGACTGCAAACGTCAAATTCCGTCGACGTTTGACAGTTGGAAGAGCCAACTCACGCTAAGCTCGTTTTCATACAAAACTGTCTCCAAATCCAGACCTCAGAGACACTTTGATGTGACTTTGATTTTAATGCACATGAGTGCTTTGATTTGAATATATTTGTCACATGAAATATAGATTTATGGTGGCACTTCACTTGGCTATTCGTATTTGCGTATTTGTCATAATTGCCATGAGTGGTTGGTGCTTGACAAAATATTCGTCTTATTTGTATGTACGTCAAGTATTTGACAAATACGACAAACATCCAATAGCGAATACGAAAAGCCAAGTGAAGTGCCACCAATAGCGCGAAAGTTGTTGGAAGGGTCGGCAGAGGTAGACAGAGAAGAACACGTCGATCAGATTAGCAAAAGTTTAAAAAAGTGCCAATTCGGTCTACTAAACCAAAGAGAATGTGGAGGAAACAAGAGTGCGTGTCAGGATTGCAGCAGATGGAAATCCCTCGTCTCTGCCTACATGCATTGAAACATGCGTGAGTTTATATATTATTTGTGGGGTTCTCTTGAAAACGGCGGGAAACTGCGGTTGCAAAATTGTTTGATAAATTATTGTTGTAATGTCTACAGTGCTTATTTTGTGATTAATATCACGTTAAGTTAATCAGAAAATGTTCGCGAATGACAGTATGGTGAATTTATTGAATAATTTGAGCAAGATCTGCGGTTTCAAGCTTTTATCAAGAGTTCCCGCTACAAGCTCGGGAGTGAATGTGACTGTCTAGCTGCTTTGTCCAGAGTGATGACCCTACGGCGTCTCCTCTGGATGAAGACATGAAGACGCGGCTACCCAGGGTGAAGACGCTGCTGCGGCTCCCCTGGGGGAATATAGAAGACTATTATATATTGAATTTTCTGTAACATGACATTGGCAAATGACGAACTGTCGAGTCCATTAATAAAATAAATATATTATTTGTCAGAAATAGTAATCTATTGTCGTACCGAAATATTCTGAAGTAGTAAGGTGATGGACTAGTGACTACATTTATGTCGCAGAACAGACAACCGATGGGACGGGGTCATGGTCCTCAAAACTTGCCAATGCCCTTTCAAAAACAGATTCTGGCTACGACCCAGCCGCAGCAAAATACAATGAAGTTAACTTGGCCCCTCGTTAGTTTAAACAGACTTTAGGCGTCGGTTAATTTAACTTTAATAATTAATGACGTCTGAACAAAGCCAACAGCACACCAGGAGTGCAAATTGGTGGGTTTCTGACCTCTGGAATGGTTCCATTTTTAGGGTTCCGTGCCTCAAAAGGAAATTAAGGAACCCTTATAGGATCTTTTTGTTGTCCGTCTGTTCGTCTGTGTGTCAAGACCTATATGCCAGAAACGCGTGGGCGGATGAAGTAGAAATTAATACCCAATATTCAGGTCTGCAACCTCATGCAGGCGTGAACAAATCAAACTTCTACGTCAACCCAATCAAAAGATATGACCGCTTATGTCGCCTTTTCCCGCATATTTGTATGAAAACGCGAAAAACTCTAAACCTATAGGGTACTTCCAGTTGACCTAGAATCATGAGATTTGGCAAGAAGGTGTCTTATAGCACAAGTAAAGGAAAAAATCCGAAAACGGTAAATTTTAAATTACATCGCCCCTAAAAATATTTTTTTCTAAAAAGAAAATAAATATTTTGTCTTACACGGAAGCCTCAGTGCGCGAGTCCGATTCGCACTTGGCCGTGTTTTTTAAAATATCAATTCCAACTAGAAGAAGTAGAAATATCCTTCTTGATATATATTTTTAAGGAATAAACTTCTACCGTAGTTTCACACTAACATAGGTTTCTCCTGGGGCCTATCGCATATCGGTTGGCGCGGAAAATATGTCGTCTTTACAAGAACATATATACGGCATTCCATTCCGGGTAACTACATGCGTACGTGACAAAATATTGCGGCACTGCCAAGCCAGTCTCTAGGGATATGTTCGTTACCAACATGACGACGAATGAATTTTTGATCGGAACAAAATATGACTTAGATAAGAAATAGGTAAGTATGTCAACTTTAGATACATTTTTATTCATTTATTTTATTAATGGACTCGACAGCTCGTCATTTGCCAATGTCATGTTACAGAAAATTCAATATATTCAATAGTCTTCTATCTTCCTCCAGGGGAGTCGCAGTAGCGTCTTCACCCTGGGTAGCCGCGTCTTCATGTCTTCATCCAGAGGAGACGTCGTAGCGTCATCACTCTGGACGAAGCAGCTCGACAGTCACGTTCACTACCGAGCTTGTAGCGGGAACTCTTGATAAAAGCTTGAAACTTCAGATCTTGCATAAATAATCCAATAACTTCACCGTACTGTCATTCGCGAACATTTTCTGATTAATTTAACGTGATATTAAACACAAAATAGTCCCTGTAGATATTAAATGGAAAATTATCAAATAATTTCGCAACCGTCGTTTCCCGCCATTTTCAAGAGAACCTTTAGATACATTAATACTTTGGGTAACGTTTGCCACAAATAACATTATGCTGTTATTCATAAACTCTACTTAAACCTCACTTCGTTTAAATGGTGTTGCTATCCCTTTCACACTTCGTTAAAAAAGGTTAAAATAGAAAGGGACAGAGGGCCTAAACGGTGGCGTAACTTTAAATCACGTTTATGAATACGAGCCCAAAAGTTCGACAATCCCAAACAAATACGATTTCTGTAATTAAATTAGTTGCGCAACTAATATTGTTACAGAAAGCCCTTTTGTGTAATTCTTACTCCGTTGCATTCTGCCATCCGTTTACTGGTTCTTGTTACCAAAGTACCAGGCGATCATATACATCAAGAAGCTGAAACTCTCATGTTGGAGGTATGTAGTATACATTAGCAATGTACGAGTGGCGATACAGTTTGTGCACATTTTATGCCAGAGCAGCAGAAACCCAAGACGTCAGCGGAGTATAATAGAAAGAAAACTGTATTGGATTGACTTTTGCTCACTAAAAAGCAAATATCAATTCCAAACATTTTTCTTTAGATTCTACTATCGTTAACGAAAGTCAAAGCTAGGCAAGGCTTTCTGTACTCTGTGGTCTTCAACTATCCAAGTTAGGTATACGGTTCTCGTTATCAAAGTACTAGGCGATCATAAACATCAAGGAGCTAAAACACTCACGTAGTAAAATATGTCGTAGACGGTGTATTTGGCGGGGAACGAGTGGCAATACAGCTTATGCACATTTTGCGCTAGCAGTAGAAACCCACGACGACGTTAGCGAAATATAATATTATAAAGAAAAATTAGGGATTGACGTTTGCTAACGAAAAAGTAAATATCAATTAGACACATTTTTCTTTAATTTCTACTAGCGTTAACGAAAGTAAAAGCTAGGCTAGGCTTTCTGTACTCTGTGGTCTTCAACTATCCAAGTTAGAGACTGGTTCTCGCTCTCAAAGTACCAGGCGACCATGAGATTAAGAAGTTGAAACACTCACGTGGTAAGTATGTCGTAGACGGTGTATTTGGCGAGGTACGAGTGGCGGTATAGCTTGTGCACATTTTGCGCCAGCAGGAGAAACCGGCGATCAGCTGATACGGAGAACGAGGCTGGCTCTAGCACACGCTGGAACAAGAGAAAAGATAATTAAAACAACTGCCATTGGACTTGGTTTTCTTCTTGTCATGTGGTTTAGTGACTAAAGCTATTGTCAGAGTTGTTCAGACTGGACAGTAGGCTTCTAACGACTGTTGCTGAACGACAACAACATGGACCGACTGTTTAAATTGCTTGTTAGATTTGGTGAAAAAATGCCGTTTAAAGGGTTTAGTCGCATTATGGCTAATTCTCATTATGGCAACCGACTCGCTAATGGACTACTTCTCATTATGACCACTTCTCATTTTGGCTACTTCTCATTAGGGCTACTTCTCATTAGGGCTACTTCTCATTAGGGCTACTTCTCATTAGGGCTACTTCTCATTAGGGCTACTTCTCTTTAGGGCTACTTCTCATTAGGGCTATTTCTCATTAGGGCTACTTCTCATTAGGGCTACTTCTCATTAGGGCTACTCCTCATTAGGGCTACTTCTCATTAGCAGCGTCGTCGTCGATGACAGAATCATACCTAGGAATGGTATAGGTACGGAAAACAGCAGATCAATCAATGTTAACACTTGCAGTATTTTACATCTTACGACGCAGATAATAAGGGCGGTGTAAAGTGTTACACTTGCTCTGCTGTTAGCTGTAAGTAGGTACTATAATAATACCTTCAAAATATTTGCTTTATTTTATTTACTCATCCATTCATTATAATTTACACGCGTAACACTAAAATATCCCTTTGTATTGGGCTAAAAGCGCTAAAGGTTCTACCATTCATTAAGGTTACCGAAACCTACTACCTGCTTTCATTGTTGTTCTCAATGGAATTTATTTTTGAATAGGTATTCAACAGATTTCGTTTTTACTCTGTTAGGTAACGTAATATTTTCTTTTTAATTTTTCACATTACGATTTAGCCTAAATACAGTAAAACTAAAGAACATGAGACTGATCCCGCCGTACCTATATATCACGGTATATGAACTCGTCACCTGAGGACAAACAGGCTCATTGAATAAAGTAAATAAGATCTAATTAAAGTAAATACGACGTAATATGTATATCTAAATCGTGTCGGTCACCAACTGGACAAGACAAACTAGACTCACGCGTGTCCGTTGGTTAAATACAAAATAGTAATTTAGCATGTCACTAACTAGACACGCTAAGATCTGTACGCGTGTCCAGTTGGTTAAACTCTCTCCCTCCACGGTTAAGGCTTCGTATGAGCGTATTATCAGTTTTTCTACGAAGGCTACGGCATTAACTACTAAAATTGAACGTCTAAAAAAATATATATAGCAATCTTGGGGTGTCTATTTAGGGACTGATGAATACCGATACACGATTGGACAAACTTCGCTCGATAGAAAAAAATCGCAAACATACCCCTTCCTTGTCTTTTAAAATGAAAATTATATCTAAACCGAAATAGTTATTCATACAAAATATTATATATATCAAAATGTAAGGGTACTATAAATACGAGAGCTTGCTTATTTTTTATAAATTGACACTTATATCTAAGAGTTAGTCCAACGACTTTACTTAGAGTCTATTAAGGGCGATCACTTAGTTCACGTTTCTTACATTCGCGCACTATCACTACGAATTGCGTATGTTTGCGTAGATTGATGTGCTTTTGACTGCCGTACTTGTACGGTTGATATCACATAAACCTATCGTTGCAATATATGCCTTATTATCGTCGGATAGAGTGTCCGTTTCACATTTGACGTGATGTCGCCTGTAATTTTTGTGAATTCTTTGAAAACAATTTTCTCCGTACATTTCAATCTTGTGTCGTAGAAAGATTAGTTATCAATGTAAGGAAGTGTTCACACAAATAATACTTTTACACCGACATTACTCTTGTCTTACCTCAAGATGGCGTTCCTATTAAGAATCGTAACAGGTGCGCGTTTAGGAATCGAGTATCGCCATGAGTAACGCCGTATTGATAAACAAAACTCAGTTCTCAAGAGAACTGTCAAACTCACACTTGAGAACATATTTGCTGATTGCAGGCAAAACGCGACTTGAGAAAGACATCACGTGATACGTCCTCAAGATTGGTTTATTAATAAATGGCATACTTGAGATGGTGAACACGTCTTGAGAGTGTAATTTCTGAATTCGCTCTTGAGCTCAGACGATTAATACGGGCCTAAGAAGCAGCCATAAACAATTAGTATCACAATAATAATTGGCGGTATTATCACTGAAAGCTATTTTTTCCAGACAACCTTTAGGTAAAGAAACAGATAGCTTGAAGTGCAATATTAAACATATTAAATATTATACATTACCGAAAGCGGTGTGTGTCAGCCAAAAAAAAAAATGTAAAATATTTATATAGGTCAGACTGACACAAAAAATATGAAATTACAATTTTCTGGTTAATTAATTTTAGTATGTTTTTTTTTTAAGCTGGCCAAAAATTACAAGCCCTTTGACATGGGTCTGACAGATCGGACTGGTAATTTTAGATAGGAATAAACATGAAGCAATGAACCTCCCGATGGAGTTAGCTATACTTACATCGTTGACTCCGCTTTTGCGTGGCACTCGCTTGTTTTTCTATGTTTGAATTTTTAATTTAGTTTTAATAGAAGTGGAACACATAAAACAGATGTCTCTTTCTGACGTATAAGAGTGAAAGTGGCAACAAGGGCGGAGACCAGAGATACAAAATATCTTTATGCTCTCTCCAGACATTGCCATTGGAGCCCGTCGATTTCATTCCATGAAAATGTCGGTAAAAACGGTAGCAAAGAAGTTTTTATTTCCATAATTCCACATCGTGAATGTACCTTTACAATCTCGCGTGCTCCGTCACCTGTCACGCGATCTTCGTATTAGAGAAGTATCGAATTATAATAACTGCGAAGTTTAAAGAGGGGCGAGAGACCTCCGTACTTATAATTTGTTTGTCCATGTAGGTAGGATATTCAAATGTTTTTCAGCAGATCAATATCTTTACATATAATAAGACTGTAAAAAAGTTGTGTCTGTACATTGGATATTTTTTGAAAAGAATAATGTAATGTGTTTTTGGATCGATACTGATGCCAAAACACTAATTTTTAGAATTTTTGTCTGTTTGTCTGTGACTTTGTGCAAGTCACGCCATAACTACTGAAGGGATTTTGATGGGAGTTTCACTAGGAGATAGCTGAAATATCCTGACACCTCATAGGCTATAAGCCATGGCGGTATGTGATGTGGAAACAAGGATCCAGAGAGGAAGATCTGCCTCCTGATCTCCTCCATTATCCTCCTCTACGCAAACGAAGTTGCAGGGTACAGCTAGTATATGATATGATGATATCAAAGTTACTCAGTTACATTTACTGATCGCCTTTCTGACTACGCCTTTACGTTACACATAGTCCTTAGTAATAAAAACTGCCCAAGGGTTGGCTTAATTTACCAGTTGCCACCGATTTTGTATAGCAAAGTTCATCGAAAATCTCCACCGATTAAATTTTGAGTCGCGTTTATCCCTATGAGCCCATTGATAGGTTAGTAGTTACTAACCCTCCTTCCGCTTGGATCCACAGTTCGGTTCTACATGTTGATCCGCGGATACAAAGGTATCCGCTCATACTTAAAAAAAATAAAGAGATAAAGATCTCCTCTTCAATCCACATGCGGATCTTCCCCTCAATGTGGATTTAAGAGGAGATAAAGGTATCCGCGGATCCACATGTGGAGCCGAGCTGTGGATCCAAGTAGAATAAGGGATTACTAATAAGGTAACTGCTTTAAAAAGGACCAAATATGATCTACTACATACCGACGAGCATGCATGAAGAGATTGATGAATGTGGAGGAAGATTTTTTGTATTTTATATTTACTCTAAGAAAATGTTGCGAACTCCTGCTTTGTAGATAGACGCTTAGCGAACGTGAAACCCAGTTAGTAAGTATATCACGTTTGTAGCAGTATTTACAGTTTACTTAGATAATTACGCCATTCATCAGAGATTCTAAACAGTTTCTCGAGCTGTGTAATTGCGTTCTGTCGCCGCAGCAGATAGGTAGAGCTAATGAGCCGTCAGGTAATTTATTATCTACTGTCAGCGACAGAGATAGCGGAAATTACTGAGAACGTTTTGTACCTTCGGTTTGTTACCTCTGCTCTTTTGAAAGTGTAATAATAGCGAATGGTTCTCTTCAAAATGGCGGGACACGACGGTTGCAAAATTATTTTATAATTTTTATTTCAACGTCTACAGTGGGTATTTTGTGTTTAATATCTCGTTAAATTAATCAGTAAATGTTCGCGAATGACAGTATGGTGAAATTATTGGATAATTTGTGCAAATTCTGAAGTTTAAAGCTTTAATCTACGAGCTCGGGAGTGAACGTGACTGTTGAGCTGCTTCGTCCAGAGTGATGACGCTACGACGACTCCTCTGAAGAAAGAGAAGACAATGATATCTTGAATATACTGTACATGACATTAACAAATGACGAACTGTCGAGTCCATTAATAAAATAAATAAAAGTCTATCGCTGTTAGCCACAAACGCGTGACTTAAAAGTTATTACACGGTTTAAGACACGGTCCATTTCGAATGTAGGGGCTGTCAAACTCGAGCGCGAGACAGAAGATGTCCCGCAGCGGCGGAGTGAAGAGCACTGCACAGTGACTCCATATTTATATTTTTTATTAACTTTGGATGAATTTTGGCAGGGAAATAAAAATACGCCAACAAAAATCCGATTATTTTTTTAGAATAAGCTCCCGTTTTTTTAAACAACATAATTTTCATTTTAAAAGACATAGAGACGATATTCATCAGTCTCGTAAATAGATACCCCAAGTTTGCTATATATTTTTTTCAGACGATTTATTTTAGTAGTAGTGCCGTACTAGCCTTCATAGAAAAACTGAAAATTTACGCACACCCAGCCTTAATGAAATTTGAAAGCGACAAAATACGGTTTAAGGGAAGTTAGGTTAAACATTTTCATATTTATTTTCATTTAATCGCAATAAGTTGTAGTAAGTACAGTAATAGGTTTATGGTTTTAAGCCTTTTATAACAGGTACAGAGGCAGCTAACTTTAAAAACCACTCGACTGCAGTTTAAAAAAACTGGTTTTCCTTTTAATTATAAAATTAGTTATCGTACTTTCATCATCATCACATCATCAGTCTATTTATATTGCCCCAGACCTTTTACATCGAGGGAGCTGGGGCCATGATCCATCACGCTGGCCCAGTGCGGATTGGCGGATTTCACATGCCTTAGATTTTTTTTTTCTTCTTCTACGGCATGCAGGTTTCATTACGATGTTTTCCTTCACCGTTATCGTACTTTATTTATCCAAAATTAACACAAAATTATTTTGCTACACAAATGTAGACTCTATACAATTTATTCACATGTATTGTAAATATATTGTTTGCTATAATTAAGCACTGAAACACGTAGAATCGAATTGAGAATGGCACATAACAATGGAAGGAGCCTCCAACAATATCGACAAATATCGGTCACTGAAGCGAACTAACCGCTGTAAACGTATAGCTACGTACTGTACACAGCACAATAGACTACCAGCCAGGGCCGTCGCAAGGGCGAGGGTGCTTCTACACATACTTTATCAATATTTCAGGTATTTCTTTCGTATTTTTAGAGTCCCGTGCCTCTAAAGGAAAAAAAGGAACCCTTATAGAATCTCTTTGTGGTCCGTCTGTCTGTCTGTCAAGACCTTTTTCTCAGAAACGGGTGCAAGTACCAAGTTGAAAATTATACCAAATACTTAGGTCTGCAACCTCATGCAACCGTAAAAAAATCAATCTTCTATATCAACTAAATCAAAAGATATGGCCGTTAATGTCGAATTTTGGCGCATATTTGTATGAGACATACAGGGCATACAAGATAATCAAAACCTATAGGGTACTCGTTGACCTAGAATCATGAAGTTTGGCAAGAAGCTAGGTCTTACAGCACAAGTAAAGGAAAAAATCCGAAAACTGTAAATTTGAAATTACATCCCTCCAAAAATATTTTTTTGTTATTACAAAATTATATTTGCAGATGATGAGAATAACTAATCAGGAGTATGTCGATGTATGGACTTAATATTTTGATAATGGCAAAGATAGGTTGGTCTCTAAATCTAGTTTATCATTTCGTTAGAGCAAAGTTACGTAAGTTGCGTTGCACGGAAGCCTCGGACTCGCACTTGTACGATTTTTTTTTAATTTACGCCACTTAATGTGCCCCTCAATTCCTCCTAGCTACATCCCTGGTCTCCATCCAATATTGCTACATCACTAACAGCATCGGGGATGAATTGATGTCCAGCCAACAAGTGGGGTAAACATCCCTCCACGCTTCATTGGCCACGTATATTGACTGGCACGGGCTCGCCCCCAAATACAGGTAATTTGAACGGCTTTTAAAAGGCAAAATGTATTTTCGTTGGTGTAACTTTTTCAAATTCAAATGATTTATTGCAGTCACAAAGACCATATGAGTGTTAGTAAGTATCTAAAACTAGGTTAGTGTTTACATGAGGTGTATTACGCGCTATGACATGCGACTTAGGTCCGACTCCGAGACCCCGGGACATTTAAGTGCACCCAGTGTCTCAGAATCGGACTGTCCATGGTATTCGCAATGCCCTTCAGGATGCTGTTAGGTTTTTGCATAGAATTGGGATAATTGTAGCGACGTCTGGCGTTTTAATGGCCGCATCAATACTCTTTATTGCAAGTAAGTACGTTGTCATTTGTGCACGTCAACATTTTTGAATTTACATTTACACTTTGCAAGGAAAAGGTGCCGACGCTGAGGAGAAAACGTAGCAAAAAACTTTCAGCAGCACATACTTTTCCCTGCAAAGTAATGTAAATGTAAATTCTAAAAAATATTGACGAAATATTTAAGAAATTTTTGCATTGGGAGTGGCCTACGTCCAGCAGAGGACTGATACGGGCTGATTATGATGATTTATGAAATAATACAAAAATGTACACAACGAGCTTACTTGTACAAAGAGATTTGAGTTGATTTTGATTTAATTGTTTACAGCATACACTAGGGCTGTTATTCATAAACGTGATTTAAAGTTACACCACCGTTTAGGCCCTCTGTCTATTTCTATTTTAACCTGTTTTAACGAAGTGTGAAAGGGATAGCAACACGATTTAATGAAAGCGAGGTTTAACTAGGTTTATGAATAACAGCATAGGTTAAAATGAATTTTTAAAAAAACTGACACTTATTTTTGAAAAAATCTCAACCTATTAAACATTGCTGTACACCTTTCTCTGTGTTAGACACGACAGCCTTGGGGTTCGAACCTAGGCCCTTAAAGGAAATCTAGTATCCTGCGCCACTGTAATACTATAAGCTCTTCGACCTGCCAACATTAATTAGTTAACTAAGTATTTATTTTCTTTCATCGAACAAAAGCTTTTAGTCTACAAAAACAAACAATCAGATCTCAAGTTCCTGCCAAAAACAAAGTTCTAGGCAATCTGTAAAAGCTTTTTGTCTGACCTAAACGAAATAAAGTCTTTGTACAGGATGGGGCCAGATTTCAAAGGATTTCATTCCATTCATGTTATCTAATAACTTGCGCAATAAGTAAAGATCACTAAAGATTTATAAAATTAATAATATATTGTGATTTTTCTGAAAGATAGGCAAAAACACACCAATATCTTATCGGTAAAATACATTAAGTAAGTACTACAAAACGACGAGTATATAAAAAATATTAAAACAAAAGATTTTTGTTTGTTACGGCGGCACTTCACTTGGCTATTCGTATTCGCTATTGGATGTTTGTCGTATTTGTCAAATAATTGACGTACATACAAATAAGACGAATATTTTGTCAAGCATACCAACCACACATGGCAATTATGACAAATAGGCAAATACGAGTAGCCAAGTGAAGTGCCACCATAATACTTGACGTACGGTCGAAGACAGAGATAAGTATACAGGGGGCCTCAATAAGGTTGAGATTTTCTCAAAAACTACTGGACCGAATTTAATAATTCTTTTACAGTTACAAAGTCTTAACTGTTATCTATCTAACAGTGAAATAATTTTTGCAATATGTCAAGTAGTTTTTGAGAAAATCTCAACCTTAAAAACTCTCCTGTACACCTTTTTCTGTGTTCCACCGTACATACAAATAAGACGAATATTTTGTCACACATACCAACCACACATGGCAATTACGACAAATACGCAAATACGAATAGCCAAGTGAAATGCCGCCATTAGGTAATGGCTATTTTTTAATCTGTTATTTTTCTTCATAAAACAAATGTTGTTTAGTTCTCGTTACGCCCTGTATAAGGAAACAAGATAATTTATCTTTTAATTAAAAAGCAGAAAAGATCGACTGAAAATGAATATTTCAACGGTATTTCGATTGAATGTATTCAATAAGCAAATATTTTTCAATGAAATGCGCAACGTCATAGCATGATATGAATATTCAATAGGAGTTAATTAATTGAACGTTTTAAATGTAGGTTATTCCTCTTTGTATGTAAACTCCTCTTTGTATATAAACGGCTATGGCAATAAGAATATTTTATAAAGTTTGATTTGGACATTTTCAACACCGGTTACGGTTGTGTGACAGCGAGGCGGTTGTTGAGTACAATGTTTTCGATGAGTGATGTTGTGTAGGTATGTGTGAGTGCAATTATAGTGCCTAGTTAAGTGCTTGATATAGTTAATTTAGTCTATAAATCTAACAGCGAAAACCTGTAATTGGCTATCAGTTTTATATTGTGTAACTTACCCTTTGATAATTGCCGTTGGTTTTCCAATAAATTAAAAAAAAAGTTTAGACATATTATAGCGGAATTTTTTTAATGTAATTTAGTTTGTTATTACTTATAATAGTGAAAATTATTTCGCGACAGTTGACAACTGTGATCTTTATTTCAATTTCAAATTGTACCT
Source organism: Tachystola acroxantha (assembly GCA_963506565.1). Classification (NCBI taxonomy): domain Eukaryota; kingdom Metazoa; phylum Arthropoda; class Insecta; order Lepidoptera; family Oecophoridae; genus Tachystola; species Tachystola acroxantha. The sequence continues at coordinate 3,524,067 of OY735892.1, read as the reverse complement.
AGTTATGAAAGGAGAATGAAGGCATTCTTCGTTCGTAACGTGGTTACAAAACAAGAAAAACAATTAATCGATTATAGCCAGATACATAATCGGTGGCTTGTAAGTTTTATTACATAAACTGTCAAATTAAATATTTTTATTAAGAACTTTATGCTGTTAGCCATAAAACTAGTTTAATCTCACTTCTATAAGACCGTGTATTGTCACTTTCACAATTAATTAAAAACGTTATATTACAAAGGAACTGCGGTTTAAACCCTGGAATAATGTATAAGCCAAGTGTATGCCTATCAGAGTTAGGAGTTATTTAAGTTTAAAATCCACAAGTCAGACTATGAAACTTTTTGTGAAAATGCTGAAATTAAACGCGAAGGCATTCACTTTATTACAAGGAACTTTTATCTGGTTATGACTGTCATAAACGATTTTAATATTGTCATAAACAGAGAGTGTCGTAAACTAAGATAAACATGAAAAGTCAACAGAATTTCTGAATTGAAATACTAAAAATATTAAGATACCTGAAACCTAATAAAAACCACTAAAAAGAGTATACATTATTCTAAACTGAGATATAAATGAAAATTCTAAACATATATTTTTCATTTATTTTGACAGTTCTTGTAATTTTTGACTGTTCTTGTCATTTTTGACAGTTCTTGTTTTTTTTGACAGTTCTTGTTTTTTTTGACAGTTCTTGTCATTTTTCACAGTTAAAACTGGTATAGACGTGGACAATAAATCAATTTGATATCTCCATAAACGTAACCTTTGGAGCGGGGTGAGTGAGGTGGTCAACCTCACATTTTAGAAGTAGTCAACTCACCCAGGTACTGGGTGAATCGACCACTAACAATTTTAGAAGGTGGCATTTTATAGGTGAGATTTTAGGAGGGTGAGTTGCTACCTAAGCCGAAAAAATAGCCAGGATTTACTCGCTTACTCGCCGGCGATGGGCAAATGCTTTATCATTTTCGTTTTGACAAGTGGGCGCGATATTCAGCAGTAATTAGGCGGCCTGAACAACTCTGACAATACGTTTGGTCACTAGACCACACTAGAAGAAGATAATAGATTCAATTATTACTTATCTTACATTTCATCCTGAATTTGTTTACATTGAGATATATTAACATTCTAGATATCAATATTTATTTACCTCTTGTAGGGTATTTATCCTGTCCCCGGGGGACTCGCGACGAGATAATGCGACTCGATTACCCGGGACGTTGATTCTAACACCCACCGTATTTGCCACTCGGTGAACAGATTGTAAATAGACTTATTCAGACGTGTTTGTTCATTTGTTCGTGTGTTACACTTGATGTGCTGTCGACTGTACAAGACTTAGTAGAAATTAGAAATCAGACAGTTATGATTCATTGATATTTTCTCAAGAACTACCAATTATAAAAATTCTATCAGTAGATAGTTTAGAGCGAACTACGTACGAACGACAGTACATAGTCCACTCTCAATGCACACAGATATTGTATGCAGTACGATTTCAATTGTTACGACGTAGGTAATAAGCACGGTCCAAAGGCCAAATGACATTGACACATTTCAATGTAGCTTTGCCCCACCTACAAAACTACGTGACCATTTAAGCTGTACCTATCATTTTGTTGGGGACTTATTACAGGTTTCATATTGCATAAACATAATCAGTATCATTTTCTACTACTCTCGCAACTCCTATAGAAGAATAACAAAAACAATGAATAAATCGCTACGATTTCTTACTATTTTCTGAATTTTTAATTAAGCTGTTTTTTTCGAATCGCAACTTGTACAAAACTTTATTATAAACTAAAAATTTTAATAAAAAACGGAGATATTTTTACATTTATTCGTTATCTTGTACAAATTGCGGTTGATGGTGGGGCAGAATCTGGCATTGTCATTTGTTACACTTGATGTGCTTAATAGTTTTAAAAATATGTCGTGTGATTTTTGAGAAAATTTCAATCTTAATTACTCTCCTGTATACTATTCTTTGTATTAGACCGTTCTTTTATGTACTATTTATATATACTGCAGTATCAACATACATGAATTTAGCACTTTGTTGTATAGGTAAGTGGGTTTCGAGTAAATAAAAAATGATCTTACACTTAGAAACCGGTTACGTACGAAGAAATTTTTTTCTTCATTCGCAACGGGTTACGAAATGCCGGTTACGTAGGCGGCCGAAGCGAAATGAACTATAAATTTAACAGAAGGAAACTATTTCTGTATTTTTACCCGACTAATCAATACAAAGGATATTTAAAGCTTCTTGATTGAAATGAAAAAGTTACTTCGCGCTAAAAAGCACTAAAATAAAAAATCTATTTCGAGATCCAGTTTACAATGCTACAAGCGTAGCAGCGCTACGCCCGCCGTAGCACGTAGAGAGTGCAGTACGGCGCTATGAAACTATTCTGTGTTACAATGATGGAACTAATACGAGCTCGCTCGTTCTCCGAGAACTTGACACTTTTAAAGCAGAGCTTGAAATATCGTTAAAAGTTTGAAACGTTACCGCTGCTCGGAAGTTTACGTTAATTTAAATATAACGTTTAACCGGTAACGTTACTTATTATTACAGTAGAGGCTCGTAGGCCAGTTGCGAGCACACGTTGAAAACGATCGTACAAGTTAAGCAACGTTGGACGAGGTCATGACCTGGATGGGTGACCGCTAGTCACACTTTCATCTGAGCCCCTTCATGCCTCGGAAAACATGTTAAGCAGTTGGTCTCGGTTGTTGTCGATTGTCAGCAGTTGCTAGGAAAGTGCTTACTTGCAATAAAGAGATTTGACTTTGACCTCGTATATTTTTTTAAAATTTAATAGCTAACTATTATATATTAGTATCACACACACAACACACCCTCCCTTGCCTAGTGCGGATGTTAGCGCCACTCCACTCTTATAATATAAACCCATTTTTATGCACAAAATATACATATATGTAATTAGAATTTAACAGCTTTGTCAAATAATTACATACAGTGAATGCTAAACACTATTTATTGATATTTGCGCAAACATTTACACAAACATTGGCACACGCAAATCGTTGGTCCTGAGGACAATTTAAAAGGCGAAAGCACCGTCGATTAGAATCTATAACGTCTGGGGAGATCTGGCCGGGCGACCCTACCGCTATCTAAATGATTAATCGTGTTGGAAATTAATTAGGGACGGAGGAAGCGAAAATGTCTTGAGATTTAAGATATATTCTGTGTAAATAGCATATCTTAAAGTGATACTACAAACCTGCATTTATACTAAAACGACTACGAATACTTACACGGAAAGAAAAGAAGAGCTGTGGTTGTTAAGTATTCGCAAAGAACTGCAGTTAATACAGTTAGAAACTAATAGAGACAGCCAAGTGGTTTTTTTTATTGTTTACAATTATTCGCTCTGACTGACAAGGCTGCAGTTGTTTTAGCTAGAAATCAACTGCTAAATAATAATAAATAATAGCTGTAAGAAACAACCAACCCTGTTTTTTCCAGTGTAGTTAATAAAAATGTATATTTATTTTTATTTTAAGGGCCTGACATGAGCCAACTAGCGCCGCCAATCTTAAAAAATAATATCTTCCAATATAATCAATTTTATTAAAAAAGCTACGTAGGTACACAATCCTTAATAGGATAAATACTATTTTTTAAATGCTTATTTATAACGCGATTCAATTTCGGTAAGTTGTAGTTCGCATAATTGCGAAAAACGGCCGTTTTTGGCACATTTGTGAACTACTACTTGCTTGTCGCAATTATGCCGTGTATTGTATATTGAAAAATAATATTTATCCTAATAAATAATGTATACGCCGCGGAGCTGTCAAACTGACATTATTACAAGGCGTTTGACATTAGTTTGACAGCTCCGCGGCGTTGCGTCGATCGCTAACGCTGCGCGTAGCACCCATGATGGCTTAAACCGCCGTTTAAGTTTTAAGCCACGTCTATTTATAAAGCCTAAATCTATACAGTGTGGCTAGCTCGTATCTAAATGATTAATCGTGTTTGGGATTAGTTGGGGCGGCCTGCCGCCGCCGCCCGCCGCCCGCCCGGGGCGCGCCACTCGAAGCATTATCATTTATTTTGACTACCCCAATAGCCTTTAGGGTAGTGACAAGTTACGTTTATTGATTTTGTCATTACACGATTCGACTCAACCTCACTCGATTATATTACTACTTATTAGTTGACGAAGGGGTTTCTATGTTAAGGGTGGTCTTCGTTCCGTTTCCGCTCTAGTTTCCTCTTCACAGTATTGAGGAGTTCCACTTTAGACCGACAGTTTCGATCTTTGGACGGCCATTATCAAGGTAAATGCGCCGACTCGTCTGGACTTGTATTGGCATATGGCGCACCCACCTTTATAAAGACTATCGAAATCGGTCAAAACTGTCGGTCTAAAAAAGTGTGAGATATCCGTGTTCGTATAATATTTTGTTACAATGTATTTCCTTGCAATAAACAATTTAAATTTGCATCTCTCAATGATTGTTAAATGAAATTCGTTTATTCGTTCGAGAGTAGTAAGTATACACATTAGATCTTAGGAAAAGGTCATTGTCCTGTTACTCAACCATTTAAATTAATTAATATAATACCAATATTAAAGTAAGTAAGTAGCTATTTTGATTTATATATCTAGTCAGTTAGTAACTAAGTATAGCAATGGATGTTCAATTTAACATAATATTGTCAAATCAGGTCAGAAATCATAATATACGATAGCAAATACGAATTAATTAAGCAAATATGAATTAATCTTGGATACAAGATGGTATCATAAGAAGGACAGCGGGGCTATTTGAAAATGGCAGTCAAAACTATGAAATCATACCAAATCATGTCGCGCCGAACAAAGACACCGCTATACCAGCGCAATAGCACTGTCCCTGTCACGCGCGCCACAACATGGTGTGATTTCATGAATGGCAACAGCCCCATAGCAATGTAGGTCGAAAGTAATACTCACGAAAGTGTTGTTTGGCATGAGTGTCTTGGATGTCTGGTTGGCGGCGAACATGAGGCTGATCCCGCCGTATATATCACGGTATATGAACTCGTCACCTGAGGACAAACAGGCTCATTGAATAAAGTAAATAAGATTTAATCTAAAGTAAATACGACGTAATATATCTAAATCGTGTCAGTCACCAACTGGACAAGACAAATTGGATTCACGCGTGTCCGTTGGTTAAATGCAAAATAGTAACATTTACCATGTTACTAACTGGACACGCTAAGATTTGTACGTGTGTCCAGTTGGTTAAATTCTCTCCCTCCACGGTTAAGGCTTCGTGTGCGCGGATTTACAGTTTTTCTATCAAGGCTACGGCACTAACTGCTAAAATTAAACGTCTGAAAAAATATATAGCAATCTTGGGGTGTATATTTAGGGACTGATGAATGAAATTTCGCTCGATGGAAAAAAATCGCAAACATACATTCCATGATTATATCGGGCTCGCCGCCCTGAAGGGGCGGAATACCGACTAAACTTCCTGGGGTGTTCCACCTCGTGCCATTGTTGCCGAGCTACAGGAACTGTGATACATCCGCGACCCGACTGGCGCCCCGAGCACTCCCCATTGTGGGCTGTAATAGCCCACAATTCATCATCCATTCATCCATCACCATCCTCCTCCCCGTCCGGGCGTCGGGCGCCTTGCGGTTGGTGCACCAGCGGCGGTCCTTGCTCCCAAATTGCATTTAATAAAGTTATTCAAATCCCGTGAACTGCAATTCATTTATAAATTGTATTCAATATGACTGATTGGATTGGTAAAGGGTAATCTGAACTACGTCATCAGCACGCGAGGCAAATCCGCAAAACGGATTGTCTGCATCGGAATACCGCATTTGCAGACCAATAATTAGTGTCGTGCATTTGTGTGATTGCTAATTATGGCATTTGACCGTCAAATAGAAGGGATGGAAAACAATTGTTATGAAAATAATTGAAAGTAAGCCGATGGGTGTACTAGTATCGGTAACTGAAAAGTTTTTGTTATATGACCTGTATAGGATGTTGTGTTGATCAACAACGAGCGACTCAGGAGCGGTAGTCTAAATAATCTTAGTTCCTAAAATTGTATTTTTATTATTTGTAACATAGATTACCTATTATTAAAAAAATCGATTTGTTCTCGTTTCGACCAAATAGTTTGGACCAACTTTCCAAAATTCTTGTTTCGCCCTACATTTTATTCTCGGTTCGCCCAGAATTTGTTTTTATTATTATTACAAACATTTTATTATTTGCTACGCCCAACTAACTTTTGTTACGGGTTTGTATTATTTTTATCTCAATAGATGTACGGTACCATCAGCAAAATATTCTGCTACTCTCACAAATAATATCAATCGAAAGATGATTTTGGTCTGGCTGGAAGAAATATTTTAGAGATAACCTCTGTACCTGTGCATGTCTTTCCATTTTGCAATAAAAATATAAAATAAATAAAGCAGGCTTAAAGTACTATGTTAAAGTTCTGAAACACATGTTAAAAGTAATTAAGGTTGGGAGCAGGTAAAAAAATTGCTGAGACCGGATCGCAACCCTTTTGTGTGAAACGAACTGTAACGTGATGTTGACTGTACTTTTGACAGTATCTTGAAAGTTGGGCGAAACGAGAAAAACGTACAATGTTGGTCGAAACAAGAATCTTGGGCGAACCAGTTGGTCGAAACAAGAACAAATCAAAAAATCTTTGTTCAAATTCTCTTGAAATTATCGCAGCGCATGGGCGCTGTCATTGTGCGGTACAAAATGCGCCCGACGCACGCTGCCAGTGGCCCGGCCAGCCCACGAGTGTATGTAACAACGAATTTTATTATTTTGTGGATTTTTACATTAAAATTTAAGGTATGTTTTTTATATTTCCTTTGGCATCAGTATCGTGTATATTACCACCCTTGAGTCGCTTGTTGACCAGAACAACACACTGGTAGACAATCAAACTAAAATTAATAACTAATCTAATCCACGCTAACGCTGCCAGTGTCTTGGGTACTCTTCCCATATAGGTCTAAATTTTAAAAATAATTTATTTTAGGTTTTTAAATAATGAATGTTTCTTTTTTAATGTTTTATATTGTACCTTTTTGAAATAAATATATTATCTAATCCACTATGAGGTCAAGTAGACTCTATAGCTAGAGTAATGTGAAATAAAGTCAGGCGTATTTTTATTACCCAGAACATTTTTTGTACACATTATACCTAGACTTAACTATATCTAGATTTTATTGATTGCTTCAAACATATTACAATTTCTATAACCGAAGCAACTATAGCTCGCTCACTAATCGAATGTGCCTCGTGAAATATTCAGAGCAATCGGTGAAAAGGCTTTGAACAACAATTTACTTGAAGCGAAAGTTTACCGCGCTTTAAAGCCTGACACATACAGGTGCGATCTGTACGCGGCTTGCGGCCTGCGGCCAGTGGATACGCATGCCCCGGCCCCTTTTCTCCCGTCGTTAACGTCCAGTAGGTAGCGAATTGCGGTCTAGACTTCAGATCGCTACCTACTGGACGGTAATGACGGGGGAAAATGGGGCGGGGCATGCGTTTCACGCGTACAAATCGCGCCTGTGTGGGAAAGACTTAAGGCATAATGAACAAACTCAGCGAAAGTACAATTTAGTAAGCACCTATATTTGTATCCACTACAAAAGTCAAATCTCTTTATAACAAGTAAGCACGTTGTATACATTTTTGCACGTCAACATATTTTTTAGAATTTACATTTACCACTTTGCAAGGAAAAGGTGCCAACGCTGAGGAGAAAAGTGGCAAAAAACTTTTAGCAGCATGCATGTCCATCGTTTAAATAGTCATCTATTCTATAGTACACATTCTTAACAAGTGTTTCTTTAATGAAATGACCATGCCAGATTCTGCCCCACCATCAACCGCAAGTTGTACAAGATTTAAATAAATGTAAAAATATCTCCGGTTTTTATTCAAATTATTGGTTTAAAATAAAGTTTTGTACAAGTTGCGATTCGAAAAAAACAGCTTAATTAAGAATTCAGAAAACAGTAAGAAATCGAAGCGATTTATTCATTGTTTTTGTTATTCTTCTATAGGAGTTGCGAGAGTAGTAGAAAATGATACTGATTATGATTATGCAATATGAAACCTGTAATAAGTCCCCAACAAAAAGATAGGTACAGCTTAAATGGTCACGTAGTTTTGTAGGTGGGGCGAAGCTACTTTGAAATGTGGCAATGTCTTTTTTAAACTTTATATATTTTCTTATGTGAAACTTACGAGAGTAAGACAGAGGAAATTATACTGGGGGCCTCAATACGGTTGAGATTTTCTCAAAAACTACAGGACCGAATTTAATAATTGTTTTACAGTTACATAGTTTTAACTTTTATCTATCTAATAGTGAAAAAATTCTTGCAATAGGTCAAGTAGTTTTGGATAATTTCAACCTTAAAAACTCTCCTGTATACCTTTATCTGTGTCAGATTCAGACCGTACTTATACAGAACAACCTGTAAATGGATGTATAGGTAGGTAATATTTTCAACCTAACACAAGTCTTATTGCAACGGAATAAGGGTATGTGATCGAGGTCAACTATAGTCTTTGATAGTAACGACTGACAAATTATTGAACTTACTGCGTCGTCGGTGTTTCGATTTGGGGCAATTATTTTACAAACATTGTACATTGTGTGGTAGCCTTGAACAGGATATTTCATTTCAAGTATCGAAAACTAAATTCATTCCATAGAAATAGAATAGATGCCACACTGAGCGTGTAACCTCTAACTGAACCATTTATCGTTATGTTTACAATTTAAGCATTTATTACATTAATCTATGCTCCAGGTACAGTTTTATAGCCTTTAGTATCGGTTTACAATAAGATGGCCGACCCCAAGAGCCAATAAACTGTGTTTACGAGAACCATTCAAACTTGAGGCTCGCCTTAAGCTTTAAACTTTCCGTAAGTAGGTGTACTTTTAATGGGTATATTGATTAAACGGTAATAAAACCTTTTGAAAGACGGCGGAAGAAAATGTTTATGTACTTTACATAGTTACGTAACTCTAAATTATGGTAACTTTTAAATCCGTGGCTCACATATTTCTGTTAAGTAGAAAATTGAAAAAATCCGTTTCTCGAATTTTTTTCATAATATTGGTATTATGAAAAAAATCGCGCAACGGTATTTATCAAGTACGTGCATCGTGCCCGCGTCGTCGGGTCTCGCCTTGCACTGCGTTGGACAGCGCGGTGCGCACAGTCAGAGAGCACCTGCACCGTCCGCGGTGCGTGTGACGGCTGTAGCTGGGCTAGTCGATTTAACTTATCGAGGAGCTAATAACATACCCATGTATTTCCAAAGCACTCCGCTTTGGGAATACAAGTGGTCAAGTACTTGAGTAAATCTCAACATTAACTAGAACTCTGTATACATTTGTTTAAATAATAAATGGAGAAAAATTCTCGCCACGACCAGGGTCGAAATTATCTAACAAACTTTCTCCATATTCGTCTTAGGGAAAATTTTACTTTAGAATTTCGTTACACGTAGCGGATATGCAAGAAACCATACTTTTATCTATTTTCGACTGTACGCAATGTACAGAGTCTTAATTGTTCTTCCGAATACTGAAAAGTCGTAAAACAAAAACTTGGTTACCTATGCTGAGCACTCCATTCGGTTCCCTTTTCGTTACACCGTGTATAGACCTCTGCGGTTCTGTGTGTACCGTGTTCCCGTGTATGCCCGTGACCTACCTAACCTCTGGAGCTAACGACGCGTGGTTAGCGGGCAGATTAGCGCGCTAACCGCTGTTAATTATGCAGAGGGTCCGGTTAAACAGACGGTATTTTTGTAGAGCTGCAGTACATAGAGTTGGGTAAGTTTAGGGTGTGGTCTGACAAATGTATATGTCGCAGTCAACTGGTTGAAATAGACGTTTTATTAAACAGCCAGTATTTTAATTGAACGCCATTCAACCAAATCTCTAGTTTAGTGGTTGAATCATTATGGCGCATAAAACGTTCAACATCACAGCTAACTTAAAAGCCACTGTAGTCATCTAGCTGCAGTACTGTAGCCACTCAGCTAATTGACGTATAGATATTTGGTTGAATGGTGATGTATAAAGGTCTCACTTGCTCTGCCTGCTCTTGATATCATCTCTCTCACACACTGGTACCTACACATCAAAGCAGATCAAGTGTAACATTTTTACTTTGGACCGTTTTTATTATCTGCGTCGTAAGAGTTGAAATCGTACTGCAAGTGTTACCATTGATCTGCTGTTGTCCGTACCCTGGATTTTGGTATTTTCAAACACCTCACGAGTCGAAGACAGAGATAAGTACCTATACAGGGAGCCTCAATAAGGTTGAGATTTTCTCAAAAACTACTGGACCGAATTTAATAATTCCTTTACAGTTACATAGTTTTCACTTTTATCTATCAAACAGTGAAAGAATTTTTGCAATAGGTCAAGTAGTTTTTGAGAAAATCTCAACCTTAAAAATTCTCCTGTACACCTTTCTCTGTGTTACACCGCACCATGTTCATTTAACTAAATTAAATATACAGAACCCCTTCCAATCTCTTCAACATATACACTGCATTATAGCTTCACTGCTCCTCCCGGAACAATTACAAAAAACTTCGCCTCATAACTTTGAGATTTACGACCAGTACTAGAACAGAAAGATGGAACAGTCCAACGCTAGTTGTGGCCATAAAACACTTCAGAAGCTGCACAGATGCGCGCAATGGATAACGATTTAATGAATATATTGTTTTACTCGTATTTCACTTTATTTAAGAAAATAAATACATTTTCATGACATCTTTTATATCATGAAAATGCATTTCATGACATGACATAGTTTTGACTGACAGATAATAAAGCCCGTTTATATCTACAGACATTGATCGTGTCAGACATCTGCCGTGGCAGACAAAATAACTAACTATACAGTGTGTATTGAAAACTTGGAATCTGAACCGATTTGCAATGTACCTATTGTTAAGTTGTATTTGTGCATTGTCTAATAAATTTTATTATATTATTTATTATTATTATTGACGTATCTACCGTAACAAAGCCGCGCAGACGCGGAGAGGCACACTGTAAAACAATAAATTATTTTGACTGCCACGGCACGCGTCTGACAAGCAATGTCTGTAGATATAAACGGGCTTTAAAAGATCACTTCATTGTCTGAGTCTGGGTTTATTTTTGTGATCGTTTCTGGACCCATAGATAGCAAATGGAGTCATTAGTTTGGGGTATTAGTGTGATGTTATACTATCTATTATTATTACAATCGGAGTTGTAAACCCTAAAACCTATTTAAAAGTACTATTAAATCACTTAAAAGTACTAAAGTTTTAAAGGAGCAATCCAGAGTCTGCACTCATAAAAGCTCTCGGTCATGGCTCGCACAGATGCGCTCGACGGATAACGATCTTTCGGATTGCCTCGTGAGGGTTGTATGGAATTTAATGGCCTAATGTCTGTGCAAAGTGCAGCAATTGTGATCTATTGTTCGGTGCAGCCGGCATGTGAAGCACGGTACACTTTTTTGTCACTTTTTCTCCTCAGCGAGCGTTGGAACTGTTTCCTTGATAAGTGTGAATGTAAATTCAGAAACGTAAACGTACTTGCAATAAATAAATATAATTCTGATTCGGGACGTTTTTCACAGAAAAGTAAGATAAGATAATTCTTTATTGTACAGAATTTTGGTACGTTTTGCAGATGGATTTGGACAAGATATCATTCGCTAAATATTACTACAATATTATTGCTAAAATAAAGCATTCTTTGGTTAACAATGACAAGAAACAAAAATTTAGTTAACATGACTCTGAACTTAATGTAACTATTGCTACATACATTGTGTTGTTAGTGAGCCATAATAAATAAATAATAAATTATTCACTCCAGTTTAAATTAAATATAACTACAAAAATACATTGGCGCGCTTTGGGAGAGGCCTCGTCCAGCAGTGGACTGATACGGGCTGAAAGAAAGAAAGAAAGAAAGAAAGAAAGAAAGAAAGAAAAAGAAGAAAGAAAAACAGATTTATTTGATGGCTGATGATGATGATGACAAAAATACAATCAATTAAAATAAAATATAATTAGGTACATGTCAGATCAAATTCAGTATTATGTATAGATTTTCTTATATCTAGTAAATAAATTAGTGATTATTTAGACATTCTGTTGTTAGATGTTCTGTAATTTAGGCTTTCTGACCATGTTGGGTCTGGGTTAGTAGAATACAAGATTACGACGTATCGTAAAGTTAGTTATTCCCGATTCCGTCCATTCCTGCCTCCCACGCAAACCGCTCCCCAGCTCATTCCTACACACGTAAAGAAACCAAAATGAACAAGCCTACGCGTATCACGTGGTAATAAAATTCCCCTACATCTCGGCTTGCTCGTTACCCACGTTTGTGCGGTACCCGCGGATATAGAGACAGTCTGGAAATTACTTACGAAATAATTTAAAATTAAAACTATAGTGGCGCTTACCTCTCGCAAAGGCTTAGCCTGGCCATACAGAGAGGTAATGCAGCCAGCGTCCTCGGCACGATGCCCTGTGGAGGGGAGCTGCACGACGACGTGTACCTTTTATAATATTTTATTTACTTGCCAAATTGATTATTTTAATTTTAATTATTTTAAATTTTATGAATAAAGACCTATTTATATTGTATCTGAGTTAGGTATAACACATACCTAACTCAGATATAACTATATGGAAAAATGGTTCTGTAATTTCTCATAGTGAGCCATTACTACAAATTATTATATATAAACGGATATCACTCACTTATATTGTTAAAGTCGGCAATTAGACCGACAGTTTCGACCGATTTTGACGGTCTTTTTCAAGGTGAGCGCGTCACGCCCGCGTCGCCGTTAACGTTTCTTCGCGCACGTAGTGAATATTATATTTGAAATAATTTAAAATTAAAAAGTTTTAGTCATAAGAAACAAGTGTCATTTATCCGTATTGCAAACATTTTAGACCCATCTTCTTGTGTAGTTGTAATTAATGTAATTAAACTTATATATCTTTATCACTATAAGTTAAACAGTACTTATTAGGTAAATAATTTGTCTAAATATTTTTTTCCGAATTAATATTGTTGCTATAAATAGATGATTTAAGTTTGTATCTCTAACTTTAGTTAGGTTAGATTTTATTATATTTGAAGCTGCTCCTTTGCATTTCGAATGTGAACTATAAAGTATTCATTATCTCAGATTCGATGTATGTTTGATACATGCGCCCCGCATTGTATAATGTAATTAGTCATTAATTAAAGTCTAATGAAACAAAGTTTAGAAAATTATCGCCTAAAAATCATTAAGCTGTCATCATAAAAGTGGAGAAAAAACAGGTTAATTTAATTTAGATTTAAAGTCTAATGAAACAAAGTTTAGAAAATTATCTTCGAAAAATCATTAAGCTATCATAAAAGTGGAGAAAAAACAGGTTAATTTAATTTAGATATCAATTAAACAAAAAGTAGAAAAAAAATAACGAGGAAAGTTGTAAAACTTTGCGAATACTTCGGTGTGACTTGTTTGTGGAGTGGTATTTGAATGGCCAAGTGGATTAATGGCTATTGCTTTACTTTCTAACTTATTTTATTACTTTTGGTTTTATGGCAAAATAAAAAGTAAATTACAGCCCATCAATTTCGAATTCGAGGAACATAAAATCTAATTTTACAACATTAGACATTACGCTTGAAGATCAGATACTAATTAGTTTTTCTTAATCAAGACAGAAATAAAAAAAATGTTAATGTGGCCCTAATGTACGTATAATGAGCCTTGATGATGGTGATACTTCGGTAACAGGTATATATTTTATTTACATTATATTTGCAGCCTTGAAAACATTAGATTCCCTACTAATAACCATCCACCTATAACGAAAACTACATGTAGAAAATTTAAAAAAAGAACCCTACGTATTGTAGAAGCGAATAAAATTACACCAGTAGTCAGTATTATGTTAATATCGAGATCGTAAGTCCGTAATACAACCACGCTCAAATTTGTTAGCCAACTACGCTCGCTAGCACACTTGTCCCAGCCACTTCCAGTGCCGCTACATCTGCGTTCGTAGCACCTCGCGACGCTCATAACGTTTTATATTCAGCTTTATTGTTTCCCGGACGTCCCACGTAAAGGCAAAGGCTTCGTTCGATTTTACTGCCTTCCCATCGGATAGAAATCGGAGTATGCTTTATAACTTCCTGTTTATGGACGAACAGTCATGTTTATCAATTGACCTCGTCAAGGTTTGTCTTTGGTTCAGAGAATATGTTTACTCACAGAGAAGATAGCACTGGAAACGACGAAGTGATTGATGCCTATTTGTCTCATCATCAGTCTATTTATATTGCCCCACTGCTCTGGCACAGACCTTCCCTTACATCGAGGGAGCTGGGGCCATAATCCACCAGGCGGGCCCACTGCGGGTTGGCGGATTTCACATGCCTTAGATTTTTTTTGTTACTCTACGACATGCAGGTTTTATCACGATGTTTTCCTTCACCGTTTTGAGAGCACTCGGTAAATGTACGTAAGTTTTTCCGTCGAAAAAAACGAGGATAACTCATTGTACATGGCTGCCCTGGCTGGGAATCGAACCTGGGACCTCCATATTGCAAGTCCATTGACCCAACCCCTGAGCCACCGAGCGCCTATTTGTCTAATCACAGTGAATAAAAAATCGTTAGGTTATCCCTATATTCATGCTTATAATAGACAGTTGATCTTTGAAGTTGAAGATTGTTCACTTGACCATAATATTGATTATTTCACAAAATGACATCATTTTAGCGTTATATCACGTGCAACATATCTACTTCATCTAAAACAGAGGTTCTCAAAATTGGTTCGTCTACCGTTCATGTCGACGGGCCAACTTTTATTGATATTTTATTGATTGATAAACACAGAGAAACGTGTACAGGAGAGTTTTTAAGGTTGAGATTTTCTCGAAAACTACTTGACTTATTGCAAAAATTCTTTCACTGTTTCATAGATAAAAGTGAAAACTGTAACTGTAAAATAATTATTATACTCGGTCTAGTAGTTTTGAAGAAAATCTCAACCTTATTGAGGCCCCCAGTATACTTTTCTCTGTCTTCGACAGTAACTAGAGCGTGTTTTTTTAATCTTTCAATTTGTTATTTAATGATTTTAAATCATTACAACGTTCGTAGCTTCGTCGTGATATGTATGGGAACTCTTTCCAAAAGTTAACGCAATATTAAAAGCTCCCGACATATGAACCTCACTCAGCAGAGTTGACCAGGCGTGCACAAGTCGGGGGTCGCAAACAGGTCACATGCACGAGCGGGCCGTGCGATAAGAGCAGCATTATTCGGCCCGCAAAGCTTAGTGGAAACTGAATTTCAAATAGTGCAGATTTCCTCGCGGAGCGCGTGTCAAAAGATTTTGCAGTTGGTTACACCTGCCGTTTGAGGCAGTTAGTTTTGTAATGGTTTCCAGTCGAAAAGGTACACTTTGCGGTTTATTTCGACATCTTTTTTAACTCTTGTTATTATAAGAAATGTAATCTTTAATTTTTCTTTAGATAGGTTCGGTTGAATTAAAGCAAATTTATTCAATAAAAAACTAAAATTAACTTGCACTATGAATTAAAACTACCTAAAATATACCTACTTAAAAAAAATAAACCTAATCTAAAAAATATAATACTAGGTATTTACTACTAACTATCAAGGGAGCACGTCGTCTAGATACCTACCCTCCACTAAGTAGGTAATCTTCTTTTCATATTGTAATCGTTAGGATTCGAATCCTGACCTTAGTAAAATACGAACAAGCATCCGTATACCAATCGTTTTTTTTCTCAATGATTTGTGGTGGTGGAAAGTAATAACTTTCCATTATCTAACTCAATTTTTTTTAGTTCGCCCTGGCTGCCTCTATGGGCTCACTGCATATCTCTTGCTGAATATAGCCAGAAAAACGAGGCAAAATATATGCCCGTTTTTTGCAGAATTTAACCAGAACTGCATTGGACATGTGAAACGACGGAAAATTAAAAAAAGTAAAAGGCAACGGACAAACTTTGGACAGCCTCGGGCGAGTTTAATGTGTTGGGAACATTGTTCGGTAGAAGCAAAAATATATTAAAAAAACATGGAATAATTTAGTATGGACGTTGAATAAATTATATTATGTTACCTACAGTAAGTCTTAAATGCTGGTAGCATAGGATACCCTAACCTATACTTACATACAACCCTCCCAAACCCTTAAACGAAATAACTCAAAGATCCACGTCATCCTTGAGTCATGCAAGAAATCCTTGATAAGTACACAAATATAAATGATAAGTTTAATTATTGCTAATGACTTATATTTCCTAACCTATACTTTCCTAACCTACGGTGCCTAGAACATGATCATTGACTAAAGACGTCTAAACTCAAGGTCTGTCAACGCGCAATGGAACGCAGCATATTGGGCGTGAGGAGAACGGACCGTGTCCGAAACACGACCTTGCGATCGATAGCGTATTAGAAGTGGCCTGCAAAGCAGCTACTGTGCGGGCCAAGTGTGCCGCATGCAGCCGGACCGATGGGCCCGGACTGTCACAGAATGGGTGCCATCGGACGGTTGCCGGCGTCGGGGCAGACCTCGGCGTAGGTGGAGAGAATATATCATTACAGAAATGGGCGTCTGGAAGAGGCTCAGGACAGGGATGGCTGGAAGAGGAGGAGGGGGGACATTTGCCCAGCAGTGGGCCGATTTATAGGTTAACAAAAAAATAACTTATATTTCACTCTGTAATAAATTGTTAGCATAGAGTATGAAGAAAACCTGTAAGAGCCATAGACTTTAATAAATAACAGCCGCGGCGGCAACTGTCGGCAACTTTGCTAATTTCGTCGTCACTTTTTGAGCATTAATTTTCTTTTGGGATGCGCCGCGACAGTTTTATAAGCGGCGAGGGATTCCATTATCTTTACCTTTCCCTCTTATGTTTTTAATCCTCGACCCTTGTTTGGAGAGGATTTTTGAGAAACCCTCATTTGAATAAAATCATAGCCCTCTTCCAAAACACACCACTCATCCAGATTATCGGCCTATTGCATCCTATCTCAGCCAGCCATCTTGCGCAGGTCATTCCTCCAACTGGGAGGGCGTCCTAAGCGTTCGTGGCCTCTATTCGTGAAACCGTCTACCCTAGTGGGGTCTAGGCTAGTGACATACATGAATTCTGCACAGCGTTTAAGTCATCATCATCAGCCCGTATCAGTCCACTGGGACGTAGGCCTCTCCCAAAGTGCGCCACTCAACCCTACTCTCGGCCCTCTGCATCCAGTCTCTGCCAGCCATCTTGCGAAGGTCATCCCTCCATCTGGCGTCCCACACTACGTTCGTGGCCTCCATTCGAGAACTCGTCTACCCCATTTATCGGTTCTACGACATATGTGGCCAGCCCACTGCCACTTCAGTGTGATGGTTCTATGAGCAATGTCAACCACTTTTGTTTCTGGTGGATATAGGTAAGAGATGTTATGACAACCAGCGCTGTGCGCAGTCACCTCAGTGGCTGGGTACAGCATTTCAGCTGATCGCGTTCCTATTACGCATATTATTTTAAGTTAGGTCTAAGTGTTTAAATAATAAACGTGGGCACTCCACACAGGCAAGCATGAGGAAAATCGAGGCTTTTGAAATGTGGATATATCGTAGACTCCTGAAGATATCGCGGCGGAACAGGGTGACAAATGTGGAGGTGTTGAACCGTATGGATAAAAAGTTAGAACTCTTAACGGAAGTCACGCGACGGAAGCTCCAATATTTCGGTCACATTATGAGGAACCCCCGATATAACCTGCTGCAGTTAATAATCCAGGACAAGATTTGTGGGAAGAGGAGCGTTGGCAGGAGACACTCTTGGCTAAAGAATTTACGTGATTGGTTCGGCTGCAGCACCGGCTCCTTGTTTCGTTCAGAGGGTGAAAATTGGCATGATGTTGTCCAACCTTCGATGAGAAGAGGAACGTTGAGAAGGAGTTTAAATAAGGTTGTGATTTTGTAAGTATGTGTAATAAATATTTCTTATTCGATCCACCAGAGAAATGCCAAGCATAGCTCTTTCCATAGCTCGCTGAGCGACTTTGAACTTGTGGGCCAGTCAGAAACTTTTATCAACCTTAAAATGGAACCAAAAGCTTCGATCTGGCTGAGTGCCAAGACCCAGGCGTGTGGAATATTAACTACAAATTGCATGGAGCCTGCTGCAACAGGGTGTGGCGAAATGTGAAAGCGGTTTAATTGTGAAGCAACATTAGATTGGTACGGACAACAGCAGATCAATGGTAACACTTGCAGTGCGATTTCAACTCCTACGACGCAGATAATAAGTACGGTCTAAAGTCTAGGTCAATGTGAAGCAATGAAGTAAGGAAGCGCCGATGGAGGTAGCCATATTTACATCGCAGACTCTGCTATTGCATGATAATTTTCAAGTCACTGTCACTCATTTGTTTTTCTTTGTTTGAAATTTTAATAGAAGTCAAACATATAAATAGATATGTCTGTTTCTAACGTATATGAGTTAACTATATGCTCTTTTGTTTTGTTTTGTGTAGGTATTTGCTTAAATAATTTTAGTGATGTGATAGTTTCTCTTTCGGTCTGACTTCTTTTAAAGCTGTCTCTAAAATTAATGTTAAACTATGAAATTTCTTAATTGGCTAATATAATTATAATCATTAATATTAATTGTAATAAATAAGGCTGTGAAATTTCTATTAAATAATAAATAAAAATAAAATATACAAATTGCATGGTGCCTATAGATGCAACAGATGTAGCGAAATGTGAAATCAGCGATACGCAGATACGCAGGTATTTCGAGTGTTAGTGAAAAGTTAATTAATCAATGATTTATTACAAAAATTGAAAGCATTTTTGTGATTTAACATGGATTAACTTTAATCCGCGATTAATGCGATAATTAAATGATGAATTAAGATGTTTATTGATCTCGGCGAAGTCGGAAGCGAGCATTAGTCTCCCATTTAGGTATTAAATCTTTCGGTTGCGCGATGTCAAACCGCAAAACTCGTCTTCTAAATAACTCAAAGTGAATTCTCCCCGAGCTCATTTTGTTTCCCTTTAGTAAACAGAATTTATTAGGACAATAATTCCCAGTTAATCGCAATTTACTTCGTTCGGTAAGAGGTAAATAAGGTAACGCGATAAGGACGAGAGGTAAAAACAAAGTCGTTTTGTGTAAATGGACCTTTCAGGATAAATTGTTGGATTGAGTTGTTTTGATCGTTGATGGGATTATACCATAAACAACTATTATACACAAAGGTCTTACTATAACAATTTAAAAAAACGTCCAAATAAGGGTCCATTGTTAAAGTCCAAATAATGTCCAATAAAGCAAATGAGGTCCATTCATCCGTTTGGGCCTTCTTTGCGCTCGACGACTGTGTATCTAGTTGTTTATAGGAGATCAATGGATTAGACGCATGGCTACTATATTTTTATACTTATATGTGTAAAGTATTATAACGTAACTAAACATTTTGATTTTAGTCAAATAAAATTCTAACTCTTCATTCATAATCGATATCTATATGTCATAGAAAAAATCTAAGGCATGTGTCCACCATTTCGGACTGGGCCTGCGTGGTGGATCATGGACCGAGCTCCCTCTATGTAATTAGGTTTGTGCCCGAGCAGAGAACATAAAAATAGACTGATGATGATTATTGTATTTTTATTATTATCGAAAAGTCGTACTATAACAAATGTATAATTGAATTAAGTATGCATGACGTATTTTCAGATTTCAGTTTAGTTTTAGCTACACCCTATATTACTACTCAGATATAGCACTCATAAATTCATGCGGACGAATTCGAAAGTTTACCTTCAATTTAAAAACGTGCGGAATTTTCGAGATCCGATATAACCTTCCCATGGGTGTTACATTTTATAAACCAATATTTTCAATGTGCAATATTTTATGCCGAAAAATTGGACAGTGAAAAATACAGACAGTACCAGTAGTAGATGCTGCTACCGTACGCTATGGTAACAAGGTTCAAATTGCAATGGTTTTATTAATATTGATGTTATAGCGACTGTACATTATTTAAATTTATTTCTCTAAGGAGTACCGCATTTGCACCAATGAGTTGACAACATAACATGAATATTACAATTCCCAGTCTGACCTTGAGATTCAGACAAAATTTTGAGTGCGACTTTAGGACCGATATCCATAGAATGTTGTGAGTGCAGACTGAGTTTGAGTTTTGTCTTAAACTGTTAGATTACAAGCAAAAAAATACTTTCGTAAGAGCGAGCTCACGCTAAAATGTAGTTGCCCCAAAAGTCGCTATAACTCGTGTTATCTTTCATTGAAAATAGCCCTTAGTGTATTGTGACGTCATCGGCAACTGCAAAATGTTTTTATTTTGGCCGAATCGACCACATCAATATTAACTAGTTGTCAACTCATCCGATAGCGACACCACTTGCGGATGATTCGACGCCTAACGATTTGAAAAGAGGGCGTTTCACCCGAGGTTTAACATTTTTTCGGGTGAATCGTCACCTAAGTCAATATCGCACAATAGGTTGACTAGACTACACTACACCTTAGTATCCATCAACGCGTTAAAAATTGAAAAGTCTACAAAGAAACCGACATACATACATTACTCTTCTTTTAGGCAGTCGGATAATGCAGCGTTTGTTTACACAACCACAAAGTCAGTACATTACAAATCACTGTACCAGGATTTCATAAGCTTAGAGCAACAAAGTTGTCCCGTCGACGTGACCGCAACCAAAGTTGCCCAACAGCCAATAGCGGCGCGAGAGATTTGTAACTCCTTTGACAAGCACATCTGTGTTTGGGGTCGGGTCGGGTCTTTCAGTCAGAAACTGACCACAGTTTGACAGTTTTTGCACAACCTTGATAAATACGGGTAAAGCTCAAAAGTGTATCTTTCATTAGATAACATAGATTTATTGGGTTTAGTGGTCTAAGGTAGGTTTCAAAACCCACTTTTAGTCAAAAGTAAGAACTAATCCAAAATAATCAAATCAAATATACTTTATTTGCACACAAATGAAAATACATCAGTTACATATAAAACCAAACATAGCTAGTGTACAGACAGGCGGCCTTATCGCTTTAAGCGATTTCTTCCAAGAAATCAATGAAAGGAAATTAGACTTTCTAATTTCAAGTTTTATGACAAACAGGTAAGTATAAGGATCTAGCTAGTCTCTCTAATAAATACCACAAATTACCAACCATCAGGAAAATAGACTCTAAGAAATCTTTTTCTTCAGTAATTTATGTATGTGTTTACGTAGCGATGCCTGCCCCAAACCAAATAGGCTTTACTCTGAAAGATTTCCTAGACATGTTGTAAACAATATGCCATAGTTACCTACTTAAGATTTTACTTATCCGATATTCTTCAGTAATTTTCATTCGCAAGTCTATTAATACCCCGTTTATTTGTGCAAACTTGCACAAACTTACACAAAATTTGCACACTTGCTAACTTTTGCAGACGTCTTAATTATGTAGGATGTACTGGCCTTCATCAGTCCATATCAATCAGTTCACTACTGGACGTAGGCCTCTCCTAAGACACGTCACTCAACACGATCCATTCCCTGAGAGCCACATTAAATTACCTAGTAATACCTAAGTATCCATGTTTTTGGCAGATAATTTTTATTATCAACTCCGCATTTAATATCATTTTCGGTGCTGTTTGCCCACAAGGTTTGCACAAACGGTTTGCGAATGTTACTCTCGTCTGAACGGAGCTTTAGGCTGTACGAATTTTCAGTTGAAGAGACGCAATTCCGTATACATTGCACGTATCACGTATGCAATTATACATGCGCCATATGCGCCTGGCTCCCGGGAGGCTGCGGCTGTCGACGCGAAAACTACCCGCTGTAAATTTATGTGCTGCGGCGATATGAGATCCTGGTAGCTGCGTGGATTAAATACATCTGCAGTCATGCAAATAGAATATAATTAAGCCTGCTTTTTGGTATATCTGTTTTTGAGATAGGTATACTTAATTAATAATAAAATTATATAAAATGTTTAAATAAATATCAATTAAATACCAAAGCTAAGTATCAGTTAGAAACTTCGTCAATCAAACCACCTTTGCCCCTTGTCTTAGCCGGCGCAAAGGTGTCCATAATGTAGGTTGCAATGGCCAGTCTTTGCACCAGGTAGTACCCGGAGCGAGGGTCACAGACCCTGTACTTAAATTACATATGGACTTAAATTAATGTAAAATATTTCTAAAATGGAACCCACTGATAGTGTATCCCTCATCATCATCTTCGTAAAATATTACTTTCAGTGACAAACGAATCCTATTTTAAAGGTCAGATTTTATCAGACATATGACTACCTACTTTACAAAATACCCATTACCTAATTCTGTGCCAAATTAATGGAAAATGAGTATTATTGTGTGAAAACGAGGCGAGCAAAGCCATTAGCGCTGTAAACAGAAACTGAAAGCTATTCTGTTACCACTACTATGAATTGCTAATACCGTGTTTACTTACGCACTAGACGAAACGTCGACGGAACATGCGAGGATACGACTTTGAAATAAATAAATAATTTTTTTAAGCTTCTTTTCTTGCCGCAATCTGTCACAGGGACATTCAGCTGCACTTTATGAATTTATCCATTGGCTTGCGCGGTACGAGTCCAGTGACTAGTCCGCTGTTCAAATAAATAAATAAAATTTATTCATATTAATTAGATAAAAACGGGAATTACCGTGTTAAACATTTATTATTGATGTCTCGATATTTCGACAGCATTGCAGCCATCATGGTCACGAGTAGACTGAAGTAGGTGAGTGTTAAACGTCAGAAGGGTGACACAAAACGATCTACCCTCTTTCGTATTCGCTGACTGCGTTGAGAAAAGTTGTTGATATTTGCAGGTACCCCCATTTAAAATTTATTCACCTAAAATGCATACCTACATAAAATATTGAATATTGTTGCACAATTAATACGGGCGTAGGTCGGACTTTAAAAAAATTTAAAATAAATAAAAAGGATTTTATTAAAGACAGCATACACAATATAACAAAGAACATAACAATACATAGGTATAATTATTTTGTCACTATTGACTAATATAAATTTGTATCATACAAGTTCTATCATACTACACTGGCCTAGTGGCCGTCTCGTAGCGGACAGCGTGCATACAGTCTTCTGCCATTTATATAGCGTTATCTTTTTCTAGTACGCAAATCGCAAGGCGGGGGCAGACAAGTCGAGTATCAATGCACACAATATTCGGGGTTAGCTGCAAGGCCTATGGCGCTCAAGTCCTGTAAAACCTGCGCGAACGAAATTTTGGTACTATTTTTTGGAATTTGGACCGTTCTTATGATCTGCGTCGTAAGACGTTAAATCGTACTGCAAGTGTTACCATTGATCTGTTGTAGTCCGTCCGTAAAATAAAAACAATAGCTACAGTGGCAGCGTTCTGATGCTGGCCGCTAGGGGCGCAATAATTTTTGTCGCCTCACCAATTCCGAACTGGCGTGGCTACGGTTACGTACTCGATAGAACGAACGTAACTATATGAACTCGTGGTAGGGGTACAGAGCTTTTTACACATTTCTCGCATTGGCGGTATCGGCAGTGAGATAAATACACAATTGGATTTGAGTTTATACCTAATGTTTATTTTTAAATGTTATTTTTAGCCACGGATGGGGTATTTGACTAATTTTGTTGATTGGCGTTTATCGCAAGATTCGCGAATATTTTTTGGGGAATTCACATCATTTTGCAAGGAAAAAAGGGCAGCGCTCTGAGGAGAAAATACTTTTAACAACACGTTTTTTAAATAAATAAATAAAACCGGCCAAGTGCGAGTCGGACTTATGCTATAAGATTTAGCTTCTTGCCAAATTTCATGATTCTAGGTCAACGGGAAGTACCCTATAGGTTAGAACATGATGAAAAAATTCTAGCCGTGGGCAGGACTTGAACCTGCGACCTTGTCATTCCGTGATACGCTTTTACCAACTGAGCCACCACAGGCCACGTCAATACAATATAGGTTTTTTTTTGCATTTTCGTACAAATATGCGATAAAATGCTACATATAATAAACAACCATATCTTTTGATTGCGGTGACGTAGAAGTTTGATTTTCACGGCTGCATGAGGTTGCAGACCTGAGTATTTGGTATTAATTTCATCTTGATCCTGAGCGTTTCTGAGATATAGGCCTTGACAGACGGACAGACAGACAGATAACAAAGTGATCCTATAAGGGTTCCTTTTTTTCCTTTTAGGGCGTTCCGTGGCTCAAAAGGAAAAAAAAAATAAGTACGGCGTTTAATAACAAATTAGGCAGGTATTTAGTATATAATTAGTTATTTATGTCATAATTTAATGACGTGTAATGTACAATTATCAATAAATATGTCTATGTCTGTACTAATATAATTTATTAAATAAAACAAAACTAACTACGTCTAAAAATATACAAATAATTATTGTCATAATTATTCTTATTTATGTAATTAAGGCTAAAACTACCCTTTTGCACTCCTCAAAAGCCAGACAAACTATGTTTGTTTAATAAATAAAAGTACAATTCCACTGAAGAAGTGAATATTCCCGAACTTTCCTAAAATTACTAAGTGTCGCCGCACACGGGCCACACGCGACAGCCACAAACGCCGCCACGAGAAGCTAGAAGCTTGTAGCGTGTGGCCGCCACCGGCGACAACCGTGTGCGGCGAGTCCATATAAAATGTATGAAAATTACAGGAAATATGCCAGTGGCGGCGTTTTGTGGCCGGTGGCCGGTGGCCCATGTGCGGGAGCACTAAGAGTTACCAAATACAATATTAAAAAGCATTTCGAATTTTTAACCTAGAACTTCACGGCAGTTCCTGAAACTTGTAGCGTTTCGAGAGCGTACACTAAAGTCCACTTTAAACTTTGAAGTCGGTCTAGCTTGTTGTCTCAGGAAAAGTATAGTCATTAGACTGTAGTACAGTAAGGAAACTGCATAATTATTATTGTGAATCGAAAGTCCGCATGAAGGATCAACGTTTAAATCGTTTTTTACATTTATTTATAAACTCATGCCTGATTCCCGTAGGCGTAGGCAAGGACGATGGACTTCCATCTGCTGCAATTCTGGTACACAACCCATGCCTCCTTCACATTCATCAATCTCCTCATGCATGCTCGTCGGTTTGTAGTAGACCGCACTTGGCCCTTTTTCAAGACATAGCTAATTTGGTCGACGTACGTTCTCCTCGGTCTACCTCTACCGACCCTACCGTCTACTGAAGTTTAAATTGTTAATAATAAGAATTTGTAATTTATTTATTTATTTGTTGAAAGTTTTTTGCCACTTTTTCTCTTCAGCGTTGACACTTTTTCCTTGCAAAGTTGTGTTTAAATGTGAATTCGAAATTTTTGCAAATACAATAATGTACACAACGTACTTACTTGCACCTTAATTTTTTTGTAGCATAGCAATTAGAACACTTGAAGTAAGATTTCAAATTTTATGGTGTAGGAAATAAGAACGATTCAAATATTATATTTGATGTGCTGTCGACTGGTCAATTTTTAGACGGACATTTGAGGGTTTTTAAGTAATTCCCCCATTTACTTTGTGTCTGTACTAGGTAAATACTCGTATATTTATACTGTATTGTCGTGTACGACATAAATGACGTTTCTATGTCGCATCTAAAATTATTCCAGTTGTAAGGCGAAAGCCTTTGTTCTTCGGGCTCAGAACTATAATAGAGGTTAGAAATGCCGGGACATCTCCCTTGAATTTCATACAATACAAATACACGGAAATAATAAATTAGCTGTGGTTGTTAAATATTTGCAATTGCAGCTAAAACTTAAAACCTACACGGGACAGCTAATTGTTTTGTTACTTTTTAAACACTCACGGTTTGTATACACATTAATTAGATAAAACGGGAATTACCGTGTTAAACATTTATTATAGATGTCTCGATATTTCGACAGCATTAGTCTACTCGTGACCATGATGGCTGCAATGCTGTCGAAATATCGAGACATCAATAATAAATGTTTAACACGGTAATTCCCGTTTTATCTAATTAATAATTGTTTTGTTGTTTTCACTATTTGTTTTCCTAACTAGTATTAAAAACAAAACAGTCAGTTATATATTTATAAACAGCGAGACAATCAGCCTATAGTTTTGTAACGGTTTTAGTTGCAGTTTGCGTACTCTTTTCAGTGTATGTGCGCGAGCGTCTTCGCTGCCCAAACTGCATAATGGCATTTCTAACTTCTATTATTATTCTGTGTCTTGGAGGCTCGCTTCTCGTAAAAGGGTGGGATCTGGAGATATTTTTGGTTTATGACGCAATCAAACTTTACGGGTTCACTAATGACGACCCCAAACCCTCGAGAAAACGAGGACATACCTACAAAGTACTGTAAGTAATTATACGTATTGTTTGTCCAGCAGATCAATGGTAACACTTGCAGTACGAATTCAACTCTTACGACGCAGATAATAAGAACGGTCCAAAGTGTTACGCTTGATGTGATTTGGGCTGTAACATCGTGACCCACATTCGTTTTTTAGTTAATTTCTTTAACAATAATTATTTCTATACAGGGTGTAACGTAAGGATATATGAAGCCGAAGGGAGGGTGTTCAGTATCGGTAACTTAACAACTTTTGTACTACGACTTTTCGAATAAAAAATAAAAATAAATTAATGTCTCATACAAATCGATCAGCTGACCGGTACGAAATGTATGAAAAATCAAAAAATAAATTCGCGAAAATCGAAAAGTCGTAGAACAAAAGTTGTTCAGTTACCGATACTGAACACCCTCCCTTCGGCTTCATATACCCTTACGTTACACCCTGCATATTACATATTATTGTATTTTATCTATCTAACAGTGAAATAATTATTGCCAAGTATAGGTCAAGTAGTTTTTGAGAAAATCTCAACTTTAAAAACTCTACTGTATACCTTTATCTGCCTTTAACACAAACACTCAATTGTAGGTACTAGGTACCCATGAGATCGAAAATGTTTATTTTATGTTTGCTTCAATATACGAAACTCACCAGAAATCCAAGTCCCATTCCACCTGACCGGCACCAGGTCATCACTCAGTAAGTCTTGGACCTTGAGCCTGCGGCCCCTGACGCGGGGGCCCTCGTCCGGGGGGGTCAGCAGCACGACCGACGTCACGATCAGCGCCAGCACAGCCACGATGACGAGCAGCGCGATCAGGATGCCTCGCCAGTTGCGCTGGTTAGGACCCCCCACCACCAGCTTCTGAAACGAGGGGGTCGAGATTAGATTATGCGATTAAAATAACATTCGGGACATTTTTATGCCACATTTGGTACAGAGTGAGATTACAAAGGCATTTTTAGGGTTTAAAAAGGAACCCTAATAGGATGACTTCCTACCACGGATTGACCTGCGGAGCCGAAACGCGGACATTGACGGTGAGACTGGCCCACAAGTTCAAAGTCGCTCAGCGTGCTATGGAAAGAGCTATGCTTGGCATTTCTCTGTTAGAATAAGAAACGAGTATATCCGCCAGAAGACAAAAGTGGTTGACATTGCTCATAGAATCAGTAAACTGAAGTGGCAGTGGGCTGGTCACCGTCGTAGAACCGATAACCGATGGGGTAGACGAGTTCTCCAATGGAGACTAGGACTTAGAAATTCGTTTCAGTGACATAGGCCCGTATTAATAGTCTGAGCTTAAACCCGCCCTCAATAGCGAATTCAGCTGATACACTCTCAAGACATGAGTCTTATTGAGGGCGGGTTTAAGCTCAGACTATTAATACGGGCCCATGACACTGAAACTCATCATTCATCATCTCAAGTATATCATTTATTAATAAACCAATCTTGAGGGCGTATCACATGATGTCTTTCTCAAGTCGCGGTTCGCCTGCAATCAGCAAATACGTTCTCAAGTGTGAGTTTGACAGTTCTCTTGAGAACTGAGTTTTGTTTATTAATACGCACGTGATACCCAATTCCTAAACGCGCACCTAAGTTACGTTTATTAATAGGAACGTCATTTTGAGGTCGTTCTCAAGATTGACTTTTGAGCTGAGAGTGATTTATTAATACGCACCTAAAGCGGAGCGTAACTTCCACACGAGCTTTCAGGCCATTAAATGATTGATAGCATTTTTCAATCACGCCATGTACCTATTGTGAAAACCTCCAAAACCCATAAATCGCCTACTCTGCCTTTTATCGCGCGTTTTGCGAGCAAAGCGAGATATAACGCGGAAACAGTTCATTTATCATGGCTCTACAATACCAGAGTTCGTTAAAAACGATTTTAAACTTTTCACATAAACAAATGGGCCGTTCACAGGGCCTGAAATACTTTTGAAAAGTTTGTAACGTTACCGCTGCTCGACCGGGTTAACGTTAAATTAAAAATAACGTCAATACAGTGGGGTTACTTGCTATAGGAGGTGAGAGTAACCCTGCTGTGGGGTGACCGCGACTTCCAATCGTTATCGCTTTCAATTTGACACATGGACGCTATACATTGCTGCTATGTTTTTTGCAAGTTTTAACAAACGACAACGAAACGCAACAATGTATATCGTTCAAGTGTCAAAATGAAAACGATAACCATAACGATTGAAGTCGCGGTCACCCCCCAGGTCCTTGA
Source organism: Tachystola acroxantha (assembly GCA_963506565.1). Lineage (NCBI taxonomy): Eukaryota > Metazoa > Arthropoda > Insecta > Lepidoptera > Oecophoridae > Tachystola > Tachystola acroxantha. The sequence continues at coordinate 3,495,224 of OY735892.1, read as the reverse complement.
ATTCATTCGACAAATTGAAACTGGGTTGCATTCATGACAAATATTAAATTGGTAAAGTTTGCAAATTGCAATTTTTTTTAAACTAATTACGTCACAAGTCACACAATGACTGTAGAAATGACCATTAGGTCAAATTCCAGTGAAAGAAGTATAGTGTGAAAAAAAAATTAAAAATACCTTAAAATGTAAATACTTACCTCCAAAAAACAGTAACGTTGCAGATCAAATCAATATTTTTTTTTGATAGTTGAATTTATTGTAAATATTTTTATTATTTTATTTTTCCCCCAAATTGTTTAATTTACTTAAATGCTGTGCAGAATTAATGTATCCATCCATTTAATTTTGTCGAATGAATTCAAGGCAATATATACAATAAATGCAAGGGTATACAAGTACTTTTTTTTATGAATTATATATGTACTTATACAAGTACTTATACGTGTATAAGTATTATTCAAGTATTCCAGTAACATTTAATTTTACCCTACATCCGCATATGTTGTTCTCTAACTTGTTAGGTTGATTGTAAGAGATCCACTGCGTGGGGTAAGTCCGCCCCTGTACTAAATTTTAGGTTTTCCTTTTTGTATTTAGCTTTGAACAAACAAATAAAAGTAAGGTTAAAGAATGCAGCATTTATTCCTGAAATTACATAGAGTAAGGAAAGATTTGCAACGGTGATTTGTTTGTTTATTTATTTGTTTATTTCTTATATAATAAAACCAAATTTTACACCAGTCTATATGAACAAATGAGCCAGGTAAGCGTTTCACAGTGGTATGCTGCGGTGTTGCAGTAGCAACCCAAACAGACCGAAGTCTGCGTCAGGGCTAGCTACGGTTCACAATACAAGGTGTCGAGAACGACCGTACACGATTAAAAGATGCTTAAGAAATTATTTCAAAAAACAAAAACCCGACTGCAAACAAATATCCCCTTTTGATTAATTTTTTATACCATATGACACTCCCGTAATCAAGACGAATCTAACGATACCTCATACACCAAAATCCATCAAGGCGTTTAGGCTACAGGATGGCAGGAAGGAATGGACATACACCCGAAAAACATTACCCTCCTTCTGGGGTAGTCGGGTAAATATTCTTTGCAACTCTATCTAAGGTTTCAAATGGCATAATAGTTGGCAAAAATCTCCATGGGGCCTTTTTGAAGTTGCCTGAAACCCTCTCATTAGGGACCGCTATTTTTATTGTATCTGGGCCCTAATTAAACCCTTTTGGCAAGAAATAATTGCCTCTAAATAATGATCAAAGGGTCCCAAAGTCATTACGACGAATTGTTTTAGAATAATGCAAAGTAATATAATTAATTGGGGTTGAAAGTTAAATATACGTTGACTGTGAAAATTATCGTTCACATACAAAACTTTAAAAAAAATGAGATTTTTTTTATTACTGCTCAGTCACTTATTCTAATACCCTCAGGCGTATTATAGTAGGCTAAGCTGCGCAGATTCGATCCCGGAGTGGTTGATTAGGAGAAAATTAGTAATGTGGCAACACTTGTAAGTTTTTAAATAAGTAAATAAAAATCTCTAAATAGTAGCCTACGCCATAGTTGCTCAGGATTGAGCCCCAGCCCGATATTAAAAAAATATGTTCTGGAATCCATAGCCATAGTTTTGAATACGAACTCAACGTGAGCTCGCACTTACGCAACTCTCGCTATCTACATACTTTTACCTCTGGGTGGTATTAGTATTTATTTAATACCTACCCACTTAGTTCTAAAATTATGCCAGACATGCAAGTCAGGCATATATTCCTGTACTTAATTAATAATGTTGAGTAGCTATGATGTAAAAAAAAAAAAACCCTTTAGTTTTAAATGTTTTGCAAAAGCGTGTCAGCTTGTATAAAACTATAATCCAAAAATTTGTTATTTAAGGTTGAATAACTGTACTTTACTTTATGGCAAATAAAGACATTTTAAAAACAAAAACAAAAAAAAAACTTACGCAACTCATACTCAAAATTGTCCATGATTATCATTGCCTCAGACATCGTTTAGTTCATTGCTGACCCACTATTCTTTTCTATTTCACACCTAGATACGACCCTGGTTCATTGTGTATGAGCGAGTGTTTGCCGTGAGGTGTTTTGTTATAAATTATAATGGACGTTGGCTTTAAACAGGCTGTTTGTACAACCACGGGCGCGGGCCTTGAACAAAAGATAAACAAATATGAGTACCAGGGTACCAGGCAAAGTAATATTGACTAAATGGAGGCCCGGGGGCTTTAGGTTCAGGGAGGAAGATGACGTCATTTAAGAAAGTGGTTTGCGCTGTATGCTTGCCTAGTAAAATACTCGTATAGATTTATGGCATTCGTTGAACATTGTATTACATTGTCAGTCAACGGCACTCCAACTTATGCTCCCACTTCACTTGGCTATTCGTATTCACTATTGGATGTTTGTCGTATTTGTCAAAATATTTGACGTACATACAAATATGCCAATACAGACAAATATCACCGTCCACACATGAGAGCCTCGAACATCGTCGCGTCGAAACCGACAAGCGCGCGGAAACGCGTAGGTATTTGGTATGTGGTCCCAGGTTCGATTCCCAGCCAGGGCAGCCAGCCCAATGAGTTATCCTCAGTTTTTTCGACGGAAAAACTTACGTACGGTGGAACACAGAGAAAGGTGTACAGGAGAGTTTTTAGGGTTGAGATTTTCTCAAAAACTGCTTGACCTATTGCAAAAATTCTTTCACTGTTTGATATATAAAAGTTAAAACTATGTACTGTAAAAGAATTAATAAAATCGGTCCAGTAGTTTTTGAGAAAATCTCAACCTTATTGAGGCCCCCTGTATACTTATCTCTGTCTTCGACTGTACATTTACCGAGTGCTCTCAAAACGGTCAAGGAAAACATCGTGATGAATGCATGCCGTAGAAGAAAAATCTAACGCATGTGAAATCCGATAATCCGCACTGGGCCCGCGTGGTGGATCGTGGCCCCAGCCCCCTTGATGTAAGGGAAGGTATGTGCTCGAGCGGTGGGGCAATATAAATAGACTGATGATGATGATAACTAAATCACAAGCTCGGGAAACATCCTATAAGTTACCCATCTTAGTTTACCTTTTATCTTTGGTGATCATCTTATAGAAAAGTATAAGAAAAGCTAAAGCTATGTTCATAACATAAGTCATCTTCCAATCCGGCTATAACAGCAATTCCGGGTAATATCGCTGGCCTGCAGAGATAAGGCGTGAGAAACGGTTGCGTCCGCCGGAAATGACTAGCTATCGGGTTCCGGATGAATGGGTGAAGTCATTGGAATAACTGCCTCCAGGCGTCTCCAGGCGTCGGGAATTGATACGGTCATTAATAGAATTTAATGAATTAATGGGAGCTATGAGAGATGCTATGAGAGATTTAGGTTCCCTTCTGATTTAGTTCAGTGAAAGAAAACAGATTTATTTAACACCACACAATACAACAAGAAATGAGAATATCATACAAAACGTCACGAAAAACAATACAAAATACGAGCTCGCGAGTGAACGTGACTGTCGAGCTGCTACGTCCAGAGTGATGACACTACGGCGACTAAAGACAAGAAGACGCGGATACTCAGGGTGAAGACGCTACGGCGACTCCCCTGGATCAAGAGAAGACGATATGATATTTTGAATATTCTGTAACATTACATTGGCAAATGACTTAATTAATAAAATAAATAAATAATATACAATGAACAGAACAGTATGAAAATGTATTGGCTTACGGTAGCAGAGGTGGTGTCGAAAGGGCATCAGCTCAGCATAGTGCTACGGCCTGCCGTAATAGGCCACAGCGCTGGATTTCAGCTGAGTAAGCTGTCAGCAGTGTAAGTTTGGACTTGTAGTATGCTTTATCTATTTAGTTTCTATTAATTATTTCATCATCATCAGCAGTCCATTGATAGACACTGGTGTACCTCTCCTCTCCCAAGGTACGCCACTGCCGCGTCGGAAGGTTTTGGGAGGTGAATCACACACCTTTCGGGGCCTCAGGCAAGTGCTAGGGGGACCAGTGCAATCCGAAGCAGAACCCGGAGACCTTCGAACAGCATGAGGTCGGCCAGAGTCGGTCGAGGGGGTTTTAGTGGGTACAAATCTCACATAACCCCTTTATATATGTCTTTTCTTATCTATGTCAACAATGTAAATATCCAGTGTGTATACAATAAAGTGTTAATAATAATAATAACGCGGCCTCCCCCTCAGGAGGTCGCGTATCTTTTAGAAAGAAAGGTACGCCACTCAACTCGATTCTCAGCTTTGCACCCAGTCCCTATCAGCGACTTTGCCCAGAATAATTATTTAGTAGTAAGTAGGTAGGTATAATAACAACAAAATGTAATCATTACCTTTTTAAAAGATGTGCTGCTGAGAGTTTTCTTTCTCTATCTATTCGGTACAAGCTTTTCTTTAATGCAATTTTTCAATTTCCTTTCTGTGAACGTCGAAACACTTTCAGGCAACTTGTTATAGAAGCGAATACATGTCCCGTAAAAGATATTTGCACCATTTAGACTTAAAATACTACCTACATCAGGCAAAACAGTGTTATAACGTACTATTTATATGCTGTCGACTGTACGGTGGAACACATACTTTCTCAGTTTCTATGTACAGAAGAGTTTTTAAGGTTGAGAATTTCTCAAAACTACTTGACCTATTGCATAAATTCTTTCACTGTTTGATAGTTAAAAGTGAAAACTATGTAACTGTGAAATAATTATTAAATTCGGTCCAGTAGTTTTTGAGAAAATCTCGACCTTATTGAGGCCCCCTGTATACTTATCTCTGTCTTCGACTGTACCTATGAATTTAAAGGTCACACAGTTTTATCGAATTAAAAATAACGGCTTCTGTCCCAATTTCGTCAGAATTTCATCATTTATTAATTTAATTTTACATGTCAGCCTGAACACGCCGGGATTTCCCGAATACCTGGATCCCCTGGGATTAGCTGATTACACAAATTGCTCGGCCCCGAAATTGAATTAAATGGAGATTGATCGTTTTTTCCGGTAGACTTTAACACTTAATCTGGGAAATAACTCTTTTTATTTCGGGTCTCCTGGTACATGAGCTGTAAAGTTTGTGAGATTTTTCTCTTTTTTCAAGCATAGGAGTACTTACGTAATTGGTATTTTCAGTTAAATAAATTTGTCAAACCTATATACTTGTATAAGTATATATTTGTATACTTTTCAGTACAATTTCTACATCTTGATGAGATTTATCACATACTCAGAGTGACACAATGACGTATAACATTTTGAACTTTAGGTTCTTATTGCTTACGCCATAAGAGCTGAAATCGTTCTCTATGTGTTATAATGATGTGCTATGTGTACATGTGAGTGGATCTCTTCAGAGAAGTGTCTAATTTACTTAAGAGCCTCTCAAGTAACTTGTGTAAATAAGCCTAAATTGAGTTTAAATGTCGAGATTGGAGTTACTGATGAGAACAAAATTAGCTTGGCACATTGTAAATTAGGTAATTGATCGATTCTCGTCGTATTAAGTATCTAGATTTCTAGTCGTATTGGGTGTGGGGGGCCTTATATTGATAAAAAAGAGAAAGGTATACAGGAGAGTTTTTAAGATTGAGATTTGCTCAAAAACTACTTGACCTATTGCAAAAATTATTTCACTGTTGATAAATAAAAGTGAAAACTATGTAACTGTAAAAGTTGAGAAAATCTCAACCTTTTCTGTCTTCGACCAACTACCAACAGCCATAATCTGTATGTTGTATAATAATTTCTTACATACGTTTTTGGTATGTTAGAAGTCAGTCAGAGCAAATAACTGAAGACTAACAGCCTTACTTATAATCGATGATTAAAATTAATACCTTGTTTAACATTTGTTTAAAAAAAATGTTTCCTTAATTTAAACACTATTTAAAGTTAATCAACTCCTGAAGAACCGAATAAGTAGCTGTCAGTTTATACAACGTCGTATGCATAATTAACAAAATAGCGGACCGAATTCGGAACAGCTGATTCCATTTGATACTGATGATTACTTTTTTAAGGACTTTGGAGTAGGCATTACCCCAATTTAGGCAAAATTTTCGTACTTTTTTTGAATTCATTCAGCAGTGTTATCGTACCTAAATATTTTTTGGTGTTTAAAATGACGATTAGGTAATCACTGCTTAAATAACGTTTATATAAAAAAAACATTAATCACTTATTAAGAGTTTAAATAATGATTAGTTAATATGTTTTCAGTGCTTGATTAGTGTTTTTTTATAAGTAAGAGGGAATAACTATAACTTACCCTACCTACTAAATCTACGAAGACAAATAGTTAACAAAAACGGTAAAGCGCTTGGCTGTTCCCTATAACGGTATTAACTTCTGCTGGTACGATAAAATCACATCACACCTAATGAATGTTATATGCATATAATCCGTCTATTGTAAATCGACATTCTATTCCGGAATCACGTTCTATATTTCCCACAAAAAATATATAAAAATATCACAGCCGCGAGTTTCTCACGCTACGGATTTTGTCATGAATGAAATCGCTATCTAAAAGCCGGGCTTAGCCAAGCCGGGCTAAAATTACAAAATCCAGGTGGAAATCCGGTCGATTTGTAAGATAGCTGCGTAAACCTGTAATCTTTGGAGCTGAGAGCCATCGTCAGGGATTAGGAGAATCAAAGTTAAAACAAGTCCATTTTCCGGCATTTTAAAAGAACGATTTTTCAAGGTACGTCAAAAGCTATCAGTGAAGAACTAGGTATTGTACAGATCTCAATTTTCAGTGTGGCCGCGATTTCATCATGTTTGTGATCTGGGTTTAGGGTTTGAACATCCTCCATGTTATGGTTAATCATCGCTAAGTGAGTTACCTTAGTGTGTAAATTAGTATTATGCTAGTATTCGTATACTGAGAAATATTTATAGTTTCACCAAGAACCCTTCTTTTCTTACACAGTAAGTTCAACACGATCAGACTAAAAGCAGATTATGTAGTCGAAGCCTCGCGTTAAGAACTTGTAAAGTTATTTTGTAACGTAGACGATCCCATAAAAGCTTCATAAAACTTAACTATCCGTAAAAATTACTGGCTTGCAAAAGAGCGCGCTTTATAGGTGAAAGGCAGAACTTGCGCTTAACCGCCCAACCGCCAAACTTGTCCCAGATAACCCACGTAATATTACAGTGTTACAAACTTCACTTACTCCGCTGGCTCAGCGACCCGAAGTGGGTCTTGGGCTTGGCCTCTGAAACGAGAATACACCAGTCATTGCCTGCAGTCGGCCCAGATCCCTCTCGACTTCATCCCTACAGCGATATCTAGGTCGCCTAAACACGTTACAAACTTCAATATTGGCTATTTGATCGAAAGTTACAAAGGCCTAAAAGGCATAGTAAGACATAGTAAGTAGGTAGGTAAGGACAATAGCAGATCAATGGTAATACTTGCAGTACGATTTTAAATCTTACGACGCAGATAATAAGAACGGTCCAAAGTCCAAAGTGTTACACTTGATCTGCTGTTAGCGTACCGATACTATGTGAAGCCAAAACACATGAAATTATTTACGTAATTTTTACAAATTAAACAAATTTATTGTCAACTGTGGAAATGGAATTGAAAACACTTTAAAATTAAATTAAATACAGGCATTTTGTAATTGGGAATCTGATAGTTAGACTTGACGTCACGTTTTATTTGGAGTATCGGCAAACCAGCTGATCGCGTTCCTATTACGCATATTATTTTAAGTTAGTTCTAAGTGTATAAATAAGGTTGTCACCTTGTCAGTATGTGTAACAAATATTTTTCATTTCATTTCAAACAATTTTCGATTGTATTTTCAGCATCATCTGATTTGTTTTGACTTAGACGTTGTGCCTGTCTTATTGTCTTCGCCATAAGAGCAGAAATCGTAGCGCAAGTACTATTGAGCACTGTCGAATTAGTCTTTTATGGCTATATTAAGAATAATTGAGTACGTTTTTACTTCCTTCTTCTTATGGTGCCGTCTTCTTATGAAGGTTGGCGATCATTATGGCAATCTGCACTCTCGACAACGCCGCACGAAACAGAGACCTGGTACTCTTGCCGTACCATTGGCGTAAGTTCTTGAGCCATGATATTCTCATTGTACCTGGCCTTCTTCTGCCCTGGATCTTTCCCTGAAGAATCAGTTGTAGAAGATCGTACTTTTTATTCCTTATTATGTGACCTAGATACTGGAATTTCCGGTTTTTAATGGTCTTAAGAATCGCCACATCCTTGCCCATTCTCTGGAGCACTGTCTTTTGTTTTCTGTTTTTACTTCCTGAAGCTCTTTTTGATCAACATCTATAACCAAAAACAGCCTAGAAAAAGCACGGCCTAACTTGTCCCAGCCACCATGTATTAGTGATACAAAAACTTTACAAAAGAGCATGCCAAGAAAAAATGTGACGAGGCGCAAATTTTGCGTTGTCACGCTCCTGTAATAACGGGTTTGCGTCAAGGAGAGATGATCAATTGCCTTCGACGGGACGGAGCGTCCCGCGTCCCGGGCGGTAATCATTTTGCTCGGTCATGCACGTCGGCGGAGGCAGGGTTAGGTCTCTAGTTAATAGATTTTGGTATTGATTAAGACTGTATCTATGCAAGCTTTCATTACTGTTTGATAGATGGGGAAATCAATAGGATGTAGAGAATTTTAGAATTAAAACTATAGTGAGCCATTACTACAAATTATTACTTACTCAGGGCCGTATCCGATGTTGGTAGTGTGAGTGAATGCAGAGTAGACGCAGTGAGTTCATACTGCGTGACGGGACCTAATGTGAGTGGCGGTGACTCCACGACAAGTGAGATCGATCAACGAATCCAACTATAGTCATCGAACGCACCGTCGTCGTCGGCGGGACAAGTCATTTCGGAACGCGTTCAGAGGGTGCTGATCCGTAGTGCACGAAGAAACGTCACCTTGAGAAAGACCGTCGAAATCGGTCGAAACTGTCGGTCTAATTGCATTCAAGTTCTCTACGGACAATCAATGGCATGGACTTTTGAAAATGGCGGGAAACGACGGTTGCGAAATTATTTGATAATTTTCACTTTAATGTTTTTATTAACCGACTAATAAATATACCATAAAATCTATTCAAATAACACACTTCGTTATCCGATCCAGCCAATTGCTCGATTGCGGTAAAAGCCCAAAAAAGGCATACCCTCTCTTACGCGTAACAGGCGGTCATTTTGACTCCGTAAGGGGATACTTGTTAAGATAACTCCCCATTAACGGCGCAAGTGGCCATTAAACGGATGGAGTCCCCATACCAGACTTCGTAAAGCGGGTCGCGTCGCAGGAAATTGTTACATAATATGTATGTATTTAGCTACAACATTGATTTTTTATTTTATTAATGGACTAGACAGTTCGTCATTTGCCAATGTTATGTTACAGAATATTCAAAATATCATATCGTCTTCTCTTTATCCAGGGGAGTCGCCGTAGCGTCATCACGCTGGACGAAGCAGCTCGACAGTCACGTTCACTCCCGAGCTCGTAGTGGGACTCTTCACTTTAGCGCCAAACTTCAGATCCTGCATGAATCCTCCAATAATTTCACCATACTGTCATTCGCGAACATTTTCTGATTAATTTAACGTGATATTAAACAGACGCCATTTTCAAAAGCTTCTGGTTTCGTTACGTTTGCTCTGTGCTCTGAGGGCAATACAAACCATTAAGGGCCTTCATAGAGCCAACTAGCGCCGCCAATCTTAAAAAAATAATATCTTCCAATATAATTTAAATATATTTACGAAATGTTTATTACGATAAATACTATTTTTTAAATGCTTATTTATAACGTGATTCAATGTCGGTAAGTTGTAGTTCGCATAATTGCGAAAAACGGCCGTTTTTGGCACATTTGTGAACTACAACTTAGCTTGTCGCAATTATGCCATGTTGTATATTGAAAAATAGTATTTATCGTAAGATAAACATAAGATAAATATTCTTTATTGCAAAAAAAATAAAAAGTATTACACAAAAGAAATAGGCTAATACAGTTAGTATTACAATTGGCGGTCTTATCGCTCAAAGCGATCTCTTCCAGACAACCTTTGGGTAGAGAATTCGGCGTAAACATTCAAATAGTAATTAACATTTTGTACATAGCTTTTTTTAATCAAATTGATTATATTGGAAGATATTATTTTTTTAAGATTGGCGGCGCTAGTTGGCTCATGGAAGGCTCTTAAAGGCAGGCACACATCAGCGATCGTTTAGTTCGGGACGCCCTTACATAATTCTTATCAACGGTCCCGCCCGCAGGGCCTTAACCGAAGGGCTGTCGAGTTAACTTCACCCTCTTTATTTCCTCACAGCAGTGTTGCCAGATCCGTTTTTCAAAACTCCGTAGGGCGAGGCTGTAAAATCAGTAGATTACCGTAGATTGACTCTAGAAAAACCGTACTTCTACGAACTTTTTTTAACTCTGAATAAATCCATAAAATATGGTAAAGAAATTAAAAATCAGAACACAGAAAAAAAAAAATTGTTGTTACTTGTGCTCTCTTCTAATGCGCGAGCTGCATTTGTAATGAAACGTAGTAGGATTATCATTGATCTCCTATAAACAACTAGATACACAGTCTGCCTTCTAAAAAGGTCCGAGCGCAAAGAAGGTCCAAACGGATGAATGACCCTCATTTGCTTTATTGGGCAATATTTGAACGTTAACAATGGACCCTTATTTTGACGTTTTTTAAATTGTTTTAGTAAGACCTTTGTGTATCTAGTTGTTTATAGGAGATCAAGGAGGATTATACATCATTTTTTGCATTTGCTCTAAGGTTTTACTCACAAAAATCGCGCTTTGTTGTATCTTTTATATACTTTAATGGCAAATTTTGTTGAGGGTGAAAATCCGTAGATTTGCCATTGATTTCCGTATATCCGTAGACGAGGCCTGAGATCCGCAGATCCACGGATTTTTCCGTAGGTCTGGCAACACTGCCTCACAGTAAAGAATTCGCGACGTCCTGAATCCTGATGGACTTAACCCGATTATGAACACGCTTCAACGTAAAAACGTTGAAGCGTGCAAAAAAGGACACCAACGTCCTAAAAAGGACACCAGAAGTAAAGCTAAAAATATTTTTCCTCAGACGAATAAAAAATATCGGATTTAGTAGCGCGCCCTAATAGGATGATGATAAAAAAAAATTAAAGATTCTTTTATATGTATTATATGTATTTTAGTTTTTTCATAATAAACGATTGTTTGGATTTAAGGCCGATATTAATAGACAGTAGTGAGCGCAAGCTTAAGTTTGAGTTCGGCCTTACAACTTCAGATTCCACACAATTTTGACAGTTGTATACAGAGTGACCATGTCATTCGACGAAATGAAATGGATGGTTAGTGACATACATTAATTAAATTAAAATTAAACAATTTAGGGAAAAATTAAAAAAAAATTATAATTTAATATTTATTAAATTACATATACCTATTTAATATTTATATGAAATAGGTATATGTAATTTATTTATATTTTTATTAATTAGTTTATTGTATTATATTGTAGGTTTATTTAACATATTTGAATACAATAGGTATTTTATTGCTTTTATAGTATTGTATTATGACATTTTTGCACCCGCTACGCTGTTTTTGATACTATATCTCCATCACCCGAAGGTTGCCTGGAAGAAATCGCTTAAAGCGATAAGGCCGCGTACACTACCTAACTTTGGTTTTATATGTAACTGATGTATTTTCATTTGTGTGCAAATAAAGTATATTTGAATTGAATTGAATTTATCATGAGTACAACCCCCAGTTTCAATTTGTCGAATGAATTCAAGGACACCCTGTATAATTATTTTAAATGGATCAGTAGGGTTACTCTCACCTCTTATAGCGATCCAGTTTAGATTCTAAACTGGATCTGTAGAGCAGTTCGTGTTGGACCTTTAGCTACAAAACTTATGTAACAATCAAAAAGCAATGTATTTCTTATAAGAAAACACTGTATTTGTCGAAAAACATTACTCACAATTTAATATGGCATACTTCGCCCAATAACTTTTCAAATAAATAGCAGAGACTCAATTCTCGGCGAAGTTTCCCCTTGGATTTGTTTTCGATGATTTTTCGATTGTTCGCTCCAACAATGTGAGAATTTTCTACTTCACAACTTTCCTTTTCGTAAGCTTCTTATTTATTTAAAAGTTTGAATAACTTTTAAATAACACTGTGAACTAGCACCTACTGAAGAGAATTCACCAATTTCTCTCTTTTGTTAATTTTTATACGTTTTTATAAGTGTTTGAACGCCACGTCATGTAAGGCAGTGCACAGACTAGAGTCACGACAGTTTTAAGACAGACTATTGCTTTACAAACATTATGAAGCGCGCACACTCCAAACGAGACGTCTCATAGACAAAACTGTCTAATACCTACGAGAACTGCTCAGCGACAAGTCTGACAAGTCGGTCTTAAAACAGTCGTGACTCTGGTCTGCGCACTGCCTTAGAAAGTGATGCGCCCTCAACGACCATACATGACATTTTAGAATAATTTGACGTGACAACTTGTCGTGATATTCCGACATGGCGTTTATGTCACGATTTCCCGTTTTCAGCTATGGCCGTCTTTGGCGTTCAAAAGGTAAAGGGTCTGCCAGCTGTCAAACTCAAGCGCGAGACAGAAGATGTCTCGCAGCGGAGGAGTGAAAAGTGACTTCGGATTTGTATTTTTGTTAATTTTGGATGAATTTTGCCAGGGAAATAAAATAATTTTTTTAAGCTCTCATATTTATAATACCCAACATTTTGATATATATTTTTGTATGAATAACTATTTCGGTTTAGACAAATATTCTTGTCTAAACCGAATTGTTCTTGTCGTTTTTATAGTTCTTGTCATTTTTTAACAGTTCTTGTCAGTTTTGACAGTTAAATTTGGTATAGATGTGGACAATAAATCAATTTTACATCTCCATAAAGGTACCCTTTTGAGCGGGGTGAGTTGACCACACCACCTCACATTTTAGAAGTAGTCAACTCACCCACGTACTGGGTGAATCGACCACTAACAATTTTAAAAGGTGGCATCTCGCCCATGGGTGAGATTTTGGGGGGTGAATTGCCACCTAAGCCGATAAACTTTATTTATTTATTCTTCATACACATTGAATGTACATGCGTACTTAATACCATGTTTAATGAATATCGGCCTAAACTCACGATCAAAATTGTATCTGAAACACAGCCTTAGTATTCATCTGTAATCCTCTGAATAAACCCCAAGTGGCAACAAAAGAAATTGTAACCTATAGCCGGTGGACTCACAAATCGGTCCCAAAAGGCATTCGGACAAATAAGGCGATTAGACCCCTAGAAATCCTTGAACTTGTGTACCTTGAATCACATTCGATCACAGCTTGAAATGTACTCCAATAAATATTTGACTGACATGCATTGATCTCTTGTTTTGAGAACAATGGTGATAAAAGTACCTATTAACTATTTGAGACTCATTTGACGAAGGTTGTTTAAGATCGAATCAAGTCCAGGATGACAGTCTCTTCTAGCTTCCGTAAACTTTGCCCACAATACTATACGGAGAATCTCTGCACCCTTAACGCAGTTAACTTCATATCACTTGAAAATGCTTGGTGACCGTCATCCATGACAACTAGATACACAAAGGTCTTACTAAAACAATTTAAAAAACGTCTAAATAAGGGTCCATTGTTAACGTCCAAATAATATCCATTAATGCAAATGAGGGTCCATTCATCTGTTTAAACCTTCTTTGCGCTCGGACATTTTTAGAAGGCAGACTGTGTATCTAATTGTTTATAGGAGATCAATGCTGACATGTAATCAATGTTGGCTTCATGCAGGTATGAGTACCATGGAAAAATTACCGCAAAATATCCATAAAGAGGTAGATTTTCCGGCATAGAGGTATGGAGGAGAGAATGTATGACGAAATATCATTAATTAACGTTAAAAATAACGTCATGATAATAATATTCGGGACTATTCCAACCTATAAACCTAGCCTACCGGAACGCAAAACTGTCACGCCCCCTTATTGTGTAACTGTCAGAGACAGCAAGTCCATTCCCACTTATATACACCATTGCTGGCTCTCAATAGTAACATAAAAATTATTCTCACAGCAACCGAGCAATGGAGTATGGAAATGGAAATAAACTCACTGTCACTTACACAATTAGACCCCAGCCTCCTTACCATGAAGTCTTATAGCAGGATTACTTCAATAATACTTTTACTAATTACCTACATTGTAATTGTACTGTAATTTAAGAGGGTAATAGTGTTCTGTGAATTTAAGTGTGTTGATTAGCTACCAAATAAACATTTATTCTATTCTTCTATTCTACTTTGTTATTTCGTACCATGACGACCTTACAGTAAGAGTTCATGGTAAGGGGGCTGGTTACTCATTGCTGCATCGGCATCGGGTATAAGCAAACGGGACACCTCGTTTAAATATTACGTTAAAATTAATATCGTTATCTCAGATCGTTATCAAGGCATTAAGTATTAACGAAATAACAGAACACCCATGCAACTATGCATTCAATAGTCACGGAATAAGGAAATAGTCACTGTAGAAACTTCACGTTTACACGAGGTTTCACATAAACGTGGCTATAAGAGTTATAATGGTGTTGACACAAACATTTGGCACGAGACGAAAACATCCTGCGTGTACTGGGAGCCTGGTAGAGCTTAGAAGGATTAGTATTGGCTAATTAATTCTTGTTGGTAAAGTTATTGGGGTTTTATATAGAATCTCTCTAAATATAATATATAAAATAGGGAAACGAAGATCATAAAATGTGGTGGGAAAAATATAGAATAAGGTGGCATACTTAATTTATCACACGTGCGTGCTAATGCGGTCTAGATTGCAATTGTTGTTGTAGGTACTGGAAATCCTTTTGTAGTAATACGATTTATTCGACACAACCAACTGCAGAGGATATTATCAAAAAACATGTCAGAAAATCATCGTCCACAAATCCATCAGCTAATCGGTTCAAAATACATGAAAAGTTAAAAAAAAACATTGGCGGATATCCAAAAGTCGTCGAACAAAAGCTGTTCATTTATCGAAAGGTATTTGAACACCTCCTTTCCCCTACACGCTGTATATTTGGCCTATAGTAGCATCAGTGAATGATTTAGCACTGGTATGCGTATTTTTTGCGAGTTCTGAGATTTATTTCCTTCTCGTGATGGAGGTAAGGGATATTACAAGAGATTTGATATTTACGTGTCCGCAATATCATGCTCGAAACGGATCGGATATTACATTCTGTATGGGACATTATAGCAGTATAAAGCACCTATTTTGTATTTTATGCTGATGGCATTGGGTGTTTCATCCAACATTTCGACGTGACTTTTAAACTAAGTAAGTTTTAAAATTTGTAGTGTTTCAGAATGTTTTGCGTGAGGAAAACTAACCTAAATCTGACACTGCTGCCTTCCTTTGCCATACGAAAATTATAATTATTTAAATAATATGAATTAAAAAAACCGACTCCAAAAATTAAGCCACTGATTAAATCTTTATAAAAAAAATACAATCCGACTGCAAAAATTTTAAGCACTAAGTTTTTATAACCTATGTCACTCCTTTAATCAAGACGAATCTAACGACACCACTATGTTGAAATCAATCTGTTTAGGCTGCTGAGCGTTCCAAAGAATTAGACATACATATAACCCTCATTCTACGCGGTCAGGTAAAAAGAGATGGCACTATTTTTTGAAATGTCAAATTTAGCTCTAAACTTTAAAATTTCAGTATTATGGTCGTGGTCTATACATTTGTAGCTCTACATACGAAAACAATCCCAGCCACACAATAGCGGTAGCACGCACTACCAATCTACTGGTAAGATGTGGTACGATCTGTTAATAGTGCTGACTGTGTGTGTATTACAAGCACGGGGCAAGCTGGGGAATGAGGAAGATGGTACTAGGGAGTCAGGTGAGAATCTTGACACTAATCCAAATTTACCCACTGCAGTAATAAAATCATTACAATATAACTTAGGTATATTCGACACCGCATTCGACCCTACGAATATTCGAGCCAGTGCTCATCGATAGAATGAATATCAATCTTAATATGTCAGTAAAACGTAATTAAGACGCTATATGTTTGTCAAAAGCAAGAGTGAGACGGAAGATGCCCCGCAACGGCGCAGTGCCTCGATATTCGTATTTTTATGACTTTTGGCAAGGAAATAAACATACGCCAAAAAAGTCTGATTTTTTTAAAACAAGCTCTCGTATTCATAGTACCCTACATTTTGATATTTATTTTGTATGAATAACTATTTCGGTTTAGATATAATAAAAAAGATAGGTTCTCTTTGTAACAATATACAAAGAGAACCTACAAAATCACCTATCCGCTCTACTCGACAGAGATCAAAACGATACAGTGCAAGTTTATTATGATAAAATAATAAATTCTATCCAGAACAGCTTACAAAACGCAAGAAAAGGAGCAAGCACAACTAAAAGTCACAGCATACTGTCAGAAAGCACAAAAAGACTTATAAGGAGAAGGCAAGAGCTACAGAAAACTAATAACAAAACTAGATCCATGAAAAACGAACTTAAAGCTCTATACAAATTAGTAAGTAAATATATAAAAAATGACTATAAACAGCACCGAATTGATATACTTAAAAAACATCTAGAGCAAAAAGGAAGTTTAAAAAAAGGACAAAAGGAGCTAAGAACAAACAAAACATGGATTGAAGGCTTAGAAGAGTCAGATAAAACTACATATAGTCGCAAGGACATCATACACATAGCAACTACCTTCTACAAACACTTATACAGCGCCGCAAGTAATGCTAACTCGCACCTTATAGAAACCATGTATAATGAAAAACCAAAATGCTATATAGAGCCAATAAGCGGGATAGAAATTATAGAGGCAATAAAGAATCTAAAACCAGACAAGAGCCCAGGTTCCGATTACATCACTAACGATGCATTGAAAATAGCCCAAGCTTTATTGGCTACACCACTAGTAAGTCTTTTCAACCAAATATTAGAAACGGCGGATACTCCGTCACAATGGTCGGAATCCAATATTATACTGCTGTATAAAAAAGGAGATCCTAAAGATATAGGAAACTACAGGCCTATTAGCCTGCTACCAAGTATATATAAACTTTTCTCCACCATCATAAACCAGAGAATAAGTAGAACAATAGAAAGAAATCAGCCAATTGAACAAGCTGGTTTCAGAAAAAGTTTCTCCACTATAGATCACATACATACTTTAGAACTCATAATAGAGAAATACCAAGAGCAGCAGAGACCACTCTATATCGCATTCATCGACTACCAAAAGGCATTCGACACAGTTTCACACGTATGTATATGGGAAACTCTAGAAGCTCAAAATGTAGAGACAGAATATATAGCAGTACTAAGAAATATATACAATAAATGCACAAGTAGAGTCAAGCTGGAATCCATTGGTCCAAGCTTTCCAGTGAAAAGAGGAGTAAGGCAGGGCGATCCAATATCCCCAAAAATTTTTATTGCAATTTTAGAAGCTATCATAAGCTCACTAGACTGGAAAAGTCAAGGATTGTCCATACAAGGCAAATATCTAAATCACCTGAGATTTGCAGATGACCTTGTCTTGCTAGCAGAAACGAGCTCTCAACTACAATACATGCTAGACACACTACGCAAAGCCAGCAGTAAAGTAGGGTTAGAAATGAACACCACAAAAACAAAAGCTATGTCAAATTACAGGAAGACACTTTTAATGATTAACAACGAACCGCTAGAATACGTAGAGAAATATGTCTATCTCGGCAAACAAATTGGATTTAATAGAAATAATAATGAACTAGAGGTAGAAAGGAGAGTCAAAAATACATGGAACAAATATTGGAGCTGCAAAGAAGTTTTTAAAAGCGAGATGCCTGTAAAACTAAAAAAGAAAGTTATGGACTCATGTCTGATCCCATGCTTGACATATGGGTGTCAAACATGGAAGTTCACGAATAAAATTCGAAATAAAATAATTACTTGCCAGAGAGGTATGGAACGTAGCATGCTCAATATAAAGAAGATACAGAAAATAAGACACACGAAGATAAGGTCGAAGACAAAAGCAATAGATGCTCTGAGCCATGCTCAAAAACAAAAATGGAAATGGGCAGGGCATGTAGCGCGACTCAAAGATCAGAGATGGACCACAACGGTGACGTCATGGAAAGGCCCACCGGGCAAGCGCCATAAAGGTAGGCCTTACACACGCTGGGAAGACGACATCAGAAGAATTGCTGGACCACAGTGGAAGACCATAGCTCAAGACAGAGAAAGATGGCAAACTTTGGAGGAGGCCTTCACCTGAGAGGGGTTCCTGATATACATAAGAAAATAATATATATAATAGAATATTTAATTACTAACAAACTTAACATAAGCAACTACTAACCAAACAATAAGGCAGGAAATAAAAGGCTTTTTTATTTTTTTTTATTTTTTTATTTTTTATTTTTATTTTTATTTTATTATAATTTTCATTTTAAAAGACACGGAAGGGGTAGGTATGTTTGCGATTTTTTTCTATCGAGCGAAGTTTGTCCAATCGTGTATCGGTATTCATCAGTCTCTAAATAGACACCCTAAGATTGCTATATATTTTTTCAGATGTTTAATTTTAGTAGTTAGTGCATTCGTAGAAAAACTGAAAATACGCGCATACGAAGCCTTAACCTTGTATTATCGTTTGGAATCCTGAAAATGATGTGAAAGTCGAAACCGGCTGAAAAGTTGAACCAAAGAATATATTTTACGTACGGTAACCAAATGCAGTAGGTAATTATTAAAATGTCTTCAAAGAATATTTTAAAATTCACTGAAGTCTCCTAAACTGTACCTACCCTGCTGGCTTAAACGAAGACCCTTCCGCGAATTAGTACGAGGTTTACGAGGGGATCGCGAATGAATTTCAAACGGAAATATTACCAGTGTTCAACATTTAAAGCTTTGTAGAATTACTTAGGAAAATGACGAAGAAGAAGACGAGAATTTCTAATTGACATCTTATAGCTTAGGTCGAGATTCACTAACTTGAGCACAAGCTTAGCATAAGCTCGCTCTTACAACTGTTCATAGATTGACAGTAAGTGCTAATTCCAGAATGCCTTTACCGACCGTTACCGGCAAGAAACTCTCAGCAGCACATTTTTTAAAATAATAATAATACAATTACTTAATAACTAGGTAATTAACGGAACCGGCGACACACACCATGCATGTTCATCGTTTAAAATTTAAATAGTCGTCTATCCTGTAATACGCCTTCTTAACAAGTATTTCCTCTCTGTCAACGTCGTGACACTTTCTGGCAACTTGTTATAAAAGCGAATACAGTGCTCCAATAATATAAGTACATTATCAATACATATTAATGAAAGCTATAACAGTCAAAGGAGACGGTGTATGTCAAGAAAGATCCCATCCCATCTAACCAAAAACACAATCTACGTTTTCAATTCTCTCAGACAATAACAATGGTACTTACATGATGTGTTTCCGACTGGTAACAAGCAATCGAGCTGAACCGAACCACAGACTAACTAAAGAGATAACTAACACAATAGTCTCGCTGAAGTTGGGCGCTAAACTCGACAAACAAAACAAGTTCCGAGTGATCGCGCTGTCGGCTCCTTCCACCCGAGATAGCGTTATCAGGCTGTTAACAGCATATTGTGGGGCGGGCTTTAGTCATGGATGAAAAATTTCGGAGCCCTTCATTCATACGAATGAAAATGAAATTAATGTCCTTGAATTCATTCGACGAATTGAAACTGGGAGTTGTACTCATGATAAATATTAAATTGGAAAGGATTTTTAGTAAATCAAAACTGCCAAAAAATATAGAACTAAGTATGTCACAATTCACTTAGATTACCATTAGGTAAAATTCCAGTGAAAGAAATCGATGCAAAAAATTCAAAATCGAATACCTTAATATGTAGAATAAAACTTAATGACTAAGTACGATTTTAGTCAGTGGCACTCTGGAATTGACCCAATCCTTTCCGTAGCTCTGTTATCCTGATTCAATATTTCCTTTGTAAGCGTTCATGCGCTAATATAATTACGCGATACTATATGCACTGTATGTTTCCCTATTGAATTGAAACCGCTCACTGATCGCCGCAATCAATACCCACATTCCACAAACCGGCGCAAAGCAATGGCTATAAATTATTACAGACCATTTTGTGCTGTGCCTATACCTAGTTGTATAGTTCAACACATGCATCTCTTGTGATTGTAATAATATGATTCAATTTTTAATAATCTATAAATCGTCTCACTGTTGGGCGAAGGTCTCCCCCTATTCCTTCACCGATCTCTCTGTCCTGAGCCTCCTCCAATCATCTATCCCGTATTTAGTTAGATCGTCTCGTAAGACAAATCAAATTTGTTTTTCGATATCTAAAAGCAACTACGTCAGATGGTTAGGGAACGCTCTATCTGTTTTTACGCAAAACGTTTTCTCAGTAGGTGTTGTGACTTGTGACCTATGACGTCACAACGTCGCCTAACATAATAATAAAAAATGCAATACCCCACAAAACATAACGTGTTTACCTATACCGAAATCTAACCTGATATATCTAGCACACAATGTAAGTTGACATACTAAACTAGATTTTCTAGAAAGTCTAGACATAATAAATGACCTAAAACCAGATTTCTTTCTACCAGGCGATCATGACTTAGAAGACAGTGGAGAACGCATAGGCGCAGCAGTCACCCAGATATTCAGACACCCGTACGCCGCTTCGTTACTCAAGAATGATACATACATCTGCAGTGCTGTGATACTAAACACATTCTGGATAGTGACACAGTCCAAGTGTTTTGAAGTGTAAGTATTTCGTCTATGATATAAATGCATGAGAAAAGGAAAATGGTATACCAGGACCGTAGAATATTGAAGAAGACCATCGAATTCTAAACAGAGTAGTAGACGTGATATGATGGTTTTTAAGGCAACAACTTGCATAGCTTTTTGATTGAAGGATCACTTTTCAAGAATTCCTACGATTAGTGAAAACATTATTTATTTTCACACTATCCCTTGCAAAGGTGCAGTCGAAGGTAAGTATACAGGGGGCCTCAATAAGGTTGAGATTTTCTCAAAAACTAGTGGACCGAATTTAATAATTATTTTACAGTTACATAGTATTAACGTTTATCTATCAAACAGTGAAAGAATTTTTGCAATAGGTCAAGTAGTTTTTGGAGAAAATCTCAACCTTAGAAACTCTCCTGTACACCTTTCTCTACCACGGTACCGTGTTCCACCTATCTAAGTACGTCGCATACATTCCTCGCATCATCCAAATGTCATTAGTCGTCGGTTACAAGCTATCCTTGTAGGCTTTGGACATCAAGACCACTATTTAAAAGGAAGCTATTGAGAACTCGCTTTTACACCTTTTGAATTTGGACCTTACACCAAGTTGTTTTTAAATCACAGCCTAATAAGATCTCTGAACAATTTCTCTTAAATTCTTAGGAACTTGAGAAAAAGCTAACAAAAACCGAGTAGGTAAGTAGGAGCATCCATTCTCATATAGTCCCTATATTAGCATCATCATCATCAGTCTATTTATATTGCCCCACTGCTCGGGCACAGACTTTCCCTTACATTAAGGGAGCTGGGGCCATGATCCACCACGGCCCACTGCGGATTGGCGGATTTCACATGCCTTAGATTTTTTCTTCTTCTACGACATGCAGGCTTCATCACGATGTTTTCATTCACCGTTTTGAGAGCACTCAGTAAATGTACCGAGTTATTTATTAGTCATTGGGCAGTCATGTCTGCCCTAGCTGGAAATCGAGCCTGGGACCTCCGTAACGCAAGTCCATTGACCCAACCACTGAGCCACCGAGCTACGCAAAATGATTCCCTAAATGACCTTCGCAAAATGAAGATCCACAGAGTTTAGATGCCAAACAGGCTTCCCAAGAGCAGGGCAATAAAAAAGATACCACCCGAGTATTCCTTTCGCTCCGACACATTCGGAATCCTGCAAATCGTATGTTGAAGCAGGTCACTGCAGAAATCCCGTAGGATCTCCAGTTAGGGTATCAAGTAAAACACACTTAGCGAATAAGTAAATATCTTAGGAAGGTAGGTGGCAAGATAAGGATATGTCTCCTGTGGCGATATAAACAATTAAAATACTTAAAACTGCTGCAATCCTGGTACACCACTCTCCACTTTTTCCACATTAGTAGCCTATTTCTTTTGTGTAATTCTTTTTTGCAATAAAGAATATTTATCTTATCTTATTAATCATTCATCAATCTCTCGCTCGTCGATTTGTAGTACCTTATTTGGTTCGCTAAAAACATCGACAACTTGTACGATATTATCCTGGATCTATGTACCTCTACTGGCTCTTCCACTAATATTCGCTGATTTTCTTTCGTGACTTTCTTTCATTCATCCACTTTAAACGTCCAGCGTTTACAGCGTTTGTTAGACCAAGCCAAAAGAGAAACTGTTGACTATAACTTCATTCTTTATCTTGTAAAATGTATTTACCTACCTATCATACAAAATTTTATTTATATTCGCTTTTAATCTATTACTTACACCATCCAGCATGTTACTATTCGTAACTGAATACGTGAAAGCACCTTTTTTACCAGTCTCCAGACCCATTCCATTGTTTTAATTTGACACACGTCTACCTTCTCGAACCCTTCCAAGTAATTGACATGAACATTGAACATCCCTAGGCTTTTGTCGAATTTATTCTACTTTCTTGGGTCTTTGATCTCCTGGTAGGTGCATTTCCTGACTAGAAAATCTCTAGGCTCATATCCTTACAGAATACACTTCTAGCAATGCCTAAGTGTGTCCTTAAGGATCATTAACGATTCTATTAGAATTCTTTGTAAACCCAATGCACAGCAATGTGTTGATATCAGCAGAAAACCAATATTTTCATACGCCATCATCTTAGATTTCCCCTTCGTATAATCACGAGAATCGCTATGACTAGGGATGTCTCTTCTGACGTATGAGAGTGAAAACAATGTCTGTCACCATACTAATATACTTTAGACTCTCTCCATCGAGAGCGGCGAAAAATTTCAATAAATAAAGTGAAATAAAGTAAAATATCGCTCACTCCACAGACCACTTACCTCATAAACATGAAATCGGTACAAATTTGCAAGCGAAAAATTATGTCAACGATGAGCGCATAGAGAGAGACGAAGCGGGGGACAGGGGCGCCGTATTAAAGAGATGCGTCCATGTCGATAATATCTCTAGGTTACACTGTCGCTAAGCAATTTTGCGCTCATGTGCTGGCAGCCCAGGTAAGTGGTCTGTGGCTCACTCCTACCCCGGCCTTTCCTTATTTCACCTGACCTTCTAAAACTATTGTTTCTACCATTACTAAAAACAATTGTTTCCTTCCAGAGATATAATCTCGTCGTACGTAACTCACAAGAACATACACAATTATACGGCGAGAGTCGGCAGCTCCTACAACAACAAGGGCGGTACTTTGTACAAGGTAAAATACTGTTATTGCTTCATCATGTAACATAATTCGCGATATGTTGTATTCATGAGAATTTATATTTGCCTTTACGCCTGCCTGTTATCAGAGAAAACTCGCTTTTTACCATTATACGATTATGAACATGCACACTTAGTTAAAAATAATAAGGATATTTATTTAATTTTAGAATTAAAACTATAGTGAGCCATTACTACAAATTATTATATATAAACGGATATCACTCACTTATATTACTTATATTTAGCGGGCGTGGCGCGCTCACCTTGAAATTAATACCAATTACTTAGGTCTGCAACCTCATGCAGCCGTGAAAAAATCAACCTTCTACGTCAACGCAATCAAAAGATATTGCTGTTTATGTCGCATTTTCTCGCATATATGTATGAAAATGCAAGAAAATCATAACCTTCCCGCTGGGTACTTCCCGCTGACGTAGAATCATGAAATTTGGCAAGAAGCTGGGTCTTATAGCACAAGTAAAGGAAAAAATCCGAAAACTGTAAATTTTGAAATTCTATCATAGAATAATTATTTTTTTGGAATTACAAACTTATATTTGCAGATGATCAACTAATCAGGAGTATGTTGATGTATGGACATAATATTTTGATAATGGCAAAGATAAGTTGGTCTCTAAATCTAGTTTATCTTTTCGTTAGAGCAAGTAAGTTGCGTTGCACGGAGGCCTGGGTGCGTGAGTCCGACTCGCACTGGCCGGTTTTTCCGGCACAAATGCCTCCCACCTAATAATAAAGCTAGGTACTCACTCAACATGAAACGCCAAGGTGCCAACAGGTGGTTCGAAGCTCATAACCGCACCAAGCCCGTTTCACACGACGCCAATTTCTCCCCAGACGTGACGGAGCGCCAAATGTCTTCCTCGGAACGAGTCGTAAAACGCCCGAGGTCGACTCAACTCAGATTATTTCCCTTCTACTCTATTCTGGGAGTAAATGGTTTACAGTCCTAGGATATTTAAAGAAAATCGTAGGCAGTTGTACGAAATGACATTGCCACATTTCAATGGAGCTTTGCCCCACCTTTTGTCACCTACGTGACCATTGAAGCTCTTATATCATTTTGTTGGGGACTTATTACAAGTTTCATATTGAATAATCATAATCAGTAGGAGTTTCGAGAGTAGTAGAAAATGATAACAAAGACAATGAATAATTCGCTTCGATTACTTACTTAATAAAAAACGGAGATATTTTTACATTTATTCGTTATCTTGTACATCATGCAGTTGATGGTGGGGCAGAATCTGGCATTGTCATTTGTAATTTCGATTAATTTTTTATACATTATACCATGCTCGACGTCCCAGGTTCGATTCCCAGCCAGGACAGCCATATACCAATGAGTAATTATCGGTCTTATCGACGGAAAATTTACGTACATTTACCGAGTGCTCTCAAAACGGTGAAGGAAAACATCGTGATGAAACCTGCATGCCGTAGAAGAAGAAAAAAAATTTAGGCATGTGAAATCCGCTAATCCGCACTGGGCCCGCGTCATCATGGGCCGAGCTCCCTCGATGTAAGGGAAGGTCTGCGCCCGAACAGTGGGGCAATATAAATAGACTGATGATGATGATGAAAATTTTTGTTGCACTTTCAATCACGAACCTCGTTATGCAAGTCGCTAGCGAGGGAATTAACTATAGCAACGCCTAGTAATGATACTGGAAGTAATCTAATATCTCACAAAGCTAAAGCTACGTCTTGAATACAAAGCAAATCTGCATCTTGAATGTGGAAGTGGGACGGCGGCCTGCAACTTGCACTGTTGCAAATTCCTTTGTTGTGCATATGAGGCAGATGTGCCTTCTACAAGGAACAACTGATTGTATGTAAAGCTAGTCACAGTTTAACCTTAACAATGCATTTCTACGGATTACGTACGACCAAGTTGTTTGGACCATATCTACAAACAAGTAGAGAAAATTGCTTAAAAAACAAGAAATCCAATTGCAGAAATGACAATGCCAGATTCTGCTCCATCAACCGCAAGTTGTACAAGATAACGAATAAATGTAAAAATATCTCCGTCTTTTATTAAAATTATTGGTTTAAAATAAAGTTTTGTACAAGTTGCGATTCGAGAAAACAGCTTAATTAAGAATTCAGAAAATAGTAAGAAATCAGTTTTTGTTATTCTTCTATAGGAGTTGCGAGAGTAGTAGAAAATGATACTGATTATGATTATGCAATATGAAACCTATAATAAGTCCCCAACAAAATGATAGGTACAGCTTAAATGGTCACGTAGTTTTGCAGGTGGGGCAAAGCTCCATTGAAATGTGGCAATGTCTTTTTAAGGAGTGACATAGGCTATCATTTATAGCCTATGTCACTCCTACAATCAAGATTCCAGACGAGATTCGAACGATACCTCATAATGTTAAAATGTGTGCCAAAGAATTAGACATACATATATACTCAACTCACATTCGAAAAACATAACCCTCCTTCATGCGCAGTCGGGTAAAAAATGGTCCTATATTCCACTTTAAAATACTGGTGCCTGTTAGACCAACTTTCATAAGGAAATTGGGTAGTTTGGTACTCCGTACGGGATTCTCGGCGGGCTCTCGCATCTTGGTGAAATGAAAAATAAAACTATTGATGGTTCATGTAGATTTTAGAATAATAAATTGACAATGGCGATGTTAACTTTTGGTCATGCTGAAGATGCATCTGTTATTCTGAATATTTTCGTTTTGAGAACAATGGTGATAAAAGTACCTATTAAGTATTTGAGACTCATTTGACGAAGGTTGTGTAAGATCAAATCAAGTCAAGGATGACAGTCTCTTCTAGCTTCCTTAAACTTTGCCCACAATACTATACGGAGAATCTCTGCACCCTTAACGCAGTTATCTTCATATCACTTGAAAATGCTTGGTGACCGTCATCCATTGATCTCCTATAAACAACTAAATACACAAAGGTCTTACTAAAACAATTTAAAAAAACGTCCAAATAAGGGTCCATTGTTAACGTCCAAATAATGTCCAATAAAGCAAATAGGGGTCCATTCATCCGTTTGGACCTTCTTTGCGCTCGGACGTTTTTAGAAGGCAGACTGTGTATCTAGTTGTTTATAGGAGATCAATGCCGTCATACCATTTCAGATAGCAAAACTGATAAACAACTTCGACTTGCAAGTGTCTGCTGTGAAGGTATCTGCTCCCTTCGAGTTCAGCTCTCGAGTTCAGGCAGTGAGACTACCAGGGTATGATGAAGACGTCAGTCTTGGCTATCTGGCATCTATCATCGGATGGACTCCTATTGGCGTAAGTTTCTTGTTGCTAGGATTAGGCACCTAAAGTATTCCTTCTTATACATGCTGCGATTTAGGGGTTCTGATCATGATGCTAAGGAGAAAGTCGGCACGAAAGTAATTGTTTAAGCGTATCTAGGTGCATACCACCTCGTTGCTCATGCACCTTCACGGCGGACGTCGATGCCATTAAGTGTGATGAAAGGCTTTGACATGACTGTCACGCGGGACGTTTGAACGGAAAACTTTCGGCTTTATCGGTGTGATTATAAATATTACCTATCCTAGATGAATTGCTCGGTTCGGTGACTGAACCTGCGATAACTGTGTGTGTTGTGGTGGACAATATATATTTGGATATTTGGAGACAATCGCCGCACCTGGTGGAGCCCACCCGCAGGAAAACCCAGAGCCGCCGCCCCGCCCGCACCCTGCACGCATGAGGGTGAGTAGGTAGGCACTCTAGGTGCGCAGACAGTAATGACGGAGTTTATATCAACCCTGTAGAGATTTGATATGCCTAAAGATAAGAGAAATATCTTGACTTTGTAGAGAAGTAGAGGAACACTTGTCCTAGACGGTAAGTCTTCTATGTTAGCCGCCGTCCACCCGTGTCGTTCACGGCGCCGTTGTGTTGTACGGCAGTCCTGGACTCGGGTTGTATTTTCGATTGGACTATGTTCTGTGATTAATTCTTGGATGCTTAAAATAGTAGGAAGTGGACGTCCTTATGTTTGTCCAAGATGGATGGAATGAGAGAGGCCCTGATGGAGTCTATTATCTAGTGTTATATTATAGGAATACATGTTGTTACCGAAGTCGGAATGGCTAAGTTACGTTGACGTTTTTACATCGGTGTGACTCCCCTTCGCTAGCATTGACACGATTTTGTTACATTTTCTAACGGTAACTCCTCTATGTTTCTGCACTCCGTGGGTTCATCCTACATTTATTGCAGGTTTTCCGATATTGTAAACCCACCTATAAATGTTATTGTGGATAGTGAGAGTAAACAAAGCCAATCAAGAACTTTCCGTGTGATGGATGAGACAGTATGACAGATGAATTAAGATAGATATGGGATGGCAATAAAGCTACTGTAACGAACATGTACGCGCGGAGAGTGGTGCTGAAATAATATTATAGGTATATCTAGACATATGACATTCCTGAGCAGAGTAGGTACATACGTATTATTTGGTATACTATTGATCCACAACCTAAGTAACGAACTAACGGAGTCACTTTACACTCGAAGTGGTTATGAAGAGATTCATAAATGTAGTGGATGAGAGATCGACGAATGCGGAGCAAGCGAGTGTTGAATGCCAATATCGGAGCAGATGGAAGCTATAGTATCTGCCAGACAGGAAACAGCTGCGATTTTTGCGTATGTATTGGTTGTTCATTCCTGTCATTATCCCAAAATTTAATTTGATTTCAAATTAAATTTTGGGATAATGGTGCCACTTCACATGGCTATTTGTATTTGCGTATTTGTTATATTTGACAAATAATTACCATGTGTGACAAAATATTCGTATTTGCCTATTCGACAAACACAGTAAATACCAAATACGCGTTTGTTTGTATGTTTATATTTGGCTCTCATGTGTGGACGGTCGTATTTGTCTGTATTTGCATATTTGTACGTCAAATATTTTGACAAATACGACAAACATCCAATAGCGAAAACGAATAGCTATGTGAAGTGGGAGCGTGAAAGAAAATCAAAAAGACAATGTCCGTTGTATATCCGATTTAAACTCCTGGAACTTAATTAGAATATATTATGTTGTTGCCTATTCGCAGCACATTAGAATCGTGAATGCACCAGTGATTGAGACTTCTATCTGCGAGACGAACACAAAACTGCTGCCAAGCCATTACATCTGCGTCAGCGGCGTTCAGGATCCGAACAGACACTTCTGTAGGGTAAGGGTATTGTTTCCTTTGTTATTGGCCTTTCCATGTCTAGGTCTTTAAAGGCCATGACCTGCGAGATGCACTCGGCCCCTTTCCCGAGTGCAGTTTCTTTAATGCTGGTGTAACGAAAGACTTTATGCATACTTAGTCCACCTACCTCTTCAAAGTCAAATTTCACAAGTATGCACGTTGTGTACATTCTTGCACGGCAACATATTTTTGAATTTACATTTACACCAAAGAAAAGGTGCCAATGCCAACGCTGAGGAGAAAAAGTGGCAAAAAACTCTCAGCAGCAAATCTTTTAAAATAATATACACAATTACATAATAACAAGGGATTACACAACTATTACTATTGTTAGTAACCGATGACACACACCATGCTCATCGTTTAAATAGCCATCTATTCTGTAATACGCCTTCTTAACAAGTGTTCCTTTAATGAAATTTTTAAATTTCCTCTTTGTCAACGTCATGACACTCTCTGGCGACTTGTTATAAAAGCGAATACAGTGTCCTAACTCTTACATCCACTACCTCCTACATCTCCGGGCCATGTATGTATGTACTTACCTAATCTGTGGCCGGGCTAGCTTTGCTGTAAGTACCTTTTTTTGGATAACGCTATTGATAGTTTAAGCCCAGATATAAGCCATCATGTAGAGAAGAACAAGCCAGAAAGCAGACTCTGGCCCCAACAGGGGGCATCGGTTGACGATGACTATGTCTATTGGTGCGTCTTTGTCATGTGCAATTTCCCTTTCTTTCTATACTCTATAGAAAACACATTACAAGAAGAGGTTTTAACTATATCGAAGACTGATTCTGATTAACTATGGCCGAGTTTATACAAAGTCATCTCTTTACAGAATGACAACGGCGGAGCAGTCATCCAAAATAACACCCTCGTCGGCCTCTCATCATTCCTCCACACTTGCGCCGTATACTCCAGAACCCACGCCTTCCCCAAGGTCTCCAGCTTCGCCAGATGGCTGGACTCAGTCATCTGGGACGAGCACAACAGGCCTACCACTGACCAAGCTTTTACCACCCAACATACCTCCATAGGAGTCGCCAACACCACAGCAAATCCTCCAGAAAACCGCAGTCCTTATTTTGGAGACCCAAGGAAGTTTATGCTTACTTTGCCATTTGATCCCATAAAGGTTCCTTTGGAGCCAGCAGGAGATAATTCAGTGATATCAAGAATGAGTTTGTACGAGGCGTATTTACAGAATCTGGTTAATCCTAAGACCTCAACGACAGTAGCCCCAAGTGTAATCGAGGAACAGAAACGTAACGGAGTCGAGATGGAGTGGATGCAGAAATACGGAAATGTGAGGATGCCTCAAATGTATCAGGAGAAGAAATATCAGAACTATGAATTCAATTAATACTGGTGCATGAAAATTAGCTGCTGTACCGGTTAGAAAAACTATATTGTATTTTTATGTAAATAAAATTCGATATGAAGTAATAAACTGTAAACGTTAAGAAATACATAAAGTATTTTTCTATTCCTTGCCTTTCTTTTAACTTTTGAAACAATGAAAATTGCATATTCATCACTGGTGTCCTGTCGCTGATACAATATCTCCTTCTTTGCGGGCATTGGTCGTGGGCATAGTCTCACTGACCATTGCTGGGTTTCTTTAGTAACATCATAAATCTTTGCATATCTAACGGGCAATGGTCTTTAAAATGGGCTTCGTCTACTTGTGTCACTGTCAGTTACACAATAATAATCCATGTGTGAACCATGAGCATTAAGTAATACTTATATTCCTCCTAACACATATCACACTGAATAGGTATGTCTTTAAACTTTAAAGAAAGTTTTGAACAAAGGCCATCATAATTATCCACGACTAAAAGCAGCAAGATCAAGCTGTTCTAACATAAAATTCACAAAAATTTTAATCCAACGACGTCCCCTTTTCCCTAAATCAGTCAAAACGAAATAAGGAAAGCCGCCGAAATAAAGAAGAGGAGCATTGAATAATTACTTAAGTAAGTTAACCCAATTCGCTGACCCGCTTTTATTTGATGCTGTTTGTGTTGATGCGCAGTCAGTAAACAGAGTGGAAAATAATGATATGATCTCATATACATATAAATATATAATAAGACTGTAAAAAAGTTGTGTCTGTACATTGGATATTTTTTGAAAAGAATAATTGTAATGTGTTTTAGGATCGATACTGATGCCAAAACACTAATTTATAGAATTTTTGTCTGTTTGTCTGTGACTTTGTGCAAGTATCACGCCATAGCTACTGAAGGGATTTTGATGGGAGTTTCACTAGGAGATAGCTGAAATATCCGGACAGGTCATATGCTATATGTGATGTGGAAACCAGGATCCAGAGAGGAAGATCTGCCTCCTGATCTCCTCCATCCTCCTCCTCTACGCAAACGAAGTTGCGGGGTACAGCTAGTTTATAATACATAGAGACGAAGCATGTCGAGATATTATCGACATGCTTCGTCTCTATGCGCTTATCGTTGACAGAATGTTTCGCTTGCTTTGTACCGATTTCATGTCTATTGGGTAAGTGGTCTGTGAGTGTTGGCTAGATTTGGGTAAGTATTTATAAATGTATTTATTTTGTTGTTATCTAATAAGTTATGTTTTTTTTAAGATTTTTGGCCTAATTGCAATAAAATATGCTAATGCATAAATATAATATAATGGCATGTCACTACAAGATACAACGTTGCTCATAGAATCAGCAAATTAAAGTGGCAGTGAGCTGGTCACATCTGTCGTAGAACCGATAACCGATGGGGTAGACGAGTTCTCGAATGGAGGTCATGAACGGAATACCTGCGCAGAGTGGTAGAGACTGGGTGCAAAAGGCCGAAAATAGGGTTTAGTGCATGGTGCTTTAGGAGAGGCCTATGTCCAGCAGTGGACTGATACGGGCTGACGATGATTAAACCTTTTAACTTGGTAAAATTTTCTTGGTTCTACATAAATTCCACAACAACTTGTTCAACACACTGCACCTTAGGAAAGGGTGAGACTATTTAGGGAACACCTTATCTAAATAATTTGTATCGCCGATAATTTCTCCCGGCCTTTTGGGGAAGTTTACCAACTTTTACGGTCCTCGGGCCAACTTGAAGCATATTTATCACGGAAGTTGCCAAGTGTTGCCATTCCAAGTTGAGCGCCAGGGGAGGTAACAATGTGGGTATGTAACGCGTTGTTTTGGGAAGTTACGAGATGATAAGTGTGTGGAAGTTTTAAATGGACGTCCAAACATGAAACAATCTTCTGTTTGCAGCGTCGTAAATGTAGCTTATAACTCGCCGGTATGGCCTGGAGTTCGAATCTCGTCAGCCAGCCATGTACTACCTAATGCATAAAATCAAACACGTTTGACTGTACTGTCGCAGACTCCTTGCTTTTTTTTATGTTTTTATATAAAAAAAATGATTGATTGACTTAGAGTAGATTTTGTTTTTGTGTTTGGCTGTGAAACGTATATTTTCTATTAAATTGAAATATAATTTGTTCATTTCCGCAGGATTGCAGTTTTCATTAGCTTCCTCATCAGCTCCGTATCATGTACAAGCTAGTATCTCCTAGAATTAGACATAAATTCGTTAGTCGACTGTCAAAATACATAATAAGTTAAAGTCAAATCTCTTTGCACGCATCATTGATCTCCTATAAACAACTATATACACAAAGGTCTTACTAAAACAATATAAAAAACGTCCAAATAAGGGTCCATTGTTAACGTCCAAATAATGTCCATTCATGCGTTTGGACCTTCTTTGCGCTCGAACATTTTTAGAAGGCAGACTGTGTATCTAGTTGTTTATAGGAGATCAATGATGTCCATCGTTTAAATTAAATAGTCATCTATTCTATACTTACACTTTCTTATCAAGTGTTTCTTTTATTTGGACTTTGACTAAGAACGGTTGTCAGATCTGAAGTACTTGTCAATCCTAGGACTACCGGGCTTCGGTCTTTGACTGTAACATATAAACTAGGTGCACCTTACAAAGGTAGTTATAGGGGCTATTTTCTAATCTTCTAACTAGCTATCCCGTTGGCAGTTCGCACGTAGCTTCAATTTCCTGATGAGGAATTTATCAATTTCTCAGCAGACGCAGTAGGGCGACCATACAGTTGCGTAAACAGTAGTTTATTGGATGATCGTATCGTACCATTGACCTACCAACGAGTGGGATCGTTATTAAGTCAATGTATTTTTCGTTCAGGTCCAAAATATCGACTTTCCCAAAATGTACACTTTCCCAAAATGTCTACTTTCCCAAAATGTCCACTTTTCCAAATAGGCGGGAGAATCTTGACACAATAAATTATACATACCTACACGGGTTATTGTCCGTGGTACACCAGAAGGTCCATAACATTACACATTGTAAATATCAATTAACAAGAACTGTCAAAATCTGACAAGAACTGTCAAAAACTGAAATTACAAAAAACTCTTGTTAAAAAAAATATTGGAACCAAATTTTTTTTACGTTAACCTCGGAAACCTGCTCACTTACATCAAAACTTATCAAAATCAAAATCAAAATATCTTTATTGCAAGATTGCGAGTTTGTACATAGGTCTTATAATATATTTATCCTTTCCACAATCTACCTATATCAGGCGTACAATATTTATTATACTTACATAGCTAATTATAATTGAATCGAAAATCATTAATTTGGTACTAAAACATTAATTCGGACACAAAATCAACATAAGACAATAATTAATTAAATGTCAAAACAATATACTCAGTCAGATGTCAACAATTAAATTATAAAATGTCAAAATTTACTAAAAAATTAGTGTAATTGGAAGCCGTAATAATGCGATGCGATCGCCCCTCAGCCCGTTCTTTGTTCGTAATAAAATGTTCGGATACGCGATAGTACATCCTATCGAGACACCAATCGAAGAGCCTATGTTTAAATTCAGGGAAGTCGAGTTTTTTTAAATCTGTAGGCAGGGAATTAAATATTTTTACCGACATGGCTACAACATTTCTTCCATAGAATGCCGTTTTACCTGTTTGATAACTTGTGAGATTCAGTACTCGTTTTGATTTCGAAGGAATGTAATTGTGAACATTATTTTTCACGAACAGTGATGCTTCATAAATATAAAGGGAAGGCACTGTCAGGATTTTAAGTTCCTGGAACATGGGTCTGCAGGAATCTGTTTGTTTTGCGCCGAATAAGGATCTGATGCATTTCTTTTGTAGTTTGAAAACTCTGTCAAGGTTGCTTGAGTTTCCCCATAAGATAATTCCGTACCTCAAGTTGGACATGACGCAGCCATGGAATGCCAATAGAGCAGTTTTCCTGGATGTGAGATAAGTAAGACGTTGGAGAGCAAAGACAAACCTATTTAGTTTTTCAACGACATATTCAGTGTGCTCGACCCAATTTGTGTGACAATCCAGTACTATACCTAGAAAGTGGATGGAATCCACGCTTTCTATTTGTGTGTCCTTGTACTTCACTATTACGTTTCTAGCTGAACCCTGAGGAGCATAAAATTCCATGTATTTTGTTTTTGTGAAATTTACCTTTAAGTTGTTATTTTTTAGCCATTCTGTGACTGACTCGAACGCCTCATTTATTTCTCTTTCATAATTTTCTGTGTCATTCCCTCTGATGATCATGGAACAGTCGTCAGCAAACAAAATAATCTTGTGCTTTGTTATATTCGGTAAATCATTAATGTAAATTATAAATAAGAGGGGCCCTAATATGCTACCTTGCGGCACGCCGTATTTTACAGATCTATAGCTTGATCGGTATTTTTCTACAGTTTTTGTAGCTTCAGAGTATTTCGTAATTTCCGTACACTGTTGTCTATTGGTTAAGTAAGACTTTATCCAATCATAGCAATTGCCTCTGATTCCATTCTTATAAAGTTTATGTAGAAGTTTTTCATGTGAGACTCTGTCGAAAGCTTTTGACATATCCATGAATATGGTTGTCAAAGGAATTCTGTTATCCCTACATTCAGAAATTATTTTTACTACTTCATATATAGCCATTATACATGACTTTTTCTTGCGAAATCCAAATTGACTTTCTGTTAGTACATTGAATTTATCTAAATATTTATTTATCCTTATATGTATAATTTTTTCAAATATCTTTGATATAATCGGAATCAGAGCAATGGGTCTATAGTTGTCAACATTTCTTTTATCTCCCTTTTTAAATATAGGCTTAGTAATTGTGTACTTTAGTTTTTCCGGAAAAACACCGTCTCGTATTGATAGGTTAATTACATGACTCAATGGACCTGCTAGAGCACTAGCATTATCTTTGATGAGTGCCGTAGTCAATTCATCATAACCAGATGATTTGGAGTTTTTTAGGGATTGTATCATCTTCAATACCTCAACAAAGTTCACAGGTGCTAGGAATATCGTCGAGTCAACTGATGTACTGTCCTCCTGACCCTTATGTGCCTTTGTACTGTCTTCTTTGTCTACTATTTCCGTGAAGTGTGTGTTTATAGCATTTGCAATTTCTTGTGGTTCGGTTATAATGTTCTCGTTTAAGACTATCTCCTCCACAGAATCTTTAGGCAGGGTTCTTCCAATGTGGGTATTGATTAAATTCCAGGTGGCTTGGGTAATATTGTTTGCTCTTTGTATGAATCTTTCATTGGTCATTTTATGTGACTGTCTCATGCATTTTTTAAGCAAGATCGCATAAGTTTTATAATGCCCCTTCGCACGTTTGTTCGGGCAGTGCATGTATTTATAGTACAGCGTTCGTTTGCGTTTTGCTGCTATTTTCATACCCGGTGTTATCCATTTAGATATTGGGTTAGTTTTTATCTTTACTCTAACTGTAGGAAAACACAATTTAAAAAACAATGTAAGTAGATCGTGTAAAACGTCAAAAGCCTCGTTCGTGTCTTGTCTTTCATATACTTCGTTGAAGGTCAAGTTGTCAAGGCAATCTTTAAATTTCGATCTATTACTTAACGATAAGTCTCTTTTCCATACGTGCCAAAATGGAATAAGTCTTTCTCTTTTCATGGGTATCTGAATAGTCTGGGCAGAGTGATCAGATAAATTCAGATGGAGTACTTCAGAATTACATTTTGTATTTATATTAATTGCTATGTTGTCGATACAAGTGCTCGAACACTCGGTAATACGCGTTGGTTCGTTTATCTGTAACTTAAAGTTATAATTTAATAGCGTTCTCTCCAATTCCTTACTTATTTCTAGTTTCGGCTTTAGTAGATCAATGTTAAAATCCCCGCAGATTATTATCCTTCTGGTACTATTCTTTGTTAGAGTTTTTAGTAACTTATGTAATTTATCGAAAAATAGGTCAGTATCCGCTCCCGGGATTCTGTATAAACAAATCAGTATCATGTTCAGGTTAGGTATATGTATGCCACAACATTCAAATACTCGTTCCTGGCACAAGTCTTTTATCCAATTTAGAGAAAGAAACTCAATATCTGTGCGCAATAGGACACATGTTCCACCTCTCGGTTTACTTTTACGCGAGTACCAGGACGCCAGTTTATAGCCTCTCAGTATTAGATTAGGTTCATTTCCTTCTTTCATATGATGCTCTGTTAAACATAAGGCATCAATATTATATTTGGTCGTCTCTAAGTCATGTAGAACTAACTCGATACTATCTAGCTTGTGCAATACATTTGCAATATTTTGATGCAGTATGCGAAATCCTTTATTATTCACGAAAGGGCTGGATTTGCTCGATTTCCTGCACACCCGCATCCCGATCATTACTAACACCTCGCTCGCTAGATGTCTGTCTAGTAACTGTTGCTACTCCGTCATTTATTTTAGGTTTCCCTACATTACGGGATATCGATCCAGAGCATCGATTAGTTTGGGACATTTTACGGAAGAAATAAGGTATCGTGCCTTTCCTGTAGTTATTTAAAGTAGATACGCACGATGTGTTCTTACGATTTAGATCTGCCTGTTTCTTTACTTCCGAGGTATATCTCCTGCGTATAAGGTTTTTGAGATTTTTAATGTCCAAAAAGGTATCTTTATAGTCAAATGAATCGATTTCGCTATTAATTAACCGGCTTACATCCAGTACAGAGGAGTATGTAATATTTTGCTCTGTTAGTGGAACGAATGTGCAATTTTTGTACTGTTTAATGAATAATTTTATTTGGTCATTTAATGTTTTTAAATTTAAATATTTATTTTGGATAATCTCAAGGAAATAACAGCGCACATCACGAAGAGCACTAAGTGTATTGCATAGTCCTGCAAGTAACTGAATCGGGTCTGAGTCATTGGCTCCCATCGCTAACATTACAACATCGTCCTTACATAGATCCTGGGTCAAGTTATTACATGACTCGAAAATTGGCGAACAATTAGCATTAGGCTTTACAAATCCTACTACATCGTAGATGTCATTCCATTTGTTTGCTCGGGACTTTATAAGTGTTGGCGCTATTCCTTTTGCTTGTTGGTCTCCCATAATGAAGATTCTTCTAGATTTTCCATTCTTGACGGATTTGTTACGAATATTGTTGTCGGTGTCCTTGTCCTGTTTTGGGTTTATCGCGGTTTTATTGTGGTGTTGTTCAGTCTCTTTTACTTGTTGCGAAAAAAAATCCCGAGATTCTTTCTTGTGATCTTCCGTCGCGTTACTCTGATCTGGTGTATTTTCATTCATACAGCTATGTGTCAGTCTATCCTGCAATTTCTCTCCATTTCCTTGACGGTCGTAGTCATTTGTGATGTGGTCAATTGACTCGTTTAGTTTTACGTCGCTTTCCCTAGTTTGTAGTATGCTAGTTTCATTTATTTCCGTATCATCGGCTATGTAGCAAGAAATATTGTCATCGCGCAGAGTATTTTGCAAGGTTGATTCCAAAACGTGGTCGTTCGTGTTTTTCCTTTTCTTAGTTTTCTTTCTAGCTGGTGTGTCACTACATATCTCCTTGTATATCTTAAGAGTTTTTTTATAGTTTTCCAGCTCTTCTTTCAATTTAGAATTTTCAAACATTAGGTTTTCAATTTCTATGTCAGCCCCGTCCAGTCGTAATGCCATTTCTTCTATTTTTAGTTTTAGTTCTGTAATATGTTCAATTTGTTGTGTGGTGTCAAAGATATCAGGCACACTTCTACACGTTTTGTTATGTAGTGATGAGTTGATCTCAATACTGTCGTCGTCGGTGATAATAGACACATCGTTACAGGACCGAGTAAGTTGTTTTCTCCTTGTTATGTTTTGAAACTCCATATTTTATAAATAGTATAAATTATTTCTTAGTTGGTTAATGTATCCGAATTTTTCGTAATTGGTAATTGTGATTTTATTTCTTGGCAACACTTTTCTTCTCTCAATGTTGGTAGTAATGACTGTCAGTTTTTGAGTTTATTGTCATCCAATCAGCTGACCGCTCATAATGTATCTAATGTTTTTAGTTGTCGAATTTGAACCTTAGTGAGGATTTTGAAGTGGGTTATCGAAAATAAACTGATTTCTGTTAATCTTACCACATTTTTCAAGACCAGAATTTGGCTCTGCAGTGTCGATTTTACAGGCCAAATACAGAAATGTATTTGCTTTTAGGTTAGGTTAGTACTATTATCACTATTTTGACACCATTAATCACTTTTATCACTATTTAATTAATTAAAGAGGTAAGTACTAGACATTTACGTGTTTACTCGTCGATTCATTCTCATCTTCATCATCATCATCAGCCCGTATCAGGCCAATACGGATAGGCCTCTTCCAATACAAGACACGCCACCCCGATTCTCGGCTTTTTGCATCCAGTGCCAACCTTGCGTAGGTCATCACCGCAAAACTATCTTGAAAGCAACAAGCAATAGTTGAATAGAATCTTTAGTCGTAATAACGGTCACCCTACACCAATATGGCGCGCAATCCGGTCGGCTCAAATTACTCGATATGCAAATTAGGATTCCTCGCCAAGACCCTATTCTCCGGGGTCGTTTCGATAGAACTTCACTCCATATGCGGCTTTCCTATGTCTGTTCAGATGGACCACAAGATAGCGACGAAAATGTCGCCGGGCATGAATTTATATGAAAACGAGGTCCATTCACATGACGTCATGTAGGCGGGTCAAGCAAATTGAGGTCGGCGACATTTTGGCATCGTATCAGTAAGGAGAGGAGACGATAGGAGATATGTTTTGAATAACCAATCAGATTTCGTTCCTTCGAGTAGATGTGGAAATATCGAAATCTGATTGGTTACTCAAAACACATGTCCTCTCGTCTCCTCTCCGCTTTGGTGGATCGTCGTTGTCGTCAGCCTGTATCCGTCGCAATCCTTCCATTTTCCTCTATTTGTGGCCGTACGTCCATTCCTTCCCACATGTGCGAGAGATGTCGTCAGACCATCGCATCGGTGGTCTTCACACG
Organism: Tachystola acroxantha; assembly: GCA_963506565.1. NCBI lineage: Eukaryota > Metazoa > Arthropoda > Insecta > Lepidoptera > Oecophoridae > Tachystola > Tachystola acroxantha. The sequence goes on along the minus strand of OY735892.1, from coordinate 3,455,902 downwards.
CTGCGATGTCCCGATCGTAGCTTCCAGACTGTAACTCTGTACGTCCAGCGTATAGATACCGATTTGGTGGATACCGGGCCTAAATGATGTCGCGTCGCTGTGTCATGTGGTTCCTTCGTCCTTTTGAAGACGGTGACGCCTTAGTATAGCTTCACTAGCGCATTGGACTTAGACTTCAGTTAACAACGAGATTTTCTAAGGGCTTTTATATCTATAAAAATTACATCGACATCGTGAGGAAACTATAAGAGAACTAACTAGTATAATAGGCCAGTCATTAAAGGAGTTGACCCTAGCAGTAACTCATCTATCTATGAAATTTGGCACAGTGATAGAGTACCATATATAAGATATGTTACCATAATAACATAGAAATCAGTAGGTACAATGATTCACAAGTAATCTAATTGCTGATGACGGTAGTAAATTTATTAACATAGATCATTATCATCAACATGTAAACAAAATGGATTGATAGTGATATCTACTTAAATTTAGTCTATGGTTTAAGCTATGGTTAAGAATACTTGCTGGATTTCGCAATAGAGAAAATCTGTGGTTCAGCACTATCTAATTAAGCAGTTTCTTTATTGCTAAGGGCTAAAAATTGCACATCAAAGAATACTTTCTTTCTAACGCAAAGCCTAGAATTGAATCCTAGCCAAAATAAAAGCCATCTTTGTCTAATTCAGAACTTGGCCCACATTGGAGGCACCAAGACGCAATGAATACAAATGTTTAAATAAATATAAATGGAGTATGTAGATTGTAGATATCTACATATCATGTAATAGCATGTCGTGATATGTCCAGCCAACAGCATTGCGGCCATATTGACCGGCTATCACACTACGAGACCACGAATAAGTTAATAAAACTACCAATAATAAAACTGAGCTGATAAGGACTGTAATACACATACTTACATATTATGTACTAGCTGTACCCCGCAACTTCGTTTGCGTAGAGGAGGAGGATGGAGGAGATTAGGAGGCAGATCTTCCTCTCTGGATCCTTGTTTCCACATCACATACCGCCATGGCTTATAGCCTATGAATAGCATAAATCACTAGGTTTGAATTTTTTTTCTCATTTTCGACCCCTCGTTAATAGGGCCAAATTTTTTGCAAACCACCTCCACCTCCACCACAATAAGATATGCAAACAAACTCATGTGATCAATTTGCATGGCGAAACCCATTTGCTCGAATATTTGTTGTGCCGATACACGAAAAGTCGACTCTGTGTTGAATCGTCTAATCTGATCGTAGTATAAGTATACTTAGTCGAAATGAAACTCTTGATTGTCTTTAGATGAAGATCGACCGACGTCGAACTGAACACTTTAGAGCGAGTGTCTCTGAAGAGATTGATGCATTTGGAGAGCACAAAGGAAGTGTTCTAATAACGTAGGGGTTAAGTTCCAGAAAGCGGAAATTAAAAGGTTTTAAGGCTTCGTATGCGCGTATTTTCAGTATTTCTACGAATTCTACAGCACTAAGTACTAAAATTTAACGTCTGAAAAAAATATATAGCAAAATTGGGGTGTCTATTTAGAGACTGATGAATACCGATACAAGATTGGGCAAACTTCGCTCGATAGAAAAAATAGCAAACATACCCCTTCCATATCTTTTAAAATTATATCTAAACCGAAATAGTTATTCATACAATATATATATATATATATGAAGATGTAGGGTACCATAAATACGAGAGGTTGTTTTAAAAACATCTGATTTTTGTTGGCATATTTTTATTTCCCTGCCAAAGTTCATCAAAAATTCATAAAAATACGAATATTGAGGCACTACGCCGTGCTCTTCACTCCGCCGCTGCGGGGCATCTTCTGGCTCACTCGTGCTTTTGACAACCATGTAGCTCCTTAAGAAACTTACGATTAATTATTTAACAAACAAGAACTTTAGTCAGGCAACATTTCCTTGGAAAGTGGTGTAAATGTAAATTCACAAAATATATGTTGACGTGCAAAAATGTACATAACGTGCTTACTGCAATGACTTTGACTTTTGACTTTGAAAAACTTTTATATACACGGAACTCACTTGTTAAGTTGTTATTGGTGCTTAGCATTGATCTCCTATAAACAACTAGATACACAGTCTGCCTTCTAAAATGTCCGAGCGCAAAGAAGGTCCAAACGGATGAATGGCTCATTAGCTTTATTGGACATTATTTGGACGTTAACAATGGACCCTTATTTGGACGTTTTTTAAATTGTTTTAGCGAAACCTTTGTGTATCTAGTTGTTTATAGGAGATCAATGTTGCTTAGTATTTTTATTTTAGGTCTAGACTTGTTGGACCTCCTCTCATCATATTATATAAGTAATCTATCCCATAGGCTAATTTACTTCCCATGAGCTGGAATTAATTGGATAATTTGAGCAAGATCTGAAGTTTCAAGCTTTTATCAAGAGTCCCGCTACAAGCTCGGGAGTGAACGTGACTGTCGAGCTGCTTCGTCCAGAGTGATGACGCTACGGCGACTCCTCTGGATGAAAACAAGAAGACGCGGCTACCGGGTGAAGACGCTACTGCGACTCCTCTGGAGGCAGATAGAAGACTACTATATATTGAATTTTCTGTAACATGACATTACTAAGTAAAGTTACTCGTAGCCTAAATATGTATAGGTAAGTCGAAGTACAAATTACCTTTATAATTTTGGCTCAAATGAAAGCCAAACAAAGCGAGGTTATTGGTCGTTTGCCTTAATTAAATTCCATATCTCGCATTGTGTACACGTACAGACTTAATGCTTTTTGCATGTAAGGAGGTAACGTTGTACTTAATTAATGAACTGTGTCTGTATTCTGTTAGCGACCCCCGCTTCGATATAACAAACAAATATAGGTACCTATATCTGTCCTATCCTTCGAGCTCGTTTAGTCTAAAGGTAGTGTATAAAAACGGACTAGCGGAAAAAATAAAAAGATAAAAGTAAAAAATTAAATAAGAAAAGAATAGAGGCCTGGCCGAGAATAAATCGATCGCCATAATTGGTGAATAAAAAAACGGTCAAGTGCAAGTCGGACTCGCGCACAGAGGGTTCCGTGCAAACAACTTACTTAACCACGTAACTTTGCTCTAACGAAAAGATAAACTAGATTTAGACCAACTCAATTTTGGAGGGATGTAATTTCAAATTCACAGTTTTCGGATTTTTTCCTTTACTTGTGCTGTAAGACCTAGCTTCTTGCCAACTTTCATGATTCTAGGTCAACGGGAAGTACCCTATAGGTTTTTGGGGTTTGTGCATTTTCATACAAATATTCGAGAAAATGCGACATCAACAGAGTATTTGGTATTAATTTCAAATTGATCCGTCTACGCGTCTCTGAGATATGATAGGTATTGACAGACGGACAGACAGACAGACAGACGGACAACAAAGGGTTCCTTTTTTTCCTATTAAGGCACGGAACCCTAAAAATATAATTGTAGAAAATAATAACGCCTGTGGAGGGTTTAGCACATTGATCTCCTATAAACAACTAGATTTAGGTCTAAAACAATTTAAAATACGTAGAAAAATGGTCCATTGTTCAAACGTCCAAATAATGTCCAATAAAGCAAATGAGAGTCCATTCATCCATTTGGACCTTCTTTGCGCTCGGACATTTTTAGAAGGCAGACTGTGTCTCTAGGTGTTTATAGGAGATCTATGGTTTAGCATCAACGATTTTCATTAGCGCTGAAAGTCTCATCAAAAGTCAGCTTTTTGGCAAAAAAATTGTGGTTCTGCAAAAATCGATGCTCACCCCCTAGTATATCCCATCAATCATGACTAAAAGAAAGTGTGTCTAACCACTGACAAATCCAACCCCTTTTTCTTTGGTGCTAAATCCGACCCGAAAAGGCCTTAAAACAATACGACAACGAAATGCGGGCCCGAAACAATTGAATAAAGCGACTTGGAGCCAAAAGGTCCGCCAAAGGGAAATGCTGACTCGAATATGTGTGAGTTTTCGCGAATTAACAGGAAGTAGAAAACTAGGCTCTGTGTGGATATCTATACATACTATTATATAACGATAGAGGTAGAAATGTCGACCAATGCGTTTTTGTTTTATTTTAGGAATTGGAAGCTGCATTTTTAGAGCCTAAGATTTAGATTAGTTTTAAAATACGCACGCGATAATAACGCCAATACCATGGCTGATTATTTATTCTACAAAAGTTTATTTTTCTATATATTTTGTGTAAACACAGCACGAGGGCCCGTTTTGTCGAAATAGAAATGTGTACACGTAGCTAAAAGCTGTCAATTTGGCCGCAATGACGATTTGTTGACTTATGCAAAGTGGGGATCGGGAAGATTGGGATTTCACGGAAAATTGGCTTCAGCTGTCGCGGTGGCTGCGGGGATTCGATTTGCCTCTCAGCTCTACGAATGTACGTATTTATTATTGGGATTTTGAGTGACATTTTTGTGACAAAGGGCGGAGAATAGTGGCCCTAAATAAATTGCAATTGCAAGCCGCGTTGGAATGCTGAAAGTTTTGTGCCACTTTTTCTCAGCAATGGCTTGGCAACCTTATCTTGCAAAGGTGTAGGACCTAAACGTAAATTTAAATAAAATACGTTCAAAATTCTGAAAGAAAAAATATTTTACCGATATAGTTGTATTTAGGTTTAGCTTCAGATTTACCTGCCAAGGAAGAAGACAGAACGAACGTGTTTTCGACCCAACGAATATTCCAGCTTACTTAATTCGACAGTATGAATTTCGATCCCATAGCCTACAATATACAATACCTTTTTGATTACCAATAACGAGTTGAACCAACGTCTTTTGCGATGACAATTTAATTGAGGTGGCCCCTCTGCAACAGCCAATGGACAATAGGATTTCTAAACTGAATTTCCTGCTCCCAATCAGAATCTCGTGCTATACTCGGCAAAGGTTCTATTTTCGTATTATTTTGTTAAAAATAACCTTTTGCATCGCTACTATTTAATGTTATTTTGAAATCGTAACATTTTTATCATTATTCTCTGTATTTATTTCAACTCTTATTTAATATATTTATACATTTCAATATAAAAAACAATAGAAAAATATATAAATATAAAAAATAGCCACCCACCGGCAGCGGGATGCATGCGCATCCAAGCTGCCGGAGGTTAGGATCCCAGAGTGAGGAACCTCCTCACAATGCGTGCCGTGTCCAGCAGCACTGCCTTCTGCATCCGGCTCTTGACCCAACTGTCTAGCGAGAGTCTCTTAAGGTGTTGGTCGAGACTCTTCGCTATTAAACCGTTCACGGTTACGACTATCGGAACAATTATGGTTGAGTCCACATCCCACATGGCGGTAATCTCGTGAGCCAAGTCTAAGTATTTACTTAGCTTTTCCTTTTCGGCCTTCACGAGATTCTCATCATGGGGGATGGTGACGTCAACCAGAATTGCCCGACGCGACGATCGGTCTATCAGCACGATGTCAGGTCTATTGGCGACAATAGTCCTGTCCGTGATGATAGACCGATCCCAGTAGAGCGTGGCACGGCCATTTTCGAGAACTGGCGCTGGTGCGTACTGATAGTACGGCACCTCAGTACTGACAAGACCGTATTTAAGGGCAAGTTGCTGGTGGACTATCCTGGCTACTTGATTATGTCTGTGCAAATACTCGCCGTTAGCAAGATGAGAACAACCGGAAACTATATGCCTGAGTGACTCTCCGGGACGGTGGCATGCTCGACATATGTCGACCGTACCGTCCTTCAGGATATACTTCCGGTAGTTGTTCGTCTTGATAACTTCGTCCATAATTGCACAGACAAAACCCTCGGTTTCCCCAAAAAGGTCACCGAAGCGTAGCCAGGATACAGATGGTAATAGGTCTACGTCGGGCCCCATGAGAGCCCGGTAGAACCGTCCGTGTAGCTCTTTGCCCTTCCATACGTCCATGCGGTCCTGAGTGCTGAGCACCGGTGGTTTGCGCCAGTTCGCGTTCGCCAAGGAGAGCGGCGTGAGACCCCTGTCCACTGCTACGACATCACGATGCATCCCACAATCTGTGTTTAGGAAGTACTCCCTGAGATTGCACACCTCACGGTTGTGTAGGTTCTTGGCGTTTAGAAAGCCACGACCCCCACACTTCCGTGGGATGTACAATCTCATAACAGATGATCGTGGGTGTAGCATGCGATATGTCGTCAGCAGTCGACGGACTCTTCTATCCAGGGCGTCCAATTCGGTCTGAGTCCACCTTAGTATGCCAAAGGTGTATGTGAGTAGGGGCATATTATTATTATTATTATTATTAAATAAAGTGCCATAATATGACATTTTATTCACATTACGATCTAGCCTAAATACAATAAGACTAATAAGTAATTTGATTTTGACCTTTTCTATAAATTAACACTTATATCTAAGCGTTAGTCCAACGACATTACTTAGAGTCTATTAAGGGCGATCACTTTGTTCACGTGTCTTACATTCGCGCACTATATACTACGAATTGTTTTCACTACACTACACTAACTCACGTAAATATCAAGCTTATTTTTCCTGTACCAATTGTTTATTACCTAAAACATCTCTGTTTTCCGACCTTGGACCATAACAATAAGAACCAGAATTGACAAGCCGCAGTAAAAGTTTTCCTTTCGCTACCAGGATAGTATGAACTGAAGGAGTAAACACCGGATAGAGATTTATACGCGTACGTGTCCTATGGGTGGATTTACGTAAAGCCTCTTACGCTGACTTGACAACCTAGTAGTAACTTATGAGAATTATTTTCGTTGGGCAAAAATATACTGAGATTTAGCTTTTATTACCACGATATTTTACAGGTTCACATAATGTTACATGATGTCGGTGGGACGCCTCTCGACCAGAGATCTTTGTCAAACAATTAAGTCTACTTTTGAAAGAGTAAGACTTCTGGGTAAAAATTGTAGCCATTTAAGGTTTATTGAGATAACTCTTCTTTTTTTTCTTTTTTTATTAATGTACTCGACAGTTCGTCATTTGCCAATGTCATGTTACAGAAAATTCAATATAAGTATAATAGTCTTCTATCTTTCTCCAGGGGAGTCGCAGTAGCGTTCATTCGCGAACATTTTCTGATTAACTTAACGTGATATTAAATATAAAATAAACAATGTAGACATTATAACAAAAATATAACAATTTTGCAACCGTCGTTTCCCGCCATTTTCTAGAGAACCCGAGATAACTCTTTCTGGGAATAACTTCAATGCTTCAATCACATACCACTTACCCCATAGACCTGTAACAGGAGGGCGCCCGTGTCTGCCCGCATGTGCGGGCGCACATGAACGCAACATTGCTTCGCGACCCGTGTAACCTAGAGATATTATCGACATGGACGCATCTCTTTAATACGGCACCCCCGTCCCCCGCATCGTCTCTATGCGCTCATCGTTGACAGAATTTTTCGCTTGCAAATGACATTGCCACATTTCAATGGAGCTTTGCCCCACCTCCAAAACTACGAGACCATTGAAGCGTACCTATCATTTTGTTGGGGACTTATTACAGTTTTGATATTTTCTTGCATATGCGCTATGCGAAACGAAAATCTAAATGATAAATGGAGAATTTTTTTTCTCCATTTATCATTTAGACTTATTACAGGTTTTATATAGCATAATCACAATCAGTAGGAGTTGCGAGAGTAGTAGAAAATGATAACAAAAACAATGAATAATTCGCTTCGATTTCATACTATTTTCTGAATTCCTAATTAAGCTATTTTTTCGACTCGCAACTTGTACAAAACTTTATTTTAAACCAATACTTTTAATAAAAACGGAGATATTCTTACATTTATTTGTTATCTTGTACATCTTTCGGTTTAATAAATTACATAAAGTTTTTATTCGGGTATTTCACAGAGATAGATATTAGGTACTACATTCAAATATGATACTATAGTAAATAGAAAAAACAAATATAAGTACATAATAATTATCTACCTAATTCTAGACACGTCGTCGTCTTGCGATTGATAGTGGGGCAGAATCTGGCATTGTCATTTGCACCGGTTTCATGTCTATTGGGTAAGTGGTCTGTGGTCGAAACAAACACGACGTAATAATACCTACTAGTTCAAAAGAACAGTAACAAGCACAGTAACAAATCACATGTTGCCCCTACCCGCACAGTGGAACGCTTACGGACCAAACAGGACAAAGGGAAGCACAATTTGTACCGTTTTCTTTCTTATTTTCGCTCGAAATACTCGCATTGGTAGGGTCCGGGCTCACTGTTAGCGTTTAGCGTTTTTGAGTTTATTTATTTTTATTTTTTTATTTTCTTGTGTGGTTTAGTGACCAAACCTTGTCAGAGTTATTCAGGCCGCCCGTAGGCCACTGACATGGCTTAACGACTGCTGCCGAGCGACAGCAATTGGGATTAACTGCTTTTAACCGTATATATGGCGGCACTTCACTGGGCTATGCGTATTTGTCATAATTGCCATGTGTGGTTGATATTCTTGACAAAATATTCGTCTTATTTGAATGTACGTCAAGTATTTGACAAACACGACAAACATCCAATGACGAATAGCCAAGTGAAGTGTCATTATAAAATATTATATTTTATGGGTAACGTGCACAGATAAAAGTATAAGTGCGTTGTAACTTAACGTTGAGATGTAATCAAAAACTAGGTTAAGACCGATTGCAAAAATCTTTCACTAGTAGATAGTTTACAGCGCAGACGTAAAGTAAAATAATTTTATCGCCTGATTACTTTTTGAGAAAATCTAAACCTTAATAACTGTATTGTACACTTTTCTTTGTGTTTGACCAGACATGCATAACGAAAATAATATTATGTTGAGGAGTTGATCTCAATGAAAGATGTATTTTAAACTAAGTTTTAAAAAAAATTATAAGTTTGATACAGTGATTCGTCGGTGCCAAGGAAACGAGTGGTAAGTAACAAAATGGTCCGCAGCGGCGCGGGAGTCGTTGCAACTTCGCAGGTAACTTATGGTTTGAATTTAAAATCGCGTATGTTGCTAAGACAATCATTTTTCATTTTGAAGCATTTTCACGACTAGGAATCGTCATCAGAATCCCCTGTACTCGCACAGAAGGCAAAGACAACGAAGTCAAGGAGATTGTCAATATAGCTTTTACGCTAACACTCGCGCCACACCCTGCCCTCATCACATCATTGTCCGGCATTACAACAATCGTCCCTCATTCCGTTTCACGCTAACACTGACACCACACCCCAACGGCCTTGCACAAAAACTCGCCGCTCCTAATTGGTGAACTCCGCAGAAGCAATTAATACTATTTATCTTTTCAGCGCGCGCTGTTGTGCAAACTGGTAGGAGATCGACCAATAAGCTACTTGGAAGTTATTGCGATCGGACCTTTTGTACCGTTGGTTGTCTGGAAAAAATCGCTCTCAGCGATAAGACCGCCACAATTGTACATGCTTCTCATTAAGGGGCTGACATGAGCCAACTAGCTGTACACATTGTTAATTTATACAATCGGCTGCCGGACGATGTGGTTAACGCACCTTCCGCCATGTCCTTTAAAATAAACTGAAGGTCTGGCTGTTAGAAAAACAATTCTACAGCATTAAGGAATTTATGGAACAAAAAATTATAAATTAACTAAATTTTATTACTTACTTATTTTATATACAAATTATTACAATTGTAAATAAATTGTAGTTCGCATAATTGAGAAAAACGGCCGTTTTTGGCATATTTGAGAACTACAACTTAGCTTGTCGCAATTATGCGATGTATTGTATATTGAAAAATAGTATTTATCCTAATAGAGATTGTGTACATAGCTTTTTTAATAAAAATGATTAATTTGGAAGATATTATTTTTTTAAGATTGGCGGCGCTAGTTGGCTCATGTAAGGCCCTTATTGTAATTAATACTGTATTTATGGTGCAATAAAGTGTATTAATGTATTTACTTACTTTTTGAATGTTAGATTTACCATGGAAAAAAAATACGGGCAACAGCAGATCGATACGATTTAAACTCTTACGACGCAGATAATAAGAACGGTCCAAAGTACACTTGATCTGCCATCAGCTACACATGTGGCACCCCGTAAATAAAATAAAAAACCGGCCATTTTAGAAATAAAACTATAGTGAGCCATTTCTACAATTATTATATATAAACGGATATCACTCACTTATATTGTTAAAGTCGGCAATTAGACCGACAGTTTCGACCGATTTCGACGGTCTTTTTCAAGGTGAGCGCGCCACGCCCGTCCGTCAAAGACCGTCGAAATCGGTCGAAACTGTCGGTCTAATTGCCGACTTTAACAATATAAGTGTTATATAATAAAAATCGGCCAAGTGCGAGTTGGACAGACGGATAACAAAGGGATCCTATAAGGGTTCCTTTTTTCCTCTTGAGGTACATCATCATCAGCCCGTATCAGTCCACTGCTGGTTGTAGGCCTCTCCCAAAGCGCGCCAGTCAACCCTACTCTCGGCCCTCTGCATCCAGTCCCTGCCAGCCATCTTGCGAAGGTCATCCCTCTGGTCAGGGGGCGTCCCACACTACGTCTTGAGGTACGGAACCCTCAAAAGGAAGTATAAATGTTGTAGAGCAAAAATGCTAGACAGACCACGAGTGCATGAGTCGAGTATTTTCCTCTTTCAGTTTTTTTCTAGTGTCCCGTGTAAGCATGGAACCCAATTAGTAAAACTCTGTCGTCTGTTTGTCCGTCCACAGTTTAACTCAAAAGCTACTTGACCGAGTACGCTGGAAAGTTAGTTGTTACTTCTGGTGGTATTCATATATGTTTGTGAGTATGGAGACTTATGGTTGGCACACGTTCTGCTAACAGCAGATCGATCAAATGTAACATTTTGGACTTCGGACAGTTCTTATTATCTGCGTCGTAAGATTTAAAATCGTATACTGCAAGTGTTACCATTGATCTGCTTTTGTCCGTACTAACGCAGAGAAAAGAGTTATAGGAGAGTTTTTAGGGTTGAGATTACCTCAAAAATCACTTGACCTATTGCAAGAATTCTTTCACTGTTAGCATTGATCTCCTATAAACAACTAGATACACAGTCTGCCTTCTAAAAATGTCCGAGCGCAAAGAAGGTCCAAACGGATGAAAGGATCATTTGCTTTATTGGACGTTATTTGGACGTTAACAATGGACCCTTATTTGGACGTTTTTATATATAATTGTTTTAGTAAGACCTTTGTGTATCTAGTTGTTTATAGGAGATCAATGACTGTTAGATAGATAAAAGTTGTAACCTCAGAGAAATAATAACCTTGTAATAGTAAAATAACTATTAAATTCGTTCAGATAGTTTTTGGAAAAAATCACAACCATATTGAGGCCCCTGTTTTTTTATAGAAAATCACAACTTTATTGGAGCTTAATCACGTTTCTCTGATTTAGTCTGTACTTCATTAATCTCGCACGCCCAGTGGGTAATATACCTGGGATTTTTTCCCGGCTGTACCCGGAAAATCCCATTCTATCCGGATTCGACACCCGGGCACAACGCTCTGGAATCGCCCGGTCGAAACGTGACACAACTGTCAAATCTCCTGTTGACTGTTCTGTCTCATTTCCTGTAGGATATTGAATGACAACCAGGAACATAGGATTTAAAATAACCTATAGGGTTGTGGCGTAAACCTAAGGGATGATTCAGTATCGGACTTACTTTTTTGTCTAAGTACAATTTTTTTTAACTAGCTGTACGCCGCAACTTCATTTGCTTAGAGGAGGAGGATGGAGAGGATGGAGGAAATCAGGAGGCTTTCGATATCTTCGTCTCTGGATCCTTGTTTCCACATCACATACCGCCATGGCTTATAGCCTATGAGCTGTCCGGATATTTCAGCTATCTCCTAGTGAAACTCCCATCAAAATCCCTTCAGTAGCTATGGCGTGATACTTGCACAAAGTCACAGACAAACAGACAAAAATTCTAAAAATTAGTGTTTTGGCATCAGTATCGATCCTAAAACACATTACAATTCTTTTCAAAAAATATCCAATGTAGAGACACAACTTTTTTACAGTCTTGTTATATGTATAGATTAAGATTATAAAAAACCAAAATCCTGACTACTCATTCACCAAAATCCAACAGTCATTTAGGCTACAGATACAAAGGAACCAAAATCGTAAGAAATAATAAACATTACCCATTCCATCCGGTAGTAAGCTAAAAATAATCCGACATCCCTTACAAAATGAAATGAAATATTCGAAATTGGAATGTGCAAGTGGGGCTATTGCGGTTCTCAAAACGATCATACCATGTCATATTCAAGTTGTCGAATGAATTCAAGGACAGCGGTTTAATGTTCAAGGAACTGTCGTCGCGCCTAATTGACTCGTAGGGTGAGCAAAGGGCTGGCACTTACCTCGGCCAGCGTATATCGCTGGCTATACAACGAGGCAATGTCGCCAGCCTTTTGGGCACTCTCCCACAGGGTAGCGAATTGGCGTCCATTTTTTATTTATAAGTATTTTTTATTATTGTTATTATTAGTAGTTTAATATTTACAAGAAATAGTTGAAGTGATACAATTTAAAAAAATAAAATTAATGACAGCTTATATAAAGTTGAGACCCTCATAAACTCAATTATTTATAAAATTACATTAAATTAAAACCTAAAATAATAAAGTGACTAAAAACTAACCCTAAAAATCTAAAAACTTAATCTATCTATAAATAAAATATATCCTCTAGGAGGGCATCGGGAATCACGGTGCTCAGAAGGCTGGCTTGTATAAATGTATGTAGTGTAGATATTATAATTATACACGTGGGCTCATTAAGCCGCTTAGTCGAGCACGCTTGCGGAGGGTTCCGCGATCTATTCCGAGCGCAGAAGGCACCTTACTATGTCCGTGAAGCATATTAAGTTTAGTCACAGGCTCACGCACTGTTTCGTTCATTAAGACCAACCCGTTTTACTTTAGTTCAGTAGGTGACGAAAAGGGCCCACACTATACCGAAGACCAAATCAAGTGTCTTATTTTGCGACTCAGGGGTGGTATCCTAAATTATTATTTATTTATTTTATTAATGAACTCGACAGTTCGTAATTTGCATATGTCATGTTACAGAAAATTCAATATATAATAGTCTTCTATATATATAGGAGTGGCAGTAGCGCCTTCACCCTGGGTAGCCGCGTCTTCTCGTCTTCATCCAGAGGTGACGCCGCTCGAGCTTGTAGCGGGAACTCTTGATAAAAGCTTGAAACTTCAGATCTTGCTCAAATTATTCAATAAATTCACCATACTGTCATTCGCGAACATTTTCCTTAACGTGATATTAAACACAAAATAACCACTGTAGACATTATAACAAAAATTATCAAATAAATTTGCAACCGTCGTTTCCCGCCATTTTCTAGAGAACCGGTATCCTAAATAATCTTTTTTATATTATTTTTAACATAATTCATCATCAATCAACCCTACTCTCGGCCCTCTGCATCCAGTCTCTGCCAGCCATCTTGCGAAGGTCATCCCTCCATCTGGTCGGGGGGCGTCCCACACTACGTTTAGCCGTTCGTGGCCTCCATTCGAGAACTCGTCTACCCCATCGGTTATCGGTTCTACGACAGATGTGATCAGCCCACTGCCACTTCAGTTTACTGATAAGGGCCTGATATGAGCCAACTATCGCCGCCAATCTTGAAAAAATAATATCTTCCAATTTAATCAATTTTATTAAAAAAGCTATTTACAAAATGTTTATTAGGATAAATACTATTTTTCAATATACAATACATGGCATAATTGCACAAGCTAAGTTGTAGTTCACAAATGTGCCAAAAACGGCCGTTTTTCGCAATTATGCTAACTACAATAGCGAATACGAATTGTGAGTGTATGTGTGTGTGTTTGTGTGAAGTGCCACCATATAATATATAGAATAACAAAAAATACCTCCTTACATCCTGTCCGGGCGAACAAAAAAGTTCCTCCTCCTTATTTCCTAATTAGTAACATACGAAGTCGCCTAACTAGAGTTATTTACCAACAAACTACGACGTCTACGGACTAGTTAGTAGTCGACGGCAACTTCAGTAAGTTACGCTGGGACATTAAGCCTCAATAAGGTTGAGTTTTTCTCAAAAAAACTACGGGACCGAATTTAATAATTCTTTTACAGTTACATAGTTTTAACTATTATCTACCAAACAGTGAAAGAATTTTTGCAATAAGTCAAGTAGTTTTTGAGAAAATCTCAACCTTAAAAACTCTCCTGTATACATTTATCTGTGTTCCACCGTACGTTCATAAAATTCTGTGAACATATAAGCAGAAAAGTCACATGATGGCTGATGGATGTATGACGATGACCGCCGTCATGGTCATCAAGACAGACACATGCAATATCGGAGGAGTTGCTGGATCGCTGCCGACCTTGAAGGGCTGATTAAAAGTAACCCTTAATTTATTAACTCCATATCACGCTTAATAACTAACGAAAGATCTATAATTAATTAATACAATACCCTCTCACGATGTGAGAGTACCAGATCATCATCAGTGCGTATCAGTCCACTACTGAACGTAGACCTCTCCCAAGGCACGACACTCGATGCCTTCGCCCCACAGACATACGCTGGACAGCATGTTAATGAGACTCTTGCGTATAGTGTCCTGGTACTTTTAACAATACTTAAAGAGGTTGGGACCAAGTCGAATCAACTGCAAGTATTGAGTGAGACATGAACCTCCAGGTTAGCCATGGTCTCCTGGTACTTTTAATGAAATAAATAATAAATAAATGCAACTTCATCATCAGCCCATATGAGTAAAAGTCTGGACGTATGCCTCTCAGACATGACCTTGAGAATGCATTCTCTGCCAGCCACTTTACGCAGGTCTTTGACATTTTATATCATTTGTAAACGGACATAAATTATTATTTACATTGAATATCAATGTATTATTATTATTATACTTACTAATATTATATTCAGTAGATCGTCTACTACTTAGTCTTGTGAAAATAACTATTATAATAATATTAACCTAGAAAATATAAACTAAACTAAAAACTATATATACAATAGGTCGGTTGAACTATCTGAATGGCTTAGCATTACAGATAGTTCAACCGATCCCCGTTGTCCGGCAACGTGCCCAAAATGCTGGCGGCATTTCCCCTCTGATCGCTGGCCTGTATTTTGGTCACGCGTGGACTCCACGAGCCGCGCCGACAGATCTTTCATACACCGTCTTGTGTAAATGTTAATGATTATTGCAACATATTAACTTTTATTATTATATTTAAAATAAGACGTTCGACGACGAAAATCCTTATAAATAGGACTACAAATTATACTTTTGTGAGACAATTATGTAAAGATGAAATAAATGAAATCTAATCTAAAATCATTACTTCATGTCGTCCCTCGTCTACAGAAATAGTTATAATATCCCTCCACAATAACTTATACTTATTAATTAACGACAGTTTCCGCAGCTCTACTTCAAACTTGAGGAACTTTTTCGGTTGACTAATTAGTCGGCGGAGCGATTTGCCAACAAGCACGGGCGGCACTCGGCTCTCTCATTAAGAACAAATTGCACTAGTTGCACTCGACAACCCTATTTGCATATTCCGTCATGGAAAGTTAATGGAAAATTGCTCTTAGAGAGCTCGTTCGATCGAACTTCATTATTCTGCTCTAGCTAGAGCTATTAAGGTGAAACGCGAGGCCCCGTTCTGCATACAAAACTATGCATGAACTCACGAAGAACACGTTGGTTGTTAACTTTTTTAACCAGATGCTTTAATCGTGAAGTAAATAAGTCTTTTTACCCGGATGACGAAAGAAGAAAAGGCCTCAAAAGGAAAAAAAAGGAACCCTTATAGGATCACTTTGTTGTCCGCCTGTCCGTCTATCAAGACCTATATCTCAGAAACGCGTGGACGGATCAAGTTGAAATTAAAACCAAATACTCAGGTCTACAACCTCGTGCAGCCTTGAAAAAATCAACATACTACGTCAATGCAATCAAAAGATATCGTTGTTTACGTCGCATTTTCTCGCATATTTGTATGACACCTAAAACCTATAGGGTACTTCCCGTTGACCTAGAATCATGAAATTTGGCAAGAAACTAGGATAACATGTAAAGGAAGAAATAAAATTTAATAAAATAATAAATTTATTAAGTAAAAAAAAAACCGAAAACTGTAAATTTAGGGTTCCATCATGAAATAATATTTTTTTGTAATAACTAACTTATATTTGCAGTTGACGCCTGGTATTATCTAATCCGTGTTTAATCACAAACATATACGTAATGACTTTTTTAAACGGGGTTAGCTATTAACGCTCGGCTTATCTCTTGGCGCAAATGGTCTGCATTTTGGCATCGATATTAACAATCCATTGTGTAATTTTGGCTGGACTCGTATCCAACCCAATTGCACAGGGGCGTACTTCCGTTTGCATTCTATTTCTAAATCTATTTGAGACATCCGACTAAATATCCGAGCCAGCATTCGCTAGAATGAATTAAGATCCCATGAGACTTCTAACTATTAAACATATCATAATATGTACTCCCCGAGGCAGTAGGTATTCCTAATATTGATGCAATTTTATTTAAGCGTATGGCGTAAGGATGCAGTAGGAAACTAAAAACTAAAAATAAAAAGATCACTGTCCATCCGGACAGTTGTCAGACGTCGACATCCAGTTGCTGCAGCCATTGGGCAGCGTCAGGCGTGAGCTCCCACAGGTCCCTCGGATGTCCCTGGTATGCGCGCAGCGGGCACGTCTCGACTATGTGCCGCATGGTCTGGTCCTCCAGGCCACAGTCGCAGGTGGGTGAATCGCTCCAGCCCCACTTGTGCTTAAGGTAGCTACACCTGCCGTGCCCAGTCCTAAAACGGTTCAACCGACACCAGTCTCTTCTTGAGAGCTCAAAGCCTTTAGGTTTTGCAGTTGGGTCCACCGACTCGGTCTCAGTGCCGGTCATCTCCGCCTGCCATTCCTTCTTCCACCACTCATTTAGGTCATATTTTTGCGCCATCAAGGACTCAGCAGCGATGCACGCCGGTCGTCGAGACCTTAGTCTCTGTTGTGGCGGCTGTGTGAACTCCGCATGAATAGGCAGGTCAGGACAGTTCACGATCTTCCGGGCTTCCCTGAGCAAAGCACCCTTTCTTCTAAGAGGTGGGGGCGGAATGTGACTCAACACCGGCAGCCAGTATGTAGGGGTGGATTTGATAGTTCCAGTGATGCATCTCATAGCGTCGTTAAGTTTGGTGTCCACCATATGCACATGCGCGCTCTCCAGCCACACAGGCGCGCAGTATTCCGCGGCCGAGTAGACAAGGCCAATGGCCGTTGAACGAAGGCAGTCCGCAGAGGCGCCCCACGTGGTACCGCACAATTTATGGAGAATATTATTCCTTGTTGCGACCTTACGAGAGAGTTTGGTAAGATGCTCCTTGTAGCAGAGTGATCTGTCCAGAGTGACACCCAGATATTTCGGGCACGGGTTGTACTTTAGCACCTCTCCCCTGAATACCACCGATGGTTGATATTTTGCTAGGCGGTTACTCAGGTGGAAGCAGGAAACCTCAGTTTTACTTGTGCTGGGGATTAATCTCCACGCCCCGAAAAAACTCGACAGAGCCACGAGGTCATTCGACAGCGTATCCTCCGCCTCCCTGAAGTTCATGCTTTGGGCGACCAGAGCTATATCGTCCGCATAAATGAACTTCTTGGCTGAGGTTGCCGGCAGATCGTGGATGTAAAGGTTGAAAAGAGGCGGGGCCAGCACCGATCCCTGAGGCAAGCCATTGTTCAGCTTCCGCTTTTTGCTTTTCTGATCGCCTAGGTGGACCTCGAACTGTCTCTCGCTTAGCATGTTGGAAATAAGGTCAACGATCTCTCTGCTGGGGATGGTTCTCCGCAGCTTGTACACCAGGCCATGTCTCCACACAGTATCATAAGCGGCCGTGAGGTCTATAAAAACAGCAGTGGATTTTAGCTGTTTTTGAAAGCCATTCTCGATATGCGTGGTGAGGGCCAGGACTTGATCCGCGCAGCTACGCCCGCATCTGAAACCAGCTTGTTCCGGTGGTGTCACTGTCTCAATATACGGAGAAATTCTGGTTAGAACGAGCCTCTCCAGTAGTTTATAAGTGCAGCTAAGCAGAGCTATGGGTCGGAAGTTCTCCGGAAGTTGGTCTGATTTACCCGGCTTCAAGACAGCTATTATTTTTGCCAGTTTAAATTGTTTTGGTAAGTGGTTCTGTGCAAGAATGTTTGAGAACATTGCGGCTAGCCAGCTAATGCTTAATGGGCCCATGTTACGGATGAATTCGTTATAAATGCCATCGGGCCCGGCAGCCTTCCCCATCTTAATTAGCTTCACAGCCTTGATCACTTCCGCAATTGAAAAAGGCTCAGCCAAGTCTCCGCCCCCAGCCATGGTGCGCCTGAGCTCCGTAAGTTGTTTTTTGACTCTTTTGGTGGTGCATTTTTCCCGTTTCGCCCTTGTAACCTCCACCATTCGATTTGCGATAGCGTCCGGATGTAGCGTTGTGTTGATTTTTTGAGCGGACTTTTTGCCTGTTAGGCCATGCAATACCCTCCAAGCCTTCCTGCTAGATATCCTGAAATCGAGTTTTTGTACAGTGTCTTGCCACTTCACCTCTCTGTTCTTATCAAGCGATTGCAGTAGTTTAGCGCCAGTATCATGGTCTCCCGAGTTTTGGTATTCGCGATAGAGTTCTTCGCTTTCTGCGTTCCAGCCCGCTATGTATTGCTTCCTGTAACCTCGAGGGATGCACGATTTTGCGGCATTAATAGCTAATTTGACGAAATCATCATAGTTTTTCGGGATTGGGTCTAGATTTGCTGCATCAAGCGACGAGTCCATACGGTTCTTAAACTGGTCCCAGTTTGCCCGCACAAAATTCCATCGCGGCAGCGGCATGGAATTCACCAAGGGAATCCTGATGCCTACTTCCAGCAGGATTGGTCTGTGTTGGCTGTTGGGGAAGCCTGCAAGCACTGAACGTGACGTACTAAGTGGTTGGCCAAATGCATCTTTAGTTACAAAGGTTAGATCAGGATTGTAGTCTTTGCCCCATCTGGCAGAGTGGAAGGTTCCTCTATCCTTTGCATCAAACACCAAGTGCATATCCGAAACATCCGCCCAGTCCGACAGCGCCGCACCATTTTCATCCGTTTTGTTGTATTTCCAAGAGGTGTGGTGACTGTTAAAATCTCCAGCGAATATGCTCGGATGCGGCAAACAGGGAAGAGAGCCAGGAGGCCATGACACCAGTGGTGGCTTGTAGACGTTCACAATATTTATGTTGTTCAGTTGGACGGTGACTGTAGAGATATTACCTCGATCCCCGGCCGCGACCGCGCGCACTCCGGAGAGGCCAGTCCTGGCGTATGTCGCAATGCCATACTTAGCGTGATGGATTGCCCTGACTACAACATAACCCGGTATGCATCCCCTTCTGTCGAGATCCTGTTCATCTCTAGTGTGAGTTTCCTGGATGTTGACTATGTCGATCTCATTTTCCCGCAAGATTTTTTGCAGGTAGTCACATTTGGCTTCACTTATGCCTTCAATGTTTAGTTGGCAGATACGGACTGAAGGTCCAACATCTTTAGTCTTTTGGTCCTTAAAAGGACCTTTGTGACTTGAAGTTGCCATGAGTTTTTATTTTTTTATTTCCTACGCGTATCGCCTCAATTTAGTTACTCGTTTAGCACCTCCCAGGGGACACGTGCAGGGTGCGATCGGAAATTCCCTGCGGACGCGAGTAACAATCGTCCCCCATTGATGCAATGAAATACTGATATAGCTAGAGTCTGGCTAACGAAAGAGTGTCCTGGAGTTTCCTTAAAAGTTTTGATCTGGCAACATTATTAAGCTGTTAGTCAAGTGTCAAAGGTACATTTCAAAGTCTGTTGTGGAGATTTATTTTTCAACAATAATTGTTTTAATATGGGTAAAACAATAAAAGTAACGTGCGAAAGCTGCTACATACTATGATCAGTAAGTTTAAACAAAAACGAGAAGAGAAAACAGTTGTTTTCCATGAAAATAAACAATGTTTAGGTGCCATCTCGAACTTTTTAGGTTAGTATGACTTTGTAATCTTGATCCTTGTTAACTGAATATTAGACATATTTACGATATCTTTATACTTTTTCTTATGTTTATAGATAATCTTTGGAGATATTGAAGGACTTTGCTAAATTAAAAACATTGTTGGAACGCTAAGAAGCCAGACTCTAGCACATTCGAACCCTGTCAAATCCGATGACACGCCATATAATAATAGCAATCTAAATTAAACTTAAATGGAACGGGTTGCGGACCAGATCGGAGTGCTATTGACATTTCCATTAACGAAGTAATGAGATCAAATTATGGGAGAAACGGACCGATAAAGTCCGAGTTTTCGCTTCTTTATTTAAGGAATGGCAGCTGTGGTTCTTTTGTGAAGAGTTTTTGCGAGTCGGCTGTCGGACTCGCGCACTGAGGGTTCCGTGCAATGCAACTTATTCCCGTAATTTTGCACTAACGAACGGACGGACGAACAGACAGACGAGCAACAAAGTGATCCTATAAGGGTTCCTTTTTTCCTCATGAGGTACGGAACCCTAAAAAGTAGGATAGGTCGGTTTTACCGGAGTACAGTCCCTGTGCAGACCTTGGAGGAAAATACCAGACCAGAACCTAGTTTTGAATCATTATATTTCTCAAGGACGCAGATAAAAAGCTCCTATCGAGCACTTATAAGACTAGTTACAACACAGGAAGGCTAGCTGAAAGGCCTTTTTAAGCGTTTAAGTCCTATAAAAGTCTGCGCGAAAGAAATTTATGTACAGCTAACAGCAGATCAAATGTAACACTTTGGATTTTGGACCGTTCTTATTATCTGCGTCATAAGAGTTGAATTCGTACTGCAAGTGTTACCATTGATCTGCTGTTGTACGTACTATTTTTCGGCCATAATCTGACTTTGATAGGACTTGAGCGCTGATAAAAATCGTTGCAGCTAATCCGGCTGTGTTGGAACTGTACGCAGCACTGGCTGTTTCTTTTTATAACAATCATACGTCTGAGTGACATCGACCGTCAGAACGAATAAACAGCAAACACATAAATCTGAAAAAACGCCCGTAGCAATGCATGCGACAAAAACTACGGTGATTTATTTCTGATGTGAATTTTATAGGCAGCTTTTGTTACGAATAGAGATCGCTCTATTTTTAAATAGTATTTAGGTATCATAGTTGACCAGCCCCTCTAGGCAAAGGGCATAGAGCTTCGTTAACGCTAGTACTGGGTGTCCAAAAAGGGTGTTGGCAGTTTATATCCGAAAATCAAAAATACATATAAATTTTTTTCTATTTGGAAAAGTACATAATGGACAATTTACTACGAAAAAATTATTTATTTATTGTTTATTAGAAATTTCACAGCCTTATTTATTACAATTAATATTAGTGATTATAATTATATTAGCCAATTAAGAAATTTCACAGATTAACATTAATTTTAGAGATAGCTTTAAAAGAAGTCAAACAGAAAGAAAAACCATTACAAAACAAAATTATTTAAGCAAATACCTACACAAAACAAAACAAAACAAAAGAGCAGCGCAAATCGAGTATGTTGTGGGGGATTATATTGTCTAAATGACGTCCATTACGATTATTTAGACTAGCACCCCTGAGTGGAGCGTCGTTGTATAAGTAATAAAATGGAATTACCTCGTCATCGAAAGCGTCCGGATCGGCCATCGTCACAGTCTTCTTCTTAGCCACTGTTGCGAGCGCGCCGCCGTGACGTCACCGACGCCCGCGCAGCCCGACGTCACTCCCACCAATCACACGCACCCGCGACTCTCATTGGTCAGCGCATTGCGCTCACACTGTCATTGGTCTACAGTTCTGGAACAAAGATAGGGTAGTTTTAAAAAGGCTGAATGGACAAAATGCTGACAATTGCCACAGTATAGTAAAAACGCAGGCTTAAATTCTGAAACTAGATTTATAGGAATGGAATTTTTCTTGCAAACGAAAATCTAAAATTTAAATAAAATTCAGATTTTTTGTCATGACCGGAATTTGAACCAAAAACCTCACTACTCACTGCCCAAGTGCTTTCAAAGTCAGATTATTACAAAAAAAATGTTCGCACAGACTTTAACAGGAATTGAGCGCCTAAAATAGACCTTGAAGCTAACCTTCCAGGGGTTGAAACCACAAAGGAACCAACATACATAAGAGAAACATTACCCTCCTCTTTCCCGGCAGTCGGAAAGTACGAAACTCGATAGACGGAAACGAGCTACGCCAATGTCATGCCAAAAAAATTAAATGTCAAAAACAAAAATTAAATTTAATCAGCTATTACTTTTATTACGAAGTAAAAGCCATTATGGTTAAAATGTAATAAAATTTCCATTATAAAGTGACAGGAAAATTAGATTAATGTTGAGATCAGTCAAGAAAACAAAAGGTATTTTTGTTGGAAAGTGGGGTCGGAAGAAAAATGTGAATTATCTTCTGGGCCACTGAGCCTTTCTTTATTATACCTAAGTTCAATTTCAAATAGATTGTAAAACTTAGGATTTCGTAATCACATAAAGTTGTTTGTTTTGGTTTATTGTTTGTAATTTTTTTATTATTATTCCTTTATTTCTTTTTTATCTTATTCAATATATTTATACATTTCAATATCAAAAACAAATAGAAAAATATATAAATATAAAAAATAGCCACCCACCGGCAGCGGGATGCATCATCCAAGCTGCCGGAGGTTAGGATCCCAGAGTGAGGAACCTCCTCACAATGCGTGCCGTGTCCAGCAGCACTGCCTTCTGCATCCGGCCCTTGACCCTTATTATTATTATTAAAACTGTCTAAATTGGATTACATAATAAACAGTCGAAGACAGAAATAAGTATACAGGGGGCCTCAATAAGGTTGAGATTTTCTCAAAAACTACTGGACCGAATTTAATAATTCTTTTACAGTTAGATAGTCTTAACTTTTATCTATCAATCAGTTAAAGATTTTTTTGCAATAGATCAAGTAGTTTTTGAGAAAATCACAAACTTAAAAACTCTCCTGTACACCTTTCTCTGTGTTCCACCGTACATAATCAGACAATAACCAGAAAAGTGGTAAAGACTATTATTAACAGAGTGGAAATGGTGCAGATAGTCATGGTCATTATACATAGACTCATGATAATATTACAGAAACGCATGATAGTGATACAAAAAGTCATAATAATGGTACATAAACTCATGAGCTGTTATTCATAAACCTAGTTAAACCTCACTTAAATCGTGTTGCTATCCCTTTCACACTTCGTAAAAAACCATAGAAAGGAACAGGGAGCCTAAACGGGTGGCGTAACTTTAAATAACGTTTATGAATACGAGCCATTGTCTGTAAAAACATTTACTAGTGAAAGAATTTTGGTGGCGCAGAGGTGGAGGGCTCGGTGGTTAGGTTAGGTTAGGTTACGATACGGAGGACCTAGGTTCGATCCCGAAAGGCTTGAATTTAAAGCATGCGTAATCCATAAATCACGCTGGTTTGGGCACTTAGAGATGATGAAAGAAGGGAAACGAAAGGAATACATAGAGCGAATGTTGATGGAAGGGTCGGCAGAGGTACACATAATAATAATGGCAAAGAAACTCTTGGTAATGGCACTTATAGGTAATGTTACAGAAACTCATGAGAATAATACAAAATATCATGATAAGGGTACAGACAGACCCACGGTAGTGGCACAGAAACTTGTGGTAATGGTTGTGTGACAGCGTAAGCAGCGCCTAAACTTTATAACGATTCAGAAGTTGCAGCGTCGTGCGGCCCTGGTGAATTAATTCCAGATCTCCTGCAGAGCCTGAGATTAAGTGCGCTTTAATTAAAAACTCGCAAATACCGCCGACGAGAGCCTGTGGTTATTATCTCTATATCTATTAAAGTAATGTGACGTAGTAGAGGACATATACCATGTGCTAATGGAGTGTGTGCGGAACGGGACTCTCAGAAGACAAGCATTTGTTGACTCCAACATGTGGGAGGTTGGTGTGTGTAACAGCTCACTAGCGTCCCCCATGTAGGACCAGGCCAAAGAAATGTACAAACTTGTTAAATTTGTATGTAAGTAGTTCACTTCACTTCACTTTTTAAAATATGGCTTCTACCGTGGCTGGCACAGTAATTTTGCCAGTGTTTGAGAAAATGCACGGTTAAACGAAATAAACCAAAAAAAAACGTTACGTCATCCAACAAAACAATTGGAATGTTATTATAGAGCGTCATGGTCGCGAAACGACAAAGCTCTTAAATAAAGAAGAAAAAACTATTAAAGTAAATACGGTACGGCATGTTTAACCTGGGTACGGCATGTTTAACCTGGGTTAAAAAAAGGAAGGCACACTCCCATAAATTAAATTAAAACCTACTTGTTGTATACAACGTGTTACATAGTTGGCGAAATACTCGTGAGCCGTGACGTTAACGTAACTACACTTCACTAATTACTTAGTCCAAATGACGAACTTTATCCAACTCTAAAGTGAAGTCGTTTGGCGTTTACACGCCGTGTTTCTAGTACAATGTTTTCACAGCCAATAATGATACATTTTAGGCTTCAGTTAAGGAAGCCTAAACCTTTTGCCTAAGTTATATGTTTGTTAATTGTCATTGTAATTTATTAAGACTGTTTTTATTTCTTATATGTATATACTTAATAGGCAATAAATGTTATTCTATTCTAAGGATAGATAATAAAACGTGTCAAACTGTCAAGTACGTTTAATGGTTTACTAACCACTGTTCTGTCACACTGGGTGAAGTATAGGAAAAATAATTCCTGACGTTCGCACTAGTGTACTTATTATTAAATGTCATTTGTTTTAGTTTTAATGGTAGAACCAGGAACAAATAACATTGCCTTTGGTGCTATCATTCGAAATAGGTATGCAATAGGACAATGCAATAGGATAACTGGCAAAAAACATTGTGTGAAATTAAAAAAAAATAGTATCGTTTTGCAGAAATATAATTTAAAATTTAGATACATAGAAAATTGCATCTGGCAACCCTGCTCGTAGCAACGGCAACCTACTAAACAACCTCGTCTTATTATGGCTTACATTGATCTCCTGTTTTTCAGAAATCAGAAGAAAATTCAGCTATGTGACTTAAAAGTCCATAGTAACCACATACCACTTACCCCATAGACCTGTAACAGGAGGGCGTTCGTGTCTGCCCGCACATGAACGCAAAATTGCTTCGCGACACGTGTAACCCACATAATTATCGACATGGACGCATCTCTTTAATACGGCACCCCCTGTCCCCCGCTTCGTCTCTATGCGCTCATCGTTGACATAATTTTTCGCTTGCTTTGTAACGATTTCATATCTATTGGGTAAGTAGTCTGTGCTAATAACAGAACTGGCCGGGTTGCTCCTAAATTGTCCCACATAAGTTAAATGATCCGCATCCCAGTAACTTGGGACGGTCGGGCGCGCCGCAATTTGCTGCACTCATGAAGTAGAAGCAAGGAAATCGATGGAGTTAGCTAAATTTATTTATTAAGTTAGACTCGACTGTTTGTCAGTTGCCAAAGTCATGTTACATTCATAAGATATCATAGTCTTATATCTTCCTCCAGAGGAGTTGCCATAGCGTCGTCATCCGGAATGTCAGCGTCCTTTTCTTCTGCCACAGAGAGAGAGAGTGAGTCACCGTAGCGTCACCCTGGATAAAGTTTACATTGAAGAATCCGCTCTTGCACGAAATAAATTCGCGTCTTTTGTTTTTCGTAGTTTGAATTTTCAGTAGAAGTCGACCTGTCTCTTTCCGACGTATGAGAATGAAAGTGACTACAATGGAGACAAGCCCTTGTAGCACGCGTCAATGTTAACGATCGACGCAACGCCGCGGAGCTGTCAAACTGACTTTATTACAAGGTTTGACATTAGTTTGACAGCTCCGCGGGGCGTTGCGTCGATCGCTATAACACCACCCCGGTCCCCATACCAAAATATACTTTAGGCTCTCTGCATCGCGCGCGGTGGAATTTTTTTCCTTCATGGCAACACTTATCGAGAACTTTTAGCGGCCAAGTTACGGCTTCATTAAATTAAACTTGGCACGGCTAAGGCACTGCCAATAGTCGGCAGGAGGTTGGGTAATAACCGAATCCAGATAGTAACTTAATCAAGAAGACGATAATTATTTCGTAAAATGTTATTCTTATTATTTAATTATGGACATGCTCATCGCTGATATGTCCACTTCACTGCGTTTGTAAAGTCTGTCACTTAGTATTATTATTCTTGTTAATAGTTTTAAAATAACTGTACAATTTGTTATTGAATGCGTTAACTGAGATGGCAGAGACAACGTCGTCTGGAAGTGAGCCCCGTATTAATAGTCTGAGCTCAAACCCAAGAGCGAATTCAGCTGATAAACTCTCAAGACGTCATCACTATCTCAAGTAATGTCATTTATTAATAAACCAATATTGAGGGCGTATCGCGCCGTGATGTCTTTCTCAAGTCGCGGATCGCCTGCAATCAGAACGCCTGCAATCTTGAGAACTGAGTTTTGTTTATTATTACGGCGTTACTCACGGGATACCCGATTCCAAAAGCGCGTTTTAAGTTACGTGTTTTAAGTTACGTTTATTAATAGGAACGGCGTCTTAAGGTCGTTCTCAATATTAACTTTTGAGCTGAGAGTGATTTATTATTACGGGCCTGGCCTGAACCACTCTGTTGCTCAGGAAGTGACGAGCGACATTGGTGCTGAAGGTGGTGCAGTCTAATTTCATGTGGTGTCCTCGCAGCGGTCGTGTGTCTGTCATATTAAATATTGCCTTATTGAAGTCTGGGAGGTTGTATCTGAAGGTCAGGATTTTAAATGTTTCGATCAAATCTCCTCTCAGTCTTCTCTCCTTCAATGTGGTGAGCTGCAATATCCTCAGTCTCTCTTCATAGGGCTTCCGTCTTAAGGTGAATGGTTGGTGAAATGTTTTCGTTAACAGCTGGTAAGTGTTGATCGTTTTAAAAATAGGTTACTGAACCTATTACCTACTGAGGTACGGTGGAACACAGAGAAAAGTTTTTAAGGTTGAGATTTTCTCAAAAACTACTTGTGACCTATTGCAAAAATTATTTCACTGTTTGATAGATAAAAGTTAAAACTATGTAACTGTAAAAGAATTAAGTATTAAATTCGGTCTAGTAGTTTTTGAGAAAATCTCAAACCTATTGAGGCCTCCTGTATACTTATCTCTGTCTTCAACTGTACCTTAGTTTTTGACAAAAGCTAATCTTATGGTGGTACTTCACTTGGCTATTCGTATTCGCTATTGGATGTTTGTCGTATTTGTCAAATACTTGACGTACAGTCGACAGCAGATCAATGGTAACACTTGTAGTACGATTTCAAGTCTTACGACGCAAATAATATAGTGTTGCCCAAATGCAAGAACAAGACGAGACTTAGCCAGTCACGCCAATACACCTGGTCTTGGTCTTGCGCTCCCAGTCTTGGTCTTGGTCTTGCAGCAAGAGTCTTGCAAGTCTTGCAATTACCTATTAGTCTATTGCTATTTATTAAAGTTTATTTTGCATGAGTATACCTACGCCCTGTGGCGGCAATCTAATAGTGTCAAATGTTGTGATTTCGGCGCGGCGGCAACGATTGTTGTATATGATTTCAAAAGAAGCCGCCTGCGCGTGTATTATAACCATGTACTTCCGAAAAGCGGCAAATTTCTTTGAGAAGTAAGTACAAAACCTTTGATGCCGCATTATCAAAGTGCCGATGGTTAAAACATAACTATGCATGCACTCAGTTTGATTTTAATGGATATTTTTTTATTCGCTATGTAGGTATGTTTATGGTATTAGTCGTAATGCGCATAGGTCCAGTTTTTCATATTCTTTGATACAGTTTTTTACGTCTCATAGAATTCCTAAGCGTACCTATACACCGAACTGTTACACCTAACTACTCCGTGAAATAGCGCTAAGTCCTAGCTGCAAGACGCAAGAGTCTTGCAGGCTTAGTCTTGTTCTTGCTCAAGTCTTGCACGGTCAGTCTTGGTCTTGGTCTTGCTAAAAATACGCGGTCTTGTTCTTGGTCTTGGTCTTGCAAAAACGCAAGAACAAGACCAAGACTGCAAGACCAAGACTGAATTTGGGCAACACTAAAATAATAGGAACTGTCGAAAGTAAAAAGTGTTACCATTGATCTGCTGTCGACTGTACATACAAATAAGACGAATGTTTTGTCAAGAATACCAACCACACATGGCAATTACGACAAATACGCAAATACGAATAGCCAAGTGATTTGATACCATCAAATGAGGCCCCTACATACTTTTCTTCGTTTATACACACCTACACTCGAATCAATCTTTCGTCAGTCGGATAAAATGGCGCTAATTTGAACCAAAATACCCAATTTGCTACCAGCTCGTGTCCGAAATAAACAAATGTAGGTAATTGCGAGTAATTATTGGAAAACAATGGGCAATACTAATTATACTGGACCGTATTTTATGTCACAGCCGGAAAAATACCGGTCAAGTGTGAACTCAGTTGAGAAAGATGAGGGTTTCGTATAAAAGAGCAAAGGTAAAAGTTTTGTGCGTCTAAATAGAAAAAAAATATCGTCACACCTAAGCTGATTTGTGTTCGGTTATCCATTTATTAATTTAAAATAATATTGCCGCCAGCATTTTGGGCACGTTACCGGACAACAGGGATCGGTTGAACTATCTGTAATATAAGCCATTCAGATAGTTCAACCGACCTATTGTATATTAGTTTTTAGTTTAGTTTATATTTTCTAGGTTAATATTATAATAGTTATTTTTAATTGTTTTATGAATAAATACCTATTATAAATAATATTGTATGATATGTCATTCGTTATGTTACACGAAACATTACGCAGCGATTAAGACGATTCTAACGGTACCTTAAAATCAATCAAGCCAATTAACGTAAGATTAATCCACGATTTAATCTTACAGTTCTTAACGAAGGTATGAAAGTGATAAACCACGGTTTAAGGGAAGTGAGGTTAAACTGGGTTTCTGGCGAACAACATTAGACATATGTAGTCTATCCACAAAGTAATCAACATACATACACTCAATCTTTTGACAGTCGGGTAAAAAACGTAAACAGTTTCTCACATTGTTTTGTTAAATAAGGCGTAATAATCCGAAATTATACTCATTTCACTGTACGAGGCAGTAAACAAAGATTAAACGAGAGTTTCGAGTTTACCTTTACGGGACCCTAAAATTTAATTAAACGGAGCGTGTGAGATGTTTTAATGACGTCATTTGTTTCATGCAATGAGTTTTTTTAACAGAAACAGGGGATAAAATACGTATTTAAGAAAATTTGGTTTTCTGCAAGTAAAATAAGTAGACAGAATATAATTACTGCACATAGATTGCGGTCCGGACATATTCCATCAAAATCTTTTGCATTCTTAATGCGCAAAGTTGAATCTGCGAAGATTGTGGGACCAAGGAAGACTTGCAACATATTTTGATGGAATGTGTCCGGTACGCGACTAAAAGAGAGCATGTTATCAATAGTTTAGGTTTATGCAAATTAGATGTAGGTATATTCCACGGCATTTTAGCTGAGCCAACTTCAGGCCCAGCTAAAATGCTGTTCTCGATCTTTTATAAAATTTAAGTAGATAGGTTAAATTAGAATAGGTACGATGGGATTGGCATCGTCACTTTATGTGTACAAATATCCCTAAACAATTATATATATATAAATTAGCTCGTCCTTGGCTTTCCTTGGTTTAATTGTAAAATAAATAGGAACGTTCTAACACAGAGAAACGTGTATAGTAGAGCTTTTAAGGTTGAGATCGTCTCAAAAACTACTTGAACTATTGCAAGATTTCTTTCACTGTTAGATAGATAAAAGTTAAAACTATGTGACAGTGAAATAATTATTGAATTCGGTCCAGTAATTTTTGAGAAAACCTCAACCTTTTTGAGGGCCCCTGTATACCTCTGTCTATCTCTGTCTTCGATTATCGGTTTCGAAGGAGGATCATTTTTTTCTATTCGCCGATAGAACGATTTTTTCGCAAATGACCATGCCAGATTCTGCCCCACCATCAACCGCAAGTTGTACAAGATAACGAATAAATGTAAAAATATCGCCGTTTTTTATTAAAATTATTAGTTTAAAATAAAGTTTTGTACAAGTTGCGATTCGAAAAAAACAGCTTAATTAAGAATTAAGAAAATAGTAAGAAATCGAAGCGATTTATTCATTGTTTTTGTTATTATTCTATAGGAGTTACGAGAGTAGTAGAAAATAAATGATACTGATTATGATTATGCAATATGAAACCTGTAATAAGTCCCCAATGATAGGTACAGCTTAAATGGTCACGTAGTTTTGTAGGCAAAGCTCCATTGAAATGTGGCAATGTCTTTTTACCTTGAAAATGTTAAGGAATTGGTTGTACCTAGATACACATTTAAACTAGACCCAGAGACAAGGCAGAGTGCAGTTTGAATTTGTAATGTCTCGCCGTCGGAGCTGTTTTGTATGCGAGGTAGAGTGGAGTAGTCTCTCTGTAGGGTCGTCAACGGCAGTAAAACAAGAGTACTTTTCAGAGTTTTTACAATGCTTAGCTAATTCCATGCAGTCCTGGATTTGATATTAGGCCGTATAGGCCGCGGCCTAGGCGCGGCAGCGGCCTAGGGCGGCAGATTTTAGAGGGCTTCTCGGCGGTGGGTGCCAATAAACTTACGTGAAATTAAGTGTAATGTGAATCTACATGTTTAATAATAAATCTTATCTTATCTTAATATCTATCTGTACCTTTTTTTTACCCAGGTAAAACATGCAAATCATGTGTCACCACGCCCGGAGGAGCGTGTTGGTTATGTCGGGCTCACCGCTCTGAAGGGGCAGCATACCGACTACTGTGATACATCCGCGACCCGACTAGCGCCCGAGCAGTCCCCATTGTGGGCTGTACTAGCCCACAATATATAATCCATACCTATCTGTACCTAACCTAACCCACTTGCATACGTAAAATTGTTTGTTGACTAATGCAGGCCTAGGTAGGTAAATAGATACAAGTGATTAATTGATAGGCAAAAGGGGCGGCATAAAGGGAAGTGGCCTATACTTAATAAAAGTATAAATCCGGCCCTGATTCCATGACATTTTGTAGTGATCTTGTATCATGCTAATTTTAATCGTCGCTGAGCGAGGGGTCCCGCTCACTCTTACACGATGTATCGTAGAAGCGATAGTGGCATACGTGTCGTCCTGATCATGGCCCGCAATGTAAGGGGAAGGGCCCTAACATAACAATCTATTTTTGTCTTGTAGTTTAGTGGCTAAACCCAATCTATTGTCAGAGTTAGTCAGGCCGTCTAATCCTCTGACATGACTGCTGCCGAACGACAAACTAAAGCCAACTGCTTAACAGTCGCAGATAAAAATGTCTTCAACGGTCACCCATATACATAGATACATACATTGTTCAACGTTGCTTTTTTGTACAATAATTTTCATCGCATATTCGCAAAAAACTATGAGCCCGTCAGTGCCCCAACAAGGGGAAATAAAATTAGGCCGTTGATGTTGGCAACCCTAGGTCTGCACCGTCCAAGGTGCCTATACTAGTGCCTGCACCGCTCTGAGTGCATAGATAAATGCATTCACATGAGCGGGTGCCGAGTAGATGTCGTTTCCGTCAGCAGGGGAATAATTTTAAAGTTCCAACTCATTTATATGCTAGCACTGAATAACTGCCTCCTGTTTTAAAAGTACTATAAAGTTAGTTACCGTATTTTTCTATACATAAATAAAGGAAAGGAATATGATTTGTTTAGATTCGGCTTAGAACACTAAACTAGTTATTTTTCATGTTGTCGGCGTAATTTTTAATGTGTCAATAAAGCAATTGACGCATTGTATTATAAAATCAATTAAATTCACTAAAATTAATAACCAATAATTACTTTTATAAGTAATTAAAACAACTCTTCTTTTAAGAATTATTTAAAACGAAGCTATACAGGTTGATTGGAAATTCGATACATTCCTTGAAAGGAGTGATCAAATTGAGAATAAAATTGATTAAAGTGTTAATAATAGTATTTTTTTTTTTAATTACACATTTGCGACCCCTCGTTAATAGGGCCTAATTTGTTGCAAAACACCTCTAGTATCACCCCTTTCAAGGAATGTATCGAATTTCCAATCACTGTATAAGTGTTTAAAGTTATCACAGTGAGGATATCGTTAAGAAAAACGTTGCAAAATTGATGCCCTGGGGGAAATAATAAGGTCGATATTAATAGACAGTTTTGAGTGCGTCCTGAGTTTGAGTTTCTTACAACAGTCAAGATTCTGATATCAAACAATATTGACAGCCTTTAAGGGCCTTCCATGAGCCAACTAGCGCCGCCAATCTTAAAGAAATAATATCTTACAAATTATTATATTTTATTAAAAAAGCTATGTACACAATCTTTATTAGGATAAGCAATTTTTAATACCTATAAAATACATGGCATAATAGCGACAAGCAAAGTTGTAGTTCTCAAATGTGCCAAAAACGGCCGTTCTTCGCAATTATGCGAACTACAACTTACCGACATTGAATCACGTTTTAAATAAGCATTTAAAAAATAGTATTTATCGTAATAAACATTATGTACATAGCTTTTTTAATAAAATTGATTAAAGTGGAAGATATTATTTTTCAAAGATTGGCGGCGCTAGTTGGCTCATGGAAGGTACTTAAGAGCGAACTCACGCTCAAATCGTGCTTACAACTGACTTTGAATGTCGACCTAAGCATGTAGTGCCAAAAACTCCATATGGTTTTATCCCATTCTCGGGAACGAAGAGACGAAGGGTGACTTTATATCCCATGGATAGGGCCTTCCAAGGAAATCGGCTGAAATCAGGGGAGCAGGAAAACATATTCCGTTTTATGATTTTGCACTTCGAGGATCGCTGTATCTTTAACCCTTTTGCCTCTATAAAATGAAAGAATAACCCTTCCGCCATAATTGGGACGCTCGCAGCGAATTGAGTCGCGCCATGCAGAAAACTTACGATAGTTTGAAGGAAGTTATTCTTTTTCACAATCTATTTTGTTATCAGTTCATAATATATTAGTTGAAAGGGTTGTATGTAGGTACTATGGAACACAGAGAAAGGTGTACAGGAGTTTTTAAGGTTGAGATTTTCTCAATAACTACTTGACCTATTGCAAAAATTCTTTCACTGTTTGATAGATAAAAGTGAAAACTATGTAACTAATAACTGTAAAAGAATTATTAAATTCGGTCCAGTAGTTTTTGAGAAAATCTCAACCTTATTGAGGCCCCCTGTATACTTATCTCTGTCTTCGACTGTACCTAACTGGGAAAGAGAAAAATAAAGCTCATTAAAAATGTTTATTAGGATGAATACTATTTTTCAATATACAACATGGCATAATTGCGAGAAGCTAAGTTGTAGTTCACAAATGTGCCAAAAACGGCCGTTTTTCGCAATTATGCGAACTACAACTTACCGAAATTGAATCACGTTACAAATAAGCATTTAAAAAATAGTAATTATCGTAATAAACATGTCGTAAATAGCTTTTTAATTAAAATTGATTATATTGGAAGATATTATTTTCATTAATTAAATAAAACGGTAATACACGTAATAATTACGGTGTTTAACACGGTAATTCTCGTTTTATCTAATTAATATGTATACAAACCGTGAAAGTTTAAAAAGTGATATTATTTTTTTAAGATTGGCGTCGCTAGTTGGCTCTATGAAGGCCCTTAAGTATAGATATTGTGCGACTCGCCCAGTAGTCCTTAACAATAAACAAACAAACGCCAAATTGTCATCCCACACAAGTAAAGACATCGCTTCGCAGCGAATCACAACAAGAATCATAAACATTTTGCTTCAAGGCGGCGTTTTAGCATAATCTTCTTTATTTCCAGTCGATATATCACTCGGCGAGAGGCTTCGGCGGATCGGAAAATACACCCTGTGGGGATGAGTTACGATACTTTCGATACATGGATGATATAGGGAAGGTGGTTTATGTTAGGGAAACACGAGTGCATATTCCAAATGATAGATAGATAGATAAAGCATTTATTCATTTCTACAACACACAATACATATACACAGAAGAGATACACAATTGGTAGATTCAGCGGTCGTGGGACGACGTCGGGTGCAAGAGTATTCTTGACAGACTTGTGGAAGAGGCGACAGGAGCGGACGTCGCGAGGTTGAGGGCTGTGACGCGGGTAGCGTCGGGAGCGTGGTTACACGCCATACCCTCTCCACACCTGGGCACCCTACTCGACAGCGACTCACTCCGTGTTGCCGTAGCTCTCCGCCTGGGCTGCAATGTATGTGAACCTCATCGATGCATTTGCGGGTCCATGGTGGAAGCCGATGGGCGTCACGCATTGAGCTGCTGTCGGTGCTCAGGGAGGTTCCCTCGCCATCATGCCCTCAATGATATCATCCGGAGAGCCTTAGTGTCAGCCAATGTGCCTTGTGTACTGGAGCCCCCGGGGCTCAGCCGCACGGACGGCAAGCGGCCCGACGGCCTTACTTTGGTGCCGTGGCGGGAGGGGAGGTGCTTGCTGTGGGACGCGACCTGTGTCAGTACATTCGCGGCCTGCCACCTGGGCCGCACGACGCGTACGGCCGGGGCAGCAGCGGAGTTCGCAGCCGCCAGGAAGCGCGAAAAGTATGCCGCTCTCCAGCAAAATTATCTGTTTGTTCCGTTCGCGGTGGAGACGACGGGTTGCTGGGGGGCGGATGCCATACAATTTGTCGCAGACATTGGCCGTCGCCTTAGAGAGAGGGGTTGTGACTCTCGCTCCGGGTCCTACCTGGTGCAAAGGTTAGCCATAGCTATACAGCGCGGTAACGCCGCAAGCGTTATGGGTACCTTTGCACCGGGTATGACAAGGGGCGGGTTATTTGACTGACGAAGGTTTACCGGATATTTTAGTTTTAAGTTTGACATTGTATTAAATTGTTTTTTATTTAATATAAATTAAATAATATTGGTAGATAAATATAGATAACTAGAATAAAGAAGGTTACAATATTGAATTATACAATAATGAAAGTTGAACAAAACAAACAATATTTTAGGTATTGTCGGTGTGTCGCAGCAATGAATGGGCGCTGACTCAGCATGTTGCTATCAAAAATCAAGTCAAATTGATATTAAAATATGTCTATCAAAGTCAAGGAATGGACTCGACGAATGCTCTTATACATCGGGATACCTCAAACAAAAGAACATGTCGTCGCTTGTAGTATCAATTGGTGTAAGGGACAATATACGATTTTTCAGGAGAAGCAATCAAAGTTTTTTTTTTGAGTTCATTCATAACTTTTGCTCTATTTAAGCTTTTACAGTCTGGGTTTTACCGAAATACTAACAATCGCAGCATCTACGCATTCAGTGTGTCTAGAAAGCTCTTAGTTAACGAGAAAATGGTGTCCCTAACAATATATTATTTTTTTATTTGTCCTTTACTTGAATCTGCACTCAAGCAACTGTAAATCTATATAGATACTATATAGTATTTCGATGATAGTTACATTATTTTGGATACTGTTGCGAGGTAGTTACAACAATTTGATTTTTATCTTTATAGGTGAATGTGCCTTTACCCTATCATTTTGCACCAGAATCAAAAAGCCAGACAGGAAAATTGACAGTGTAACGGACACATTTATTTAAATATAAATTTATTGAATATACCATTCGAAAGCGCAGAGCGCGGCGAGTCGAGCTGTATATTTAACTCATTTTTGACAAAATGTCCCTTACCCCAATTGATCCTACAAGCGACGGTGTAATCCACTAATCCGCACTAGGTCCGTATGGTGGATCTGCCTGAGCTCCCTTGATGTAAGGAGGTCTGCGTCCCAAAGGTAGAGAGAATAAGTATCGGCAGGTAGAAAGAAAGAATAAATAGTTTGGGTGGCTGGTCGGTTGGTCCATGCCTCGGGCGATGCCAGGGCTGGCAGTTACCTCTCACAGCGGCTTAGCATTACCATACATCGATGCTACGAGCGTCCTGCCCCTGTAGCGCGAGTCAGCGTTAGCGACGCAACGCCCGCGGAGCTGTCAAAATGACATTATTACAAGGCGTTTGACAGCTCCGTGGGCGTTGCATCGATCGCTAATGTGAACAGCATTCAACAGAACGACGACGTGTTCGTTTTTTAGTTTTTAATTTTTTTTTTAATAAACAGTTATTAAGCTAGTTTCAGATGGAGGGATGACCTTCGCAAAATGGCTGGCAGGGACTGGATGCAGAGGGCCGAGAGTAGGGTTGATTGGCGCGCTTTGGGAGAGGCCTACGTCCAGCAGTGGACTGATACGGGCTGATGATGATGAAGCTAGGTTTAAGCCGTTTTATATACCTATATGTAATGTTGAGACCATCAGACATTTCACCAAATTATCGATTATTGTTTATAAACAAAACCAAAAAGAATCAGTTTCAGTAGTTCATTGCCCAGTTCCATGATGGAGTTATATTTTCACGCTACGACAGCATCTATCTACGTTCCTATGTAAAGGATATTGACTAAACCAGGCCTAGCCTTTATAGAGCCGTACTGTTCTTGTTATTAGATGTATGTAAACTTTAAATATATAATACTCCGGAAGGCCTGCAAATGCCTTTATTTTAAGGAGTACATACGAAAAATATTTCGAAATAGGTCTTCCCTTCATTACGTAGTCGCGCTTAATACGCGGATGAATTATGTATGGGCTGAATGAAATCGATGAAAAATGAGCATGCTTGAAACAATGGACGTGGATGGAACATTTGCATTATGACCTTGAAATGAACAAGAGTATGAACATAAGGACATGTCCATACTTAATAAGCCTCAACCTTTAATAAGGTTGAGGCTTTTTCGAAAAACATTCAGCTGATTTTAAAATTTCATTTACAATTACTTACCTAGTCGGTAAATCTAGTAGTGAAAGAATTTTTACAATCGGACGAGTAGTTATTGAGAAAAGTTCAACCTTGTGAAACCCCCTACTCTGTTTTACAGCCGCACCAGAGACTCGCAGGCTTCGCAACGACAGTGACAAAGATGCCGATGGGCTGAAAACTCAAGTAGCTCAATGTATGTCAAAATAAACGACAATATTTTAATTTTTTTAATACTAAACTTGTCAAAAGAATGTCTTAAAGCACAAGGAAATGTTAGATAATGCGTAACAAACACATAATAAACGGGGTACATCACTATTTAACAAATACTTTGACAATGTAACCAGAGAAACCCAAGCACTTGTGACTACAAGCCGACGCGTCACAACCTGCCCTAGGCGCAGTTTTACGACAGGACGTGTCACCTTGGCGTCCATTTGAGACGCTAAATCTTTTGGCACAGTCCCCGTCGTCCCGGAGATAACTTCATTGTCATTCATGAGAGTTTGTTGGTGGCAAAATTGAATAAATGAAATATTAGAGAATGAGGGGAATGGTTTAAATATTTTCTTTCATGTACCTAGTAATTCATGTACCTAGTATTTCGCTTGGTGACTTTTTTTCTGTAGTATGGCACAAGGTTCAAGTGTTTTAAACCTTGCTTAGATGAAGGGGTAAGCTCCACCATCTTAAACTGATGATCAAAGGACACTCATGATAAGACCAGGTAAAGTTTTTTTATGTATAATAACGCCGCTAAATGAATACGGGCGATAATAAAAGTACTTAAATACTATTATATTATGTAAATGTATAAAATAAATATGGTAAGTATTTATACGTGAGTACGATATTATAAGAAGATATGAAGTGATTATGTATATAAATAGAGTACATATTTGTATAAATATCAGTGTACATAAATATAATGTTAATTAAAAGTTTCTTTGATTTTGTTGAAACGCGAAGAATCTTCTCTTCACGAAATCCTAATGACACTCGCTGAGTGTTTTTTTTTGATTTTCATTACGTTATATGTTGTAGATGTGTTATTTCATTAGTTTCCGTAGTTAGACAAGGATAAGTGGAGGAAGTGGGTGAGACATTTTCTGGGACAACATATTATTGGCTTGGCTATTAAATAAGTACATAGAAAACTTCTGTGCCAGGGTCGCCATTTAATTGGACATAGGTGTATGAATGAGAGGAATTATTTTTCCTAACCTTGACCCAGGTGTGACAGTCAGAATATAGGAACAATTTAGCAGTTGTAGTTTACCACGAAGACATTACGTTTTGATTGAGTAAGCATCGGTCATTACTCCCTCCCAATATTGATTGACTTGATTCACGTCCATTTACTTCGTCCAAGGTGAATTTACACTATTTCTATGTTGGACTTCACCCGTTGACTTGCACGGACAAAGTTTAACCAGAAGAAAAGTTTAAAAAAGCTTCTGTAAAATCTTTCGCGAGAAACTTACACTGAAAATGAATAAAAGATTTGCAAAAGAGTCACTATTCTGTGGCCAACTTGACTGGCAGAGCTTATGGGACTTCTTCCTTTAGGGGACTACAGAAAGTGACGCTAAATATTA
The DNA here is from genome assembly GCA_963506565.1 of Tachystola acroxantha. Taxonomy (NCBI): domain Eukaryota; kingdom Metazoa; phylum Arthropoda; class Insecta; order Lepidoptera; family Oecophoridae; genus Tachystola; species Tachystola acroxantha. Next base: position 3,417,202 of record OY735892.1, on the reverse strand, counting down.
ATTTTATATGGAGAAAAATCGAACTGTACTTATGAGTACGTAGCAGGTGTTTTGTATTTAAAGGTTTTTGTTTTTATACGAATATCAATATGTTGTAGTTTTGAAATAATGATGTGCAAGATCTGCAATTTCAAGCTGGATTCAAGAGTCCACTATAGAGGTCAGGAGTGAACGTGACAGCAGCTGAGCCGCTTCGTCCAGGGTTGAATATGCTTAAAACTACGATAGAATATGAATTATTGTCTTTGTATTATGGTGCCTCCCTGAAGAACTCTGCTATTGTCAAGTTGATCATGCGGCCAACACAAGATCTATCATCATCATCAGCCCGTATCATTCCACTGCTGGACGTAGGCCTCTCCCAAAGTGCGCCACTCAACCCTACTCTCGGCTCTCTGCATTCAGTCCATGCCAGCTATCTTGCGAAGGTCATCCCTCCATCTGGCCGGGGGGCTCCCACACTACGTTTACTCGTTCGTAGCCTCCATTCGAGAACTAGTCTCCCCCATCGGTTATCGATTCTACGACAGATGTGACCAGCCCACTGCCACTACAAGAGCTATCATACGTCCAAAAAAGATTTTTGCCTTTTTTGGTAGTAGATTAAAACAAAATACAACGGTATGTTAAACCTTCACCTTTAGTTAGCAAGTACGAACATAATTCTACAGTTGCTCCTGTAACATGACATTGCCAAATGACAAACTGTCGCGTCCGTAATAAAACTGTACAAATAAAAACCAAGTAGTGTGATAAAGTCAACCTGAAATGTCCCTAACTCACTACTCTGTGACCGAGGATGGATAAGCGGTGACCACAGGTGGCACAAACGCGCAAATATAGCCCCGAGCATTTTGTATACGTGACATGAATTAATCCCACTAGCCTGTCGCCCGAGAACAGTTGTGAAGTCCGTCGTGTGCAAACTAACAGGAGCAATGAATAAAAGATTTGTAAATATCTAAGGCCAAGTGGAGCCAAGCTTTGTGTAGTGAATTTCGGTGCTAGAAACGATGAGAAGCGTCATTGTATAGCTGAACGGGTGGTTCGTCCGTAAACAAAATAACACTACGGTAAATTCAGCACTTCTTTAATAGTGTAACTAAAACAAAACTGTGTACAGACAAGAAAAACTGTAATAATCGGTACAGAACGCGAATTACAATTCAACGCAACGACGCGTCTCCGCACGCTCCGCAACTGATCGTCGATTGTTAAAAAATGCTCATTCGTCTATTGACGCCTTCGAAATTTAAATGAGCGCGCGGGCAAGCATCGCACGAGTTGAGGGCGCTGCTGTGCGACGCTAGTGCGGGGAATGACAGTAGGGATGTCCCTAGGCGCTATAATTGTGTCATTTTTCTACCGCGACTGTCATCTTTTGACACATGAACGGTCTACGCTTGAACGCGATACATTACTGCAGTATTTTAGCAAAGTTGTAACAAAAGTTTTAATATAGACACGCAGTAATGTGTATATTATCTGAGAATTTCATTCGTGGACATGTATTTGGTCCAACTGCAAAAAAGGAACATATTTCAATTGTGTAATTATTTTTTGCAATAATTTTTTATTATTATTTATCTAAAGGTCTGTCTTCATACATAATCAACAACAACAACGTCTTTAACAACATATAGGTATAAATATCCCCACTTTTGGGGCACAGGCCTTCGATTAGAGAGTCCGGGCCATCCACCACGTACAGTCGAAGACAGAGATAAGTATACAGGGGGACTCAAAAAGGTTGAGATTTTCTCAAAAACTACTGGACCGAACTTAATAATTATGTTACAGTTACATAGTTTTACCTTTTATCTATCAAACAGTGAAAGAATTTTTGCAATAGGTCAAGTAGTTTTTGAGCAAATCTCAACCTTAAAAACTCTCCTGTACACCTTTCTCTGTGTTTCACCATACTCGCGGTCTAGATTGGTGGATTACACAAGCCTTAGATTTTTTAAAGTCACAGTTAATCTCTTTAAAAAATAGATAAATAAGATCCTTAATAACATATTGGACCAACTAAGGCACAGAGAATAAAGGTAATATTAGATACCTACTAAAACCACAGACAGATATTTTGAATTTTTATTCTTTAATGTGAACATATGGACTTCTTCAGCCGGCGTTTTACGTAACATCTCTTTGATTCTAAGATCTAAAGCAATGACTTGCAAACTATGAATTATTCATGTTTACGTCTCTTTCCGACTTAAAGAACTTGTAATCACGCTGTCTAGCTCACTCGGCTGTTATGTAAACATAATCCATGTCCAAATGATGAAAGGTAATGGTCGGAGTGGTATTTTTATCTGAAGGAATAATTATTTCAAGAGGTCATTTGAAAAAGTGATGCATGAATCATGCCTTTATGATCCTTGATTTCTTGATAAATGGTAAATTCACTATACCGCAGCCCAAATCAAGTGTCTTATTTTGTAAATAAATATGATCGTCTAATTACTCGTTGTGATGTACCTAACACTGAAGGAACTGATTGATCGAACCTGTTTATCATTGTGAAAATAAAGTGATCCTATCTAATAATGTAAATTCACTATACCGCAGCCCAAATCAAGTGTCTTATTTTGTAAACAAAAATGATCGTCTGTTGTGATGTAACACTGAAGGAACTGATTGATCGAACCTGTTCATCATTGTGAAAATGATCCGATGTGTGTGTAAGTGATCCGATCTAATAATGTGAAAATAACTATGCAATAATCACAGAAAAGCTTAAAATGTTTGTAGAGTAGGGTAGTTTTTGTTTACAAAATAAGACACTTGATTTGGGCTTCGGTTTACATGGGTTAATTATTGACATACAGTTTGATTTTCTCTTGCATATCCGCTGTGCTAGACAAAAATCTAAATGTCACGACCGAGATTCGAACCGGTTACCTCGCCATTCCGTGGCACGCTCTATTCGAAGAGAGCTAGATACCGTGACTAGTACTCGGGTCGGCGAAATCTTTCTCCGTATTTTTTCTTTCTCTGCCACAACCTCTATTCTACTAGCGTTAACGAAAGAACGTCACTTGCTGGCTTATATTTGCTTGGCTATTCCTCCTCTGACTTTATCCGATGTGACGTCACCGGTCAAGCGTATCTTTTACAAAACAAATATTATGCCTTGTGTTAAGAGCAATAAATATCTCGTTCCAACTTCTTAGTGGCACATAAATCTGTCTCACCATAAATAAAAGTCCCTCTTACGAGTTGGGACGGTCGCATGGGCCACCGAATATTGGCCAAAGGGTATATTATTTGCTTATTCTTAAAAATAATCATCATCAGGCCGCATCATTACTTACAACATAAATTATAGTAGAGCCCACCACCAGTGTCTTATTTTGTAAACAAAGATGACTAACATTTTAAGCTTTACTGTAAATATTTCTTATTGGATCCTATCACTATATTTTCACAATGACGAACAAATTCATTCAATGGTATTTTAGTGATATATTACAGCAGGTAATTAGGCGATCATATTTGTTTACAAAATAAGACACTTGCTGTGGGCTAAGGTATACGTGTGTCTATTACTGGGATATTGCTCTGTCTAAAATTGTATAGTCATAACTGCCAGGTCATTAGGGTGCATGTTTACGACAGAAAATCCAACAATGATTGAACTAATTATTATTATAATTTATTTATTGTTTATATATAAACGTTACGTTTTTATATAAACGGATATCACTCACTTATAACCGGATCTGAGAGAGAGAGAGAGCGCAGAGAGCGATCGAACGCAGTTTGCAATTTCTATGAATATTGGCCTTATATTACAAGTAGCTTATTATAAAACTCTATATATCTCGTTATAAAGCATATTTTATTCGTTACTCTACCCTAAAAACCAGTTACTGGAATCAACTGTCGCAGTTTTGATAAACTTTGTTTCGAAACTCTGTCGCGGACAGCTGACTCAATTACGCAAGTTTTGAAACATCCTTTATGTTGAAACTCATAATAGCACCGCAGAAACAGTGTGTGCTAAAAAGCTTTGATGCGAAAACTTCAGTGTTTTGTGTTTCAAATGAAAATTAAGGTCTCATCAAAGACACTGTAAAATCCTTAAAAATATCGAGTTGAAAAAAATAATTAATATTCAATGAAGTAGTAAAAAATTATTTTAATAAATAAACTTTTTATTTTTCAAGATATACCTACACACGCACGAAAACAGAGATAGGTATACAGGAGGCCCCAATAAGGGGTAAAGTTTTTTCTAAAACTACTGGACCGAATTTAATAATTATTTCACAGTTACGTAGTTTTAACTTTTATCTATCTATCAGTGAAAGAATTCTTGCAATAGATCAAGTAGTTTTTGAGATAATCTCAACCTTAAAAACTCTCCTGTACACCTTTCTCTGTCTTCGACCGTACGTTACGCGAAAACAACAAAAGGGTGATATTAATGTCACAAGAAAATATTATCGTCCATTTTACGGTCCACACTGCCTTGTCACACGAGCATATACACATAACTTCCAGGGCCGGACATAGTAGGGCCACTGTTAGATCCCCATTATTGCAGTAATCATTCTCTTTAGAAGGAGATAGGCTCGTGTCTGTAGGATGGCATGACGCATTGCGCAATCCACGAAATTCAAATAATTTTTAAAATAAACTGGATATATGTCTAGATGTTTGAAATTCCTACGCTTTGGTATATTTTGCATTAATAATGGTTTTAATTTAGACGTAAAGTTAATAAATAAAAAATCTTGACCCAAAGTCAAATAGTGTTTTATACCTAATTATGCAATTTAATATTTGCTCGTTACCATTGTTACTAATTATGGTTTATTCATATCATTGTCATCGTACGGTCTAACACAAACTCGTGATATTTTAAACTTTATTATGTTTGATCTACGTGGAAGCATTCTAAATCTACTATGACCAAAGTGGAATAAGCCGAGAAAGGTGTACAGGAGAGTTTTTAAATTTAACATTATCTCAAAAACTACTTAAGCTATTGCAGGAATTATTTCACTGTTAGATAGATAAAAGTTCAAACTACGTAATTGTAAAAGAGTTATTAAATTCGGTTCAGTAGTTTTTGAGAAAATCTTAATCCTAATGAGGCCCCCTATACACTTTTCCTTTACACGTCTGCACCAGGAGGGCAGCCGTCAGAGACGAGTGGCGACGTGTTGTGAGGCGGGTCACTGCGACTGAAATGACGACCACGACCACTCTGCCAAGAGTGTAACGACTGAGAAGAAGAGAAGAAGATACACTTTTCTCTGTCTTCGTGTGTACGGACAACAGCTGATCAATGTTAACACTTGCAGTACGATTTCAACTCTTATGGCCCAGACAATAAGAACAGTACAAAATCCAAAGTACTTGATGTGCTTTCGGGTCGGCTTTATCTATATATTTATATAGTTCATCATCAGTCTATTTATATTGCCCCACTGCTCGGGCACAGACCTTCCCTTACATCGAGGGAGCTCGGGCCATAATCCACCACGCGGGCCCACTGCGGGTTGGCGGATTTCACATGCCTTAGATTTTTTTTCTTCTTCTACGACATGCAGGTTTCATCACGATGTTTTCCTTCACCGTTTTGAGAGCACTCGGTAAATGTACGTAAGTTTTTCCGTCGAAAAAACCCGAGAATAAGTCATTGGTACATGGCTGCCCTAGCTGGGAATCGAACCTGGGACTTCCATATTGCAAGTCCATTGCCCCAACTACTGAGCCACCGAGCTCTAATATAGTTACCATCCATATAATGGGGGATGGGGCCTCAAACACCGCCCACACCAAATACCGCCCCATGCCTCAGCTTAAGTCCGCCCCTGCTAACATTACTTACATTTGGTGCCATTATGGTCTGTTTTCTATTTTTTTTATTGTAAGGAAAAAATCTATTTCCTTTGCTTTAATATCCTTTGGAAGCAGACACGCGAACCAAATGTAATTTATCTTGGAGAAGGAAAAAACTGGAAATAGTATAGAGTCAGTGCTTTTTCTGTAGTGGCTTTCTTTCGCAATTGAATATAGAGAGTAAATAGAATAGAAAGTAATGTAGTCATTCTGGATTATTTGTTATTAAATGAGTATTAAAGAGAGTAATGTTTTTCGAATGTATGTATGTCGGTTTCTTCGTAGACTCCCCAATCTTTAACGCCTTGATGGATACTAATATAATACTACTAATATAATACTACTAATATAATACTAAGATGTAGTGTAGTCTAGTCAACCTATTGCGAGATTTTCCCGCAAAGATGTTCATCCTCGGGTGAAACCCCCCATTTTCAAATCGCTAGGCGTCGAATCATCCGCAAGTGGTGTCGTTATCGGATGAGTCGACAACTAGTTAATATTGATGTGGTCGATTAAGGGGCTCGTAGTCCAGTTGCGGGTACACGTTGAAAACGATCGTACAAGTTAAGCAACGTTGGGCGAGGTCAGGACCTGGATGGGTGACCGCTAGTGACACTTTCATCTGAGCCCCTTCGTGCCTCGGAAAGCACGTTAAGCAGTTGGTCCGGGTTGTTGTCACTTGACAGCAGTCGTGAGACCATGTCAGAGGCCTACGGGCGGCCTGAATGACTTTGACAAATAGGTTTGGTCACTAAACCACACGATAAATAAAAAAAAATTATACGGGCTGTCCCAGGAATCGACGTTAAGCCGGAAACGCGTGATACCAGTGAGCGGAACAGAAATCATTTCCAGGTAGGCAAAGGCCACCAGGAGGCCATTACAGATGTGACTCATTGCTATTTAAGATTAGGATTGGTTTAATTTTTAAGATTTTTAAAAATGAAACATCCATTAATCACATTACAAAAATTTATTTAAATTAAATGTTCAAATTATTTTTAATGCCAATAATTATCAAAATACATGACTTGGATTTTTTTCTATATTTTTCTGATAACTGTTATCACTTGGCCCATTACGCCTTTCCGACTTGACGTTGATTTTTGGGACACCCTGTATATATAAAAATCCATATCATTTGGTAAAATACCTATATGAATACTTGAATTATTAACTATTTGAAGAAAAAAAACTTCATATGCGAATTTGATATGATGCGATGGTACAAAATCATTATATTTAGGGAAAGCGGCACTTCATAGCCACATTAAATTAAATTCAGGGACAGTCTCTTTGTTTGAGAAGTTGTAGTCAAGTGGTGTAAAATGGTACTTCGCAAACTGCCCAAGCACTTCTGAACTGCATAAACAATTATGCAAAATATTTCGTCGGTTAAAATATGCTCAAATGGAAAACTGTGGTGTTTTCTTAATTGACTTACATCGATTTAAAAATGCAATAATCGGGATGAATGTTAACTAAATTATTTACACAAGTACGAAAAATAATGTTAATTAGGGGCGCATATTTTAATGTATAAAATTCGCTAATCGGAGAATGACCGATAGATGGAATCCCAATACACGGACAACAGAAGATCAATGGTAACACTTGCAGTATGATTTTAAAGCTTACGATTCAGATAATAAGAACGGTCCAAAGTCCAAAGTGTTACACTTGATGTGCTGTTATCTGTACATACTATATGCCAATGTACAAGTACATATGCCATTTTATACACTGGGTAAATGGTGCGGTAAGTAAATAAAATGGATTATTTATAAAACATATTGGCGTTTGTAGTGAACAAAATGAAACAATGTCTCCGAAGGGTTAGGGTGAGCTTAGCTGACGTAAGAGCGCATTTACAAGTATAATTCAGCTTAATGAATATGAATGTTGCGCCTTCTTAGCCCTAACTCGACGAAATTACGCTGAAGAATGGTTCCGACGCCAAAATCATCTATCACAACCCAAACTATACCTACAGTGGGCGTATTGTGTTTCTATAGCGACACATTATATCACCGAAGTTAATGAGGTTTTGGAACGTTTATTCGAAAAATTATACCGTAGCACTTACATCGCTTAGTAAGCAAAAGGAAGCATGTACAATATTGGCGGTGTTATCGCTAAGAGCGAGATCTTTCAGACAACCAACTGCAGATGATATTATAAAAATACGTCAGAAAGAGGTAGATGTGCATATAATTTAGGTTAGTATATCATTTGCGACACTTCATTAAAAATATATACGTTGCAAATGTCGTTTAAATATGACATTTATTTGTTGCATGGAAATGAAATTTTTTCGCCATCATAACAAGATAATTAATGTAGTCTTGGTATAAGAAATAAAAAGTCATTGATCAACTAAAATACTGTCAATGAAAAATTAAATCAAGAGCCAAGTTGTAAAAATATAAAATAAAATCCAAAAGCAATTATATGTTTTCTACATTTATAGTCTACCGCAAATCTTGATACGGTCTGGTTTGCAATGGTCTGGCCATTGCAAACCAGGCCGTATTACTTCCAGTATTCTCTGGTAGTACTCTGGTGCCCGTGTGTTAAACTTGATGTGCTGTCGATTATACAAAGCTCCAGCAAAAGCCAACCGTCCAAGCTACAAGGTGTCAAATTCATAAACACGAAACTTTTAGTAAGTAATTAATGAAATACGCGTAGGCGTCCGACCATTAAATTTTCGGGGTAAAATCAACCTGCCAATGGCGACTGTTTGTTTATTCTTCGCGTAACAAAGTTCCTATCGATTTATAGCTGATACAAAAGCACCATGACTCTTTGAAACGGTTTTTAGTTCGATGTAAGCAATTAGGCTTTGAACTTCATAACACATAATTGCGGGAATTTTAGAGTAATTTTTAATGCTTACGATAAATACTATTTTTTAAATGCTTAACGGGATAACGTGATTCAATTTCGGTAAGTTGTAGTTCGCATAATTGCGAAAAACGGCCCGGTTTTGGCACATTTGTGAACTACAACTTAGCTTGTCGCATTATGCCATGTATTGTATATTGAAAAATAGTATTCATCCTAATAAACATTTTGTAAATAGCTTTTTTAATAAAATTTATTAAATTGGAAGTTTATTTTTTCAAGATTGGCGGCGCTAGTTGGCTCATGGAAGGCCCTTAATACCTCATCGCTGGGGATCGTAATCAAATCAAATCAAATATTATTTATTGCATAAAAAAACAAATACATATAAAAGTATGAATTAAAAACAAACAAAAATTCCAGTAACAACACTAAACTAAATAGTAAACAGTAATACCACTAAACTATCAAACATCTGGCAATGACAGATGTTTGACAACTCTGCGGCGGTACTTACCTGTCCCTTACCAAACCTTTATGCGTAGGTAACATATACGCAGCATGACTCAACGTTTTAGTAATCTACTTGGATTATTATTCATTTTTGTCAGCGATTTTTCATAGGATTTATAATTAATTAGGCACTCAAATGCTTTATTTAGCGCTTATTACGAATTACGTACGTATTTTTATATACGAAGTGCATAGCCCGCTGGCTAATGTTGGGCTTTTGATGTAATTTTATATTTATAAGTTGAAACGGGAGTGCAGTTGGAGCCATTAGGCCTATATTTGCAAACATAAGAAAAAGCTATATAACCTGTATTACGTTGTGACTGTACGAAAGAAGTGTCCGTCGACTCAGAAAATGGGGAAGATTTTTAATTTGTTTTCATCGTGCTCGGCCGTAATATTTATTTCATTATTTATGTCAACATAACAGCGCTCTTAATTGCACCTAGCTTGTTGAAATTTATAGCGGCTGGTAGCAACAGGGTGGCGGGAGGTCGTTTTTCACACGTCGTGTTTCCCGTGCAGGAAGCAATTACGCCCGTATACGAGCGAGCGCGCTTTGAGCTTAGATCTTTATAATTTCTGCTCGCCTAGTGCTTTCAGCACTGAAGCGGGGAGGATTTCCCCCTTTCCTTTCATGCAAAAATGGCGGATTTTCCCTTGAAAAACCAAGTTTCCTTTGTATTATTTCTGCTGTAACAAGTATATAATTTGACTTGCAGTTGCGCTTTTATATTTGACTCCATAACGAACGTGAAGTCCCCAGTGGACTGCGGTGCTCACAATTATTAAAACTAAGCCGTGTAATTGCATTTTGTCTATGATTCTTTAAACATTTGATTTGTCAAATATCGAATTAAATTAGGTTTAACGTTCACTTATGTCGGTGCAAGTTGGGTAAGAGGACAAAAAACTCTAAAGACAAAATGTTGATCAGTTTAAACTCGACAGTTGAAAAAAAAAACATTGCAATCTAGTTCGTATTACATTCTTATAGAGTATATGCGAGTACTAATTGATCGATCGAATAAGAGGCTCTATTATAGTAGTATTAACTGCAGAGTAATAACTACTTTGTGGTCTTTAAATTAGTTTCTTGAAAAGATACAGGTTTATTAACTATAGTACACTTTATTAACAGACAGATAGTTATGTTTCATAAGACTGTGTGATACTTATAATAAAAGATTTGCATAGAATTATCATAACAAGCCAGAGGCGAAATTTTTCTCAAAGCTTTCCTTGAAATTAGTTCTATTTTCAACTTCGTCTGGACATTTTTCGAAGTTTCGTATTTGTTTTTGTTCCTGCGACGTAACTTAAATGATTATGAATTAAAATGTACTTTTTAATTAAAATGTAAATATGAGAATTAAAACAAAATACAGAGATGTAAGTAATTGTTTTGTTTATTATGAATTCGTATATTTTAATTAAATAGGGTAAGTGCACCATGTCAAGTAGTTTATATTGTAAGTAATATCTATGATCCTTTTAAAAAATTCTATTTGAAAAGAGTAGAGTACCTAATACACTACCTATCTTTTATGTCACGAAAAGCTTCTATTCAAAGCTCCGTAGGTAGTCACAAGATAGAATATGAAAAACCATCAATAATAAATATAAACTCAAAGAAAACTCACCTGCCTCACAGCAATGTGCAAACACCCTATTTTTATTTTTTATTAATATCCCTGTTTAGCCAGCCGATCCTGTGCACTGGTGTCACAACCTAGTTTCATTTTAAAATCGAACCAACCAATGAGAGCTCAATAAATTCAAATAAAGAACCGAAATATTTGAATTTGGAACGCGTTTTTAATAGACGTTTTTTGTTTTTTTCGCGATAATTCGACTCGATTCGGTTTGCTCGAGTTCGGTAATGCTCGAGTCGCTCGTTCGAGCTCCGGCGGGCGACTGAAGTCGAGCGGTTTCGAGCTCTGCCTCCCGGCGATTTTCTTTCAGCGCAGTGTTGCTAGGGGAGAAAACGATTTTCCATTAGGCTTAATTCTGTCTAATGAACAAACTAGCTTTGATGTCTACTTTGGATTCACGTGTGTTTACAGTTTTCTTAGCTAAGTTAAGACTAATAGCTTTAGAATTAGAAACAAATAAGAATATTGTAGATAGTGCTATAATTCATTATTTGGAATAGGATGTTTTTATTATTATTTTTAATACCGTTTTGAAACCCTACACAGGATTTTTATTATTATTATTTATGGTTGTAAAGTTATGCATGGCGCGTGATAAATAATAATAATGAAATAATATAACGAAAACAAATGCGTAAATATTAAGTATATTGACAGATATTTTTAATAGCAGGTGTGAATAACATAACGTAGCAATCTACTTGTTCTGTTGTCCAGACAATTCTAACAATGACAATTTTCAGACTTTATCTTACTCTGATAACTGCCATCCGACATTAATTTCCAATCGACAATTTCTTAGAACAATTAAAAACCCGCACACTTATTTCTCATTCACCTTTTTCCCCGCAGTACTTTAAAAACAAATTCTCCCACAAATCGGGGCATTTTCCCCGGCTCTCATCGTGACCCCGAATCCTTTGTGTGGTCCACAAACTGTGAACATACCTTTATACCGGCACTCCATTGTTTGCCGTCCTTATCTCCCTTGCACTGCACCACGTATAGCCGTCTCCCTCACCCACCAGAAGTTGTGGTGAACTAATAAAGTGAATTACCCTGGTACTGTGGGGTCTGTGCATTTTTAAACAACTGTTTACAGTCGGCCGCACAAGTTGACATACTGTTTGAATAGTTAATAGAGGTTTTATATGTTTCTGTTCTACAGGTTTATGACGACTTTTGTTCTTTACGTGCCGTAGCATTGTGAAGGTAGCGTAGCTAGAAGCGTAGCATTGGGTAGCGATGCGTAGCACTATGCTACCAATACGTAGCTGAGATCCCCAAAAAGGTTGTAAACTTGTAACGGTTGGTGGTTATGGTAAACCGAAAGGAGCGTGTTCAGTATTGTTTTTCGACTTTGCAAGTAAATGCATTCAATGTGTATATTTCTGGATATCAACGTTTTTTTTTAATATTAATTAATTTAAAACCACTTTGTAAGGAAAGTGTCATCACTAAGGAGAAAAAGTGGCAAATTTTCAGCTGCAACATCTATTTTGAAAGCCATAATTCACTTTAGGTTGCTTAGTCATATTTTTGGGTGATTAGTCATTTTTTTTTTACTTCCTTACACTATAAGTTCCGCGGAGAATATTTTAGTATCAAACCAATAAATGGAAAGGACAATATTCATAGGGCCATAGAGCGCAGTTTCTAAATTGGCGGATAGTTTTTTTTTTCATATTTGTTTAATTTTCTATTTACATGAATACACTAAATAATTTAACATTGGCAAAGTTATCTCTCTAATAAGAGTAGAAGCTATTAAAATAAAAATAAATAAATAACGAATAACAACTAGACACAAAGTGATGACGCTACGGCGACTCCCCTGGATGAAGAGAAGACGATATGGTATTTTAAATATTCTGTAACATGACATTGGCAAATGTGGAACTGTCGCCGAATAAATGTCGCATGATGTCGAATTAATTTATAATACTTGACATTATACTAAATGTAGATCTGTTTATTATAGTTTATTATTGACAAGGCATCTTTACAGCAGCTACTTAATTTATTACTATTGTTACTATTTTTAATTAATTATTAATGAATGTAAGTAGTTTAATTACTTTTAGTGACCACTGACACAATACAGTGGGTCTGCTTTTGCCCTTCTGCCTTCTGCTTCTGCCTGGTATATTGAGCCATGTATAAGTATATTATTAAACATGTATGATTACAATATTTTACAATGTATGACGTAACCAAGTGTTCCCTGTGTACCCAAGGTTAAAATAAATGAGTATGAGAAGGGCCTTCATAGAGCCAACTATCGCCGCCAATCTTATAAAAAATATTATCTTCCAATATAATCAATTTTATTAAAAAAGCTATTTACGAAATGTTTATTACGATAAATACTATTTTTTAAATGCTTATTTATAACGTGATTCAATGTCGGTAAGTTGTAGTTCACATAATTGCGAAAAACGGCCGTTTTTGGCACATTTGTGAACTACAACTTAGCTTGTCGCAATTATGCCATGTATTGTATATTGAAAAATAATAGTTATCGTAAATAACATTTTGTAAATAGCTTTTTTAATAAAATTGATTATATTGGAAGATATTATTTTTTTAAGATTGGCGGCGCTAGTTGGCTTTATGAAGGCTCTTAATAAAATAAATAAATAACGACTAGACAAGTATCTACATATCTCCACTGATCCGTTCAGAATATCAGATCCCCGGCTGCCTATAATTTAGGCTTATAATATAAATTAGGCTCTCCGAAGCGATTTGCTGAAAATTATTACACACTCTTCGTAACCGTATTTCTTTTCCATTTCCGCACTATATTTTCTTCGTAAAACTTGGGTGCTCATTTGAACGAATATAGTATGGAAATGGCATTATTAAGACGTGACGTCACTTCCTACTATCTGACTTCTGATTTTCAAGTGTACGGAACATGGACTTTTGAAAATGGCGAGAACGTGTTGTCTAAAGTGATTGTTTTGTTAGCGAAAGTCATTCATAAACGAGATTTAAAATTACGCCACCGTTTAGACCCCCTGTCCCTTTCTATCTTAACCTTTTTTAACGAAGTGTGAAAGGGATAGCAACGTAAATTTATTAAAACGCAACGCAATTTAAGGGAAGTGTGGGTTAACTAGGTTTATGAATAACAGCAATTATGTTGGAGTTTTCGAATAATTATATACCTATAAGAGCTGCAGTTTCGAGCTATGTAGATTCAAGAGACCGTGACTGGTGATCGCTTCGTTCAGAATGACGACGCTACGGCGACACCTCTGGATGAAGAAAAGAAGATGCTGATATCCAGAGTGACGACGCTGCAGCGACTCCCCTGGAGGAAGAGAGACTATCCTCTGAATATTCTGTATCATGCATGACATTGGCAAATGACTAACTAAGAGGCCATTAATAAACCAAATAAATAAAAGCATGATTATATTGCTTAATTTCATTAGTGGAATGGCATACATACCACACAAGAGTATGTTACTAACATTTAATTAAAATATTTAAATTAATTAACTTTCCCTGCGTATTTAATTCCGCCACAACCGTGTAATAAGCTCTTGAAGTACTAGGCTCGCAGAGAGCACCTGGCGGTGGTGAAATTACTCAATTCCAATTTCATGTTTCAATTTGTTTCAGGTCGCTTCTCCACTTTGCGTTAGGAAATGACTGCGATGCTGCTCGCGCGGCTGGGAGCCTGGTACTCGTTTTAATTTCGTAGTTAACTAACTAGGTATTCCTATGTACCTTCCTATACATCGTGAAATTTTAGTGCATGCTTTCCCGCTGCAGAATGATTTATTATTACTCGTATTATTCATTTGATAGGCAGGCAGCATAATGCTGGTGTGTCTAGATCACAGCGTTGGTTAGTTCAGTTTATATTGTCTAATTTGCTCTCACTGTTGAATTATAGAATTAATCTTGAAAAATAAAATAAAATATATTTTTTCAACTCTACAACATAAGAGACAATAGTAACTCATTAGATATTAGGTATCTACCAAAATGCATGCGCCTCGTCAGCTGGCCGCTCCGCGCTGTGTCGCCACGCCTGCGATATCGAGGTGTTATGATTAGGGATCGCTATCGCATTCAGTTTTTTACAATGAGGGATTTTCAAAGTGTCATTTCAAAACAAAAAAAACTAGCTTTTAAAGTTGATATCGTTGATATAGTATTCATCCTAATAAACATTTTGTAAATAGCATTTTTAATAAAATTGATTAAATTGGAAGATATTATTTTTTCAAGATTGGCTCATATCAGCCCCCTTACCTTGAAGTCTTATAGCAGTATTACTTTCATAATACTTTGTTACTTCGTACAATGACGACCTTAATGAGCTTACTTTAAGGTCGTCATTATACGAAGTAACAAAGTATTATGGAAGTAATACTGCTATAAGACTTCAAGGTAAGGGGGCAGGCCCTTAAATCGTGTTGCTATCCCATTCACACTTCGGTAAAAAATGTTAATATAGAAAGGGATAGGGAGCTTAAACGGTAGCGTAACTTAAAGTCACATTTATGAATACGCGCCAAAACTATGTAACTAATAATTGAATAACAATCCACAAACATTTTGACAAGCCAAAGGCTCTAGTCTCTAATAAAACGCTCGGATTAACTCTACGTTCCTCCGGTGCTAACAGAAACTACAATTTATATGTAAATTTATGCGGAACCCTTTGTTTCGTATTGTATAACAACTATCATTTAATTTGGACCCTAATAAATCTTTGCCCTAATTCTTATTGGATAAATGTAAGATTGGTGTTATTCATTTCGTATTTATAATTACACACACAGGTAAATGCATTAAATATTATCGTTTCTTTTCTTTTCTCGTCAGGTTTAGTGACCAAACCTATTTGTCAAAGTTATTCAGCCCGCCCGTAGGCCTTTGACGTGGCCTAATGACTGCTGCCGAGCGACAACAACCGAGACCAACTGCTTAACGTGCTTTCCGAGGCACGTATAAGGGCTCAGATGAAAGTGTCACTAGCGGTCACCTATCCAGGTCCTGACCTCGCCCAACGTTGCTTAACTTGTACGATCGTTTTCAACGTGTACTCGCAACTGGCCTACAAGCCCCTTATCGTACGGTCTGTTGACAAGAGAGGGATTTGAACTTCAATGACGCAGTTTTAAACTATTTTTCAAGCACATTACCCTCCTCATTTCCCCTCCGGCCGTCAACAGTCGGGTAATAATATGCTGGTAGACCAACTTCCTGAACGCGCACCTAAGTTACGTTTATTAATAGGAACGCTATCTTGAGGTTGTTCGCAAGATTGACTGAACTTTGAGTGATTTATTAATACGGACCTTAGAGGATCTCAGTAGTTCGGCACCGGACAAAATCGCCGAACTACTGAAACTAAAGGCTTACTCTTTGGCCTTGATTTTTCGTCAGCAAAATGTACATCCTATATATTTTACTTCCATTTTACTAGCCTAGCGTTATTGAAAGTCAACGAAACTTGACTAGGGACGCAGGAAAGTGCGTTTTGAGTGTTGTCGTTCTGGGAAGTTATCATTACTTCAACTTTTACGTGAATCCACAATTCCATATTCGTATGACAAAACGTCAAAGTCTCGGGACACATTTGCATGTAAATTAGTTTGTACGAATTAGGAAGGTAGGAGATTGTTGTACTAAGCCTCCAGTCACACGGAGAGGGTCTAATTTTATTATTGAACCTCTTAAGGACTTATCGTATCCTGGTACTTCGGTGTCGTTTGTAAACGATTAGCAAGCTTTGCTTACAGCTAATGCTATTTTTAAACCACAGTGGCGTAGTGGTTAAGACTCACGCTACAGAGGTACCGGATTTGATTCGGTCAGTCAGATGATTTTTAGATTTTGGGACTTAAATCGAAGCCCAAATCAAGTGTCTTATTTTGTAAACAAAAACTACCCTACCCCAATAACATTTTAAGCTGCTCTGTGATTATTGCATAGTTATTTTCACATTATTAGATCGGATCACCTTATTTTCACAGTGATGAACAGGTTCGATCAATCAGTTCCTTTGGTGTTACATCACAACATGTAATTAGACGATCATATTTGTTTACAAAATAAGACACATGATTTGGGCTGCGGTATACATAGGTACATTTACCGAATCCTCTGAAAACAATGACTATAATATTGTTTATAATCCACCAATCCGCACTAGTCCCGCGTGGTGGATCATGCATCAGTTGATACCTATCCTTTCCGTTACATTCTATTTACGGGAACAATAATGTGGTAATAATTTTATCGCATATCTCCACATCTTCACCTGTGAGACGTTTCTACTATTTGCCTAATAGCCCCCGCAATTAGTGAGGCCGGAGTCGGACCCTGTACAAATTAAAGGTCAACATACAAACGAACGGCTCATTTGAACAGTGCCAAACCGTTTAATTACAGCCCGAGGTAGGTACAGTCGATAGAAATAATGTTTCCCCAGTAAGACAGCTTAAATAAAAGTGTAGACTATGAAATTGTAAATGCCAGAGACAAGACATTCTGGAAAGCACAGGGGAACCCTTTGCCCAGCAGTGGGATGATTTGTGATAATTTAGAAAATAAGAGTATAGGTCATTATACCTAAGACAATCTAATTTGACATAGCTAAGTACTAATAATACTCGTAATTAATTTGATAAATTATGATTTTTACTTATAATATTCTAAATCTCAACTTAACATACAAATAAGTAATGATTTTATCCGAGATGCGATTAATAAAAAGAAATATATTTAAAATTAGGTACATGTAATAAATTAATTGACTCATTATTATAACAATTGACATGTAAATATTTAATATCGCAAAAGGCTAATATAGGGTGAGTTGCCACCTAAGCCAATTAAAATAAGAATGGAATAAAATTGTAACAGTATTTTCTGATTTTTAATCAGCAAATTAGTTTCTGAGAAAATCTCAACCTTAATTAATTACTCTCCTATACACTTTTCTCTGTGTTAGACCCTCCCCACGTATCTCTCTCTTACGGTATTGTTAACTCAAAGTTCGAATATGGAAAACTAATCGTTTCTCCACATTTCCCACAAAGCTAGCGGGCAGCCGCTTCGCTCGCTCACATCATTTTGATCCCCTAACAAAATGCTGCCGAACGCTTTCATTCAAACCCTGTTTGGACATGTGAAGGTAACACGTGTTCTCGTACACAACTCACTCAATTCAAATTCAAACGATATAGTAAACCAGCGCCCAGTTTCGGAACGTACCTCTCGCGGCCGTCTGCCCGCGAGATATAGATAGTCTGTGGTGTGTAGAGTTTTTATGTGATGACAGCGCGCGCATTTTGTGAAGTTTGGAAAAAGTTATTGTCTCTCCTCTCAACCTGGAAAAAAACTGGTGAAACACAAATAATTGGTTTTATTACCAACCCCGGACTTATACCGAACCCTATAACGATTTATTGCAGTCATCACCGTAAATGTTAGTTGGTACTTGTTCGATCTCCATGGTTTTATAGTAAGTAAGTATATGGAGAGACGATATCGTTAGATACAGGGATGGGTGGCTGGAAGAGGCTCAGGACAGGGATGGATGGAAGAGGAGGGGGGAGACCTTTGCCCAGCAGTGGGACAATATATAGGTTACCAAAAAAGTATATATTTTCTTTGGACAGCAAGCGACGTTTCAAGAATTGTTTTCTGTTCTCTGTTTTTTATTATTTTAATATACTTACTTACATTTGGTAAAAACTCTGGGCTTATAATTGTATAGGTATAGGTACCCCACTCGCAGATTTAACAGTACCTACTTGAAACTATATGTCAGTGGTTGCATGAGATTAGTTTTTCATCACTTACGATAAGGATTCTTTATTTATTTACAAAATCCTGCACAGCATCACAGTTTCTGCTGTGCAATTAGAGGTTTTCAAAGTGACATATCAAAGGAAAAAAACTAGCTTTTCAAGTTGATTTAAGCGTATGGCGCTAAGACGCAGTAGGAAAATAAAAATAAAAAAATCATTGTCTATCCGGACAGTTGTCAGACGTCGACATCCAGTTGCTGCAGCCATTGGGGTAGCATCAGGTGTGAGCTCCCACAGGTCCCTCGGATGTCCCTGGTATGTATTAATAAACAAGGTTAGCCCGTGCATTGATGCTCTTTAATTTTGAAATGCGAAGTCGAGAAATCAGTGCCATCTACCCGAGCTATCGGTACTCTTTTTGTTTCTTAAACGTGATCTTGAAAACCCCTCATTCTTAGTAAAATTAATTAAAATTAAATCTTATAACTTAACCTACAGATCTACAGAGGCCACGAGTTCGAGAAAAATGTTATACGAGTAGGTATAATATAGGTACGGTACCTATACGTGACGAAGTCGTAATTTTATGTAAGTATATAGGACGTAGGTATTGGTGTGGTACGAGTACAATAAGAGCCATATTAGGTATGCAATTTAATGCAACCAATGGTAGCGACCAGCTTCGGGCGTGAGAGCGCATTTTACATCCTGATTGAAAGCTCCCTTCGGAGTCCATCCATCATCCAAATATTGGAAGCTTGGGTTTGTATCCACTTTATTTAATATTTATACGCGTATAATTTATCATTTCTGAGTTTTTTTAAACGCTGAATGAAGATACAGTCAATCGCACATCAAGTTTCAACCAGCTAAGTTTAAATATTGTAGGTAAAATCGTTAGCTACAAGATTTGGGATTGGTAGCTTTTTTGTTGCACCCTGCATCAGCCAGTAGAGGAATTGAACTTGCACCAATCATGAACCTCGTAAGCTACCCACGTTTACACGAGTAACTACTCGCACAGTCGAAGACAGAGATAAGTATACAGGGGGCCTCAATAAAGTTGAGATTTTGTCAAAAACTACTGAACCGAAATTAATAATTCTTTCACAGTTACATAGTTTAAACTTTTATCTATCTAACAGTGAAAGAATATTTGCAATAGGTCAAGTAGTTTTAGAGATAATCTCAACCTTAAAAACTCTCCTGTACACCTTTCTCTGTGTTCCACCGTACTATATGATTAGTTCTTGCAAAAATCTGACCCTTATTGAGACCCTGTATACTTTGCTGTCTTCGACTGTACTTATATAAATAACTGTAGACAAGTGAATGTCGAATACGTTATTCTGCATCATCAATAGCAATTATTTTGATATCGAAAACCCATTGACGCCCAGCAACGAGACGCCTAAATCGATCAGGGTTGAAACAAATCGTTTGCACGTCATATCATCCCTCTATCCATCGCTCTTTCGCGTTCGCAGTCCATTCACATTGACTCTGTAGTGATGGGAGCTAAACCTATTGTAATCCGATTAAATCACAGGAATCGGACGTATAGGGAATTGGACGTAGAGACCTACCTCACCGAGATGTCGGCGACGTCGCCAGCTCCTATCCAAACAATTCATATTGAAATACCAAAATGACGACTGTCACCAAGTGAGTTAAGGGCCTTCCATGAGCCAATTAGCGCCGCCAATCTTAAAAAAATAATATCTTACAAATTATTATTTTTTATTAAAAAAAGCTATGTACACAATCTTTATTAGGATAAACACTATTTTTTAATATACAATACATGGCATAATTGCGACAAGCAAAGTTGTAGTTCTCAAATGAGCCAAAACGGCCGTTTTTCGCAATTATGCTACAACTTTTTTCGTTATTGTTATCCTATAAATTAATTTAATAATATGTAACTATAACTAAGACAATTTATGAAATATATAGTGCATTAGTTTAAGACTGTAATGCTATACATTTAAATGAAATAATAAATAAATAAATCATGCGGTTGATGGTGGGGCTGAATCTGGCATTGTCATTTGGAAGCCTGTCCAATATTGGGCTCATAGGTGCCAACAAGAATAGGACGTACAATCGGATTGACTAAACAGTGCACATCTCTAATGCAGCTATTCCGCACCATTATGGCCGGATCCCGCTCGGTTCAGAGCTCATCGCTTGCCAAGTTGACGGCTTCGTCAATTTCCTTCAATGGCGGCGGTAAGAGAGTGTTAGCTAGGGATTTTCACTCGACTCATTTTATATTTTATTATATTAATGGACTCGACAGTTCGTCATTTGCCAATGTCATCTTACAGAAAATTCAAAATATTCAATAGTCTTCTATTTGCCTCCAGGGGAGTCGCAGTAGCGTCTTCACCCTGGGTAGCCGCGTCTTCATGTCTTCATTCAGAGGAAACACCGTAGCGTCGTCACTCTGGACGAAGCAGCTCGACAGTCACGTTCACTCCCGAGCTTGTAGCGGGAACTCTTGATAAGAGCTTGAAACTTCAGATCTTGCTCAAATTATCAAATAAATTCACCATACTGTCATTCGCGAACATTTTCTGATTAATTTAACGTGATATTAATCACAAAATAACCACTGTAGACATTATAACAAAACTTATTAAACTATTTTGCAACCGTCGTTTCCTGCCATTTTCAAGAGAACCATATGCCTTCCTATTTATTCAACTTGCGACGAACAATCATCATATATAACCTACTTAATCACTGAAGAGAAATGAAGGAATTTAGGCTGTATCTACTATGTATTTTGGATTTTTTTTGTTGTTGTTGACATGGAAATTATTAATGAATTGTATTGTATTCAATTATTATTATTATTTTGAAAATTGACATTGATATTGTAGGTGTGCTTAATTTTAATTCATGTTGTATAATGCATTCTAACACAATTTAAAAATTGTTTGTGAATAAATAAACTGAAACTACCTTCATCGCTACCTTACTAGCTGTACCTACTAGTAAGGTAGCGATGAAGTTAAGGTAGGCCTTATTTGGGTCAGTTACCTTACCTACTAATATTATAAAAATACAACTTATTAATTTTTGTTAGTACTAGCCATTGACTTATACCTACAATGGTACTAGCGCCATCTACCACCGAATTTAAATGAAGCTTCTATCCAATGACCTCACATCCGGCCAGTTGCTGTCCCTTCCTTTCATACTAAAAGAGAGAGAAGGCTATACGAAGCGTGTTTGACAAGAGAAAAGAAGCATGCTATTTCCGGTTTAATTTTTTATCGCTCTGTGTTACCATATTTCAGTTTTCTGCTTTTTTCGCAATATTAACCTCGTCCTAGGGTTTTGTTTGTAACTTTTCCTACAGTTTTTGAAATTTAGGTTTGTTTATTTGAATAAAGTTCTTTATTAGTTAGGTACCTGCTTTTATTTTTATATTTTGGTAACTTTCCGCTCTTCAACACAATTCAGTGATTTGGGGACTTGGTTGTAGAATTTCTGTATTTTTGATGAAAAGTAAGTTTTTCGTGGCTTTATGTCTGTAATTTGCGAAAGTTGCAGTTGAGGTATTTGAATATAAACCTACATAATTATCTTTATAACGAATTTGAAAAACTAAGCTTTCAAGTACTTACAATAATTTTTGATATAATATTACTCTGTTTTATCCCTTCCTTACTCCAAAATTCATGTTTACTTTAATATAAAAAATTAAATTTATATAATCTTGTGCATACGTTTAGCAGGATCTCGAATATTAAGTAGGTCACACTGACCGCCATTTTGTTTATGGCGATAGTCTCTGCGCGTCGCTCTCGATTGTCTATTTTTTCCACTAGATTCGTTTATGGCAAGGTCCGTAGATAATTTTACTCTTTGGAAGATTTTATTGTGCTCTTTGATTTATTTAAATTTCATACAACTCAAGACAATGGTTTTCGAAAATTTTGTACGTTTTCCAGATATTATCTGGGGCACTAACGATGTGTTTGCTGTGAGATGGATTCGGATCCGTGGTCCAACCTATGTCGAAGCTGTCTGTCGCCAAATTCCGAAGTGTCACTGCTGGATGCAGAACTTGATGTGAAAACGAAGTTCGTCGAAGTTACTACTGTTGAGGTAAACTTACTTCTAATGGAATGGAACTTCCCCGTTGAGTCGAGTTAAAAAGGTTATTTCCCAGTTTTATCATTATATTGTGACATCGTCAGGGATAGCGATTCTGACTTGCTATAATTTTAAGCTAAATACGTTTCTAAATAATTATCTTCTTTTTCATAACCTGTAGTGTTAGAAAGGGCTACTTATATGGTTTTAGAGTCCAGATTTAGTTCAGTTTTAAAATAGCCAATGATAACTCAGAGAATCACTTCAGAGAGAAATGATAAAATTGTGAGTTTGGATCCCGTCTGTGCTAAATAAATTGTACATGTATATTTCAAATTGTAATAACTTGGTATTTTGAGACTACTACATTTCCTAATGTGCGAAGGAAAGTTTTATTTCCTCGTTGCTCCTACTATATCATAAACACAACTGGTCAAATTATGTTCGTCCCTATGTCTTCTCCTCTACTTTACCTACGTCTCACATACAGTTTGTAACTAATTACATTGGTAAATATTCCAGGTAGCAGACGACGACGGATTGCCACAAAAACTGTGCGGTGAATGCTATTCCAAAATGAATTCTGCATTTGAGTTTCGAAAGCAATGTATTAAAATGAATACTGAATTGAAAATTCAACAGGAGACCTTGATAAGGCAAAATAAGGAGTATGAGACGACAAAAATGGTATCACATAATGATGATACTGCTAATGTCATGACTGAACTGTTATCAATCATCAAACAAGAACCAACTGACAGTGATGATGACTGTTATTATGTACTGGTCATTGATGACCCAAAAGATAGTGATCAGGAGGTGAAAAAAATTGTTAAAGAGGAACATATTAAACAGGAATGTGATAATTCAGTAGACTTGACACTACAACATGATGAGAGTGAAGACAGCGCGACTCGTAAAGTATTGGAACAGAAATACGATACATACATAGACACTACTAAAGTCCCAGCCAATGTGCCAGCCACTATCCTCGAAAACGAAGAAAGTCCAGATATTGAGGAAGACAATGATGTAATGGATATTGACGATACCTATATGGAAGATAGCGTCTCACAGGAACAACATTTAACTCAAAACGAAGACTCTGAGGAGCAAAATTTGGAATTGGAAATATCAGGAAATATTGATGAACCACCAAATAAGAAGAACTTCTTTAAAATAATCACCACCAATGGTAAAGACGGCACTATAGTGTTCAATGGAGATGACGGAATCCAATACTTGACAGAATCGCAACTAGTTACGCACAAGGATGATGACGGTAACCTAATTAATCAGGAAGAGGTGATATTCTGTGAAGGAGAAGATTCGGCACAGTTTCAAGTTCTGAAATGTGATGGCTCAGAGCTCATCATAGAATATGCTGGTGAGGAGGGTGATCAGATAGCTACAGTACTGCAGCAAGAAGATGGAACTTACATATGCGATTGTGGAATGGAATTTGAAGATTTGACTGAGTATGAGAAGCATCAACATCAGCACAATCCAGCGGGAGACCATTTGTGTAATCTGTGTGGTAAAGGATTCGAATCAGCGGAGATTTTATCTGGCCATATGGTCCTACACACCGTTACAGGCACGCTAGTCACATGTCCGTTTTGCAAACAGCTTATAAGGAGAAATGGCTTGACACAGCATATCAAATTCAGCCACAATAACTTAAAACCGCAGTGCAGTTCTTGTTCCAAAACATTTGCCAATACGAACAATCTTAAACGTCACATGATGATTCATTCTGGAGTGAGAGATTTTGAATGTGACATATGTTTCAAACGTTTTTCGCAAAAGATCACGATGCAAACGCACAGGCTTACTCACATAGATCCGTTTGCGTGCATCGAGTGTGACGAAACTTTCGAGAACCAATCCGGCTTGATGGATCATAAGTCGGGTGATGCATGTACGAAGTCAAAAGTGAAGCGAGTGAAACAAGAATTGATGAAGACAGTAAAACAGGAAGTTACGACGAATCTAGGAAAACTTCTGGGTTACGCTTGCTCACTTTGCAAGAAGATGTTTTCAGTTGAGTCCGCTTTAGAGCTTCATATTGAGGGTCATCATATGATAGATCCGTCAGATTTGCTGTGTTCCGAATGTGGGGAAGTGCTTCCATCGAAGAAGGACATGCAGGCTCATATAGCGTCACATAAGACCTTAAAATTTAGGAGTATTAAGCGTTTTCAGTGCGGGAGTTGTGGAAAGGCTTGCGCTAGCCAAGCGATGTTGATGATGCATGAACGAGTGCATACGAATGAGCGGCCTTATCCTTGTGGGCTGTGTACACTTAAATTTAAGACAAAGACACATTTGAGGACCCACCAGCTCACTCACACCCGGGAGAAGAAGTTTGGATGTTCCGTCTGCATGAAGTTCTTTGCTCTGAAAGGGAACTTAGTTGTACACCTCCGTACCCACACCGGAGAACGTCCATACGTCTGTTCGATATGCTCAGAAGCCTTCATAGACTCCAAATATCTCAAAAAACATAAGTTAAAGAAACACTATATTGATAATGTTCCGTGGAATCAATATTAAGGTCACTAATTATTTTGTGGTTTTTTTTAATATCAAAACGTAAAGGTTTTATTTTTCATTACTTAGGGATTGATTTTAAATAAGTATTTATTGTTTGAAGACTGTACATGTTTTTTGGGCTGAAATGAACTTGACTGGGTATTTAAATGAAACATTTTGTATATTAGTTAATTGAACATCTATAGGTATTTATTTATTTATATAGGTAACTAAATATTGAACATTGTTAACTAATTTCACATGTGATTTAAACATAATAGGTGCCTAGGTCCGCGAAACTCGCTGCGTCTCTTTTGTTTACACAGAATTTACTATCTATTGTACGTTTCTTTAGCTAGAAAATATCCAATAGGTAGTTACTCGCCGGCGGCGCGGCGGTGGTACTGCCTAATTTCTGAATTATGATTTATTTCAAGAAACACTTCTATTAGCTACTTTGTCATAGATTAACAAGAGTTAATAATAGTCATGTAATATATTAATTAATAGGATCAAAGACAATTATTCATAAAATATTGTCTTTAGTTGAATTGAAAAAAAAAGCTTGTTAATTATTTCACTGTTTCTTGATATTATTAAAGTAGGTTATTAATCATATCAAATACAATACAAAAGGATTGAGGTAGATACGTAATCATCATTGATCTCCTATAAACAACTAGGTACACAGTCTGCCTTCTAAAAATGTCCGAGCTCAAAGAAGGTCCAAACGGATGAATGTACCCTCATTTGCTTTATTGGACATTATTCGGACGTTAACAATGGACCCTTATTTGGACTTTTTTAAATTGTTTTAGTAAGACCTTTGTGTATCTAGTTGTTTATAGGAGATCAATGGAAATCATCTAAATTAAGTCCAAATTTTAAGGTACGGTCGAAGACAGAGAAAGTTGTACAGTAGAGTTTTTAGGGTTGAGATTTTTTCAAAAACTACTTCACCTATTGCAGTAAATATTTCACTGTTATATAGGTAAAAGTTAAAACTATGTAAGTGTAAAAGAATTATTAAAATCGGTCCAGTAGTTCTTGAGAAAATATCAACCTCATTGAGGCCCCCTGTATACTTATCTCTGTCTTCGTGTGTACAAGTCTGTAGCCGATTGCAGTCAGCAATTTTATAACTACTTTAATGGGTGACAGAGAGCTGCCGCCCCATACAATGTTGTTATCGCAACACACTTGAAACCTGAACGATATCGGTAAATAGAAACAAACCTAATTAAAATAAAAATATTCTAAACTCGACTTTCTCGTTTATTTATAAACAATTTAGTGCCGCTAATTGACTTTTTTTTTTCAAACAGTAACCAGGTTCTAAAGTGCGTTGTGATATTAGAATAGGTAGATAATTATTTCATTATATGAAAATGTATTCTCTGCAAATTGATTACTGTACCGTTGTGTTAAACAATGTCGCTGGATTTTATTAAAAATAAAACATCAAGTTTAAAATGTATTATGTCATTCATTACTTACCTATCATCATAACCAAAGATAATGTAATACTAATCATAACTTCATAAGAAAGCTTATTGAATTATAAACCCTTCATGCTACATCTGCGTTGCAGTCTAGTTTATGGCATTAACGCGTTACATACATACTATGTCGAATACCCTATAATACATTAGTAGATTCTAGATCGATTTGTGGTTTATTAAAGAGATACAACCCCCATAAATAAAGCCTACAAGATATTGTTAAAAGATATGACATCAATTTTATTCAGTAATTACTAATATATATTATTTTATAATACTAAAAACGAATAAGACCCCTCTGATCGTTCCCGATGCAAAGGTGCCCATAATACCAGCGTGCAGCGGCGTTACCGCGCTGCACGGCTATGGACAGACAGTAGATTAGTGCGCTAAATGTTGTCTACGTAATACATTATTTATTATACTGGAGCATTTAGTATTACAAAAATTAAATGTTTCCAGTAAAGTACACCCTTGGCCTGTAATTTAATTTGTTCTTGCTGAAAGATTCTGTCTGTATACAATGTAGCGCCATCTATCAGTACACTTGTGAACTAGTTTTCTTCTACACCGCCATCTAGCGGCACGAGAGAATACTACTTACCCCCTGTTTACGACAATCTTCACACTTCAATAGGTGGCATTGTATTCTACTAGGTTCCACTACTTGTCTCTAAGATGGCGCTAATTGCTTAAAAAAATTATCTCAACAATTTAGTTTCGCTACTTAATAGTAGATGGCGCAGTCAGAAATTTAATTCTTTTGGAAACTTTGTAATTATGTATTCTCTATTCTTGAAGTTCGCAATGAAAATGCAGCGTTGACTGAGCGGAGCTCCGGAGCCCGGAGCAGCCCGTAATTATGGATCTGATAGTGACTGCAACTGCAAACCCATTTCTATCTTCCATTGCTCCGGTTGCTGTGACGAGAATAATAATATAATGTTACCAATGAAATCCAGCAATGATGGATTATATAAATGTCAATTAGACCGCGGTATTGGCAATCAAAAGTTATAATTATAAATTAAGAACAAAAAATCGATTTCTCGCTAAACAATTAAAAATACGAAATGATTGTAGGACCTCTACTGAGAATTTGAGATTATCTCTGTGTTGTGATCCCAATTATTTTTTACTATTACACAAGGGCTTTGGAAAACGTCGGGTAACGACGGATACGAAATTATTTGATAATTTTCAGTTTAATGTCTTACAGTGGTTGTTTTGTGTTTAATGTCACGTTAAATTAATCAGACAATGTTCGCGAATGACAGTATGGTGAAATTATTGTAGGATTCATGCAGGATCTGAAGTTTGGCGCTATGGTCAAGAGTCCCACTACGAGCTCGGGATTGAACGTGACTGTCGCGCTGCTTCGTCCCCAGAGCCCCCTCGTGCCGCTAGATGCTACGGCGACTCCTCTGGATGAAGACAAGAAGACGCGGATACCCAGGATGACGACGCTACGATATGATATGATATTTTGAATATTCTGTAAATACACACATGTAAATTGGCAAATGACGAACTGTTGAGTCCATTAATAAAATAAATAAATATACACTGCGCAGTGGCCAGTGTCCCCAAGGCACTGTCATCGCTACCTGAGGACAAAAAGCGGCAAAATAACAATAAGTAGTAAGTATAGGAACTCACACCAAAACAAAATCAAACAGTCCGCTACTAATGGTTACAATTCACTTGCCTACCTATACCAATATAACAATACATTTATCATAGTAGCAACAGCAAGTTGATTGATTGATAAAGCGCAGCGCAGCTGGCTTTCGCGCGTAAAACTCGCCAAAGTGAATTAGTTTCCTATGTCTGCTCGCACTCACACCTACCACTGTTATTTATCTATTTTGTAACTATACCATATACTGGAACTGTGTATGGGTATCTCAGATAAATAAGGAATATAGGATTTAGCAGCCTAGGCCCTAGCTGCTACAAAGTAAAATTTCTTTATTGCAATTAAGAGCCTTCATAGAGCCAACTAGCGCCGCCAATCTTGAAAAAATAATATCTTCCAATTTAATCAATTTGATTAAAAAAGCTATTTATTTACAAAATGTTTATTAAGATGAATACTATTTTTCAATATAGAATACATGGCATAATTGCGACAAGCTAAGTTATAGTTCACAAATGTGCAAAAAACGGCCTTTTTTCGCAATTATGCGAACTACAACTTGCCGACATTGAATCACGTTATAATATACGCATTTAAAAAATAGTATTTATCGTAATAAACATTTCGTAAATAGCTTTTTTAATTAAATTGATTAAGTGTATTGGAAGATATTATTTTTTTAAGATTGGCTCTATGAAGGCCCTTAAACACGTTGTGTACATTTTTTTTGAATTTACATTTACACCACTTTGCAAGAAAAAGGAGCCAACAACGCTGAGGAGAAAAAGTGGCAAAAAAACTCTCAGCTATTAGTAATCTAAACTTTATCCCTCATGCGGAACCGGCGATACACACTATGCATGTTTTACTGTTCGCTAGGTAACTATCATACTGTTTGTATGTCTTGTAACAATTCTCCCCGTCACATGTAACAATGACTGTTTCGTGTACCAGGCTCGCATACATTGCAAGCGGTACTTGTATGACGATGTAACTGTACACAGGGTGACGAAATTATTTGATAAGGATTGTTTTATTCTTTGTTATATGATAAAACATATTTATGTTTAGTCACGTTTAAGTATTTAAGATTATTAAGGAGAGAGAGAAAGGTGATCGCTGGACATACAAAGCGAAAGCGACTTGTTGAAATTAAAGTAAAGTACTTGTACTATTATATATTCTGTGGTAAAGTAGAAAAAATAATTTTAAAATAAAACTCTCGGCCTTTTGCATCCAGTCTCTGCCAGTCCAAGTCAAATTCAAACTACACAAATCATTGCCTAGCTAGGTCGTCGTGCGTTACTTGACGGACTGTCGACTAATGTCTAAACCTAACATGCACATGTATACAGATGTATAGCTACCTACTTATATTATACTCGGTGTGAGGGCCACATAGCGTTGGTTACGTACGCGGCCCACAATACGGGCCCGCGCGGTAGCAGCCTCGCCTCGCCTCGGGTGAATCATTGGGTAATGTAGTGTGCCACAGACATAAGCGGCTTGATACTTGCGATTAGAACTAAGATTAATAAAATAATTAATACTAACTCTGATAACTATAAACTCCATTACCCAAATTATGATTCCGTGTGTGTAATGTATATTGTCTACAGATACATAATAGAGAAACGATCATAAATTACACAAAAACTCGGAAAAAGTGGTAGGTACATTTAGCATCAGAATGGCGCGTATGAAATGAACTCCCAGGTCCTCGAGGCCTATCACGGACGGATGTACCGCTCATGTTGGAATTAGTGACAGTTGTCTCATAATTCGTGACGCAATAGTTTAAAAGTTATAAGCGTTTGAAGGTGGCCGCGACAACCTGATGCCTGAAAATCTAACTGATCAAAATCAAATTAATGAACTCATATGGAACTTTGACCGATAACACGATGTGACGCTGAAATGATGGACATGTACCCAATTTTCATGTTTCAAACATAAACAGGTAAAAAGATGCAGAATCTCGCACTGCGTGCGGCGGAATTTTTTTCCATCATGGATTATTTCCTTACCATTATAATTTATTTATACGTTTTACTATTAAATTTATATTTTATTTATTTACGCCTGATTCTTATATATTAAATATATATTTATATAAAAAACGTATAAATAAATACTAGGCTAGTATCAAGACGAGCAGGTCTTTTCGCGCGCGGCCCGCCTGCCATAGCGCGGCTGCTTTGTTCCCCGGGGCGGCTGGCAGTCGACGCGCCTCGCTCGCTTCGCACTCCGCACCACACACAATAAGCTAGGGCTGGCGCTCGCTCCTTATTTTATGTACTATAAAAATAAAATAAATATTTTACGAACTTTTATTTCTAGATAATGATATAAGTAAGCACCTGCATAGATTGAAAGCATCGATTTTAACTGTCATGATGTGTGTATTTGTGTTTTTTTACACAAGCCTTATAAATATATTTTTTTAATCAATTCATCGACACAGTGTGAAGTTTGAGTACGCCTAAAGCTGAATTCAAAGTTTGAGTAGTACTTAAAATTATTTTTGAGGCGACTAAGAACTTATTAGGCGACTAATTACTTGGTTACAAAAAAATAACTTTGGTAGCGATTAAATATTTTAGCAACAATTATATTATAATGAGATACAAAATGTAAGATCTATAAAAACTAAATAACGGCAGCTACTTTAAGATAGCAAATATATTAAACGGGAAAAATGAAATAATAGGTGAGGTATTAAAATAATGACTTGGCAGCTAATATTTACAGTGGGATATCAAACATTGTATTATTAGCAACTATTGTCTTCCATATAAAAATACACTTTCGGGCAGTGATTTACAGCAGCTGTAAAACTTAAATCGGGTCCAATAAGTATTAGGATATCAGAAATTTTGTTTGCTACACCAAAAAATCACTGCCAATTTAAATTTAAACAAAGCTTTAGAACTCAATATAAAGCTGCTACTTAATGCTTAAAATGCTACTTCACTGTAGCTGCCAACCTATTATTTTTCGTACCCATTTTAATTATTTTTAAAACCCTAAATCAGATAAGTTTGTCGCCGCGTTAAATACATGCCCTTAAAAACTGAGTTCAAATCCCGAGTACCTATTCCCGAGAAACTTGGTTTGACCAAGGATGTTATTAGTATTTATTAAATTACCTATGAATTGCTACACGTGGTACTGTTCTTTCAACCAACACAAGTACTTATGTTTTGATATTTTCTTGCATATGCGCTATGCGAAACGAAAATCTAAATGATCAATGGAGAAAAATCCCGGTCGTAATGAAAATTTTTCTCCATTGATCATCAACAAGTACTTATTTCATATAATTCGACACCAATATTTATGTCGGTTTAACGGTTTTATTACAAAATCATATATAATAATTGTTTACTGATTAATTAGCAACAATAGCATCGCCAACCCTACCCAACCAGGGCGGGCCGATAACAATATCGCTGAGTGCGCGCGGTGCGAGCTCTCGGCACGACTCGGCTTGGCTCGAGTGGCTGCTGCCTAATTTACTACGGCTAACGCCTGCATGCGCTGCGCTCCTAGTACCGACAGAGCCGACGAACCTGCTCCGTTACTTCACTTGTTGGCGAGTTGTTGACGTTTCCGTTCCGTTAATCCTTCGGCTGGTTCGTGCGTGGATCGGTCGGAGTCATACCATATTCATTGTACATTGTCGACTCTTGTAGACCTCTGAATCGCTAGTAACATTAGTATCGACGCACTTAGTCCGTTACCCTGATGTGCAAAGTAAGGTTAGCCTAGCTTTGCAAAAATGTATGTCTTAGTGATGGATGACTCGAACAAATGTTTTTCGCAATTACGACCTGGGGCTCTTTGAATCCGCACTCTATCGAGCGAGACTCGATCTTATATCAGTTCTGCACATTTTTGTAACACAAACTGTTTGAAATATTTAGTACAATTTCGTGAATTTCGTCCAAGGCTTAACACTTTGGACCGTTCTTATTATCTGCGTCGTAAGATTTAAAATCGTACTGCAAGTGTTACCATTGATCTGTTGTTGTCCGTACTATTATATTTTCTTATGTGCCAAGCAAGACTAAATTAGTTATTGTTTCGTCGTATTTAGCTACTAAATAATGAGCTGCAATCTGCAATGGATAGGTTGCTGTGGTTGAGACAAACAAAATAGTCAACAAAGGCAGGGCCCAGTGTGAGTGTGTGCCAGCGCCAGCCAGTGCCCAATACTTTTCATTTTTAATGTCCTAGTAATACTAGAAAAGTAGAAAACCGACACATCGAAAATAAAATGTAAGAACCGGTAGCTGGCTGTAGGTTCATGTAATGTATATTGTGTACTGATACTAAAATTACCGCCTGCAAGTTTATGCTCTCCTGGTAGTGTAGGTGCTTTTGCTCCAATCCCAATGACTATTCGGCGGATCACCTACGTGCTACGCTCGCTCGCTCGCAAACTGTGACGTTGGTGGCCGACGAACAACGAATACAAAGTCATGCCATGTTTTGCTTCCCTGTTCCAAGCACCCGGCGACTACGAGTCATACGTATCCACGGACTGAAATGGAACGTGCTATTCGTGCGAAGCATGGCGGGCGGGCGGTACCGGAGTGTATCAAACTTATCCTCTTACGTTTCTGATATCCTAGTGCTCTTGGGGCAATTGCCCGAAGTTTCTAAATGGCACGGACCGTCAAGAGATTCGGATGCTGCGCGGCCTGCGCGTGGACCATCTCCATCTCATTCGACTTATGCTCTCCTGGTGTGCGTAACACTAAGCAACGGAACAACTGTTCCGTTTCGTTACGTTTCAGTAGAGGGTCGATCGGCTATCAGTAGCGACCGGCACACACGCTGTAGCATTTGCTTCGCGCAAAACACGAAGTAATTTTAATCTAACTCTTGCTAACGCCTGTTTTCCTAGTACCCAAGAGCACCTGGGAGCAAGCAAATTGTTCCGAGATTGTTTCGATTGCTTCCGTTCGACATTGATTGTGTGGGCCATGTTGACGAGTTGATTCCGTTGAATCGATTTGAGCAGCTTTACTTTGGAATTCAATCAATCGAGTATCGACCCACCTACCACTATTATTACTAAAACTCTAATAATTGTTCCCAGCCTCTTATTTGGAAGTTTTGTATTAAATATCTAATTTCGCATTCTATACTTATCAATTTCTTGGTAAAAGACGGTACGATCTGACGTATCCATAATTTTCATAAAAGATGGCTCCACGGGGCTGAAAATAATAATTTGCAGCGCTGACCTCGAGCAAACAAGACTTTATAACTTCGGTTTCCCCGAAATTGTCGCGGATGGGGGACATCCGTTCTGCGGGACGGATTTAATTCAGCACATCTGGGACGATTCCATCAGAATTCTTTTAATTTAGCTCCGGGTGTTTGATCGCTTAGTTGTCTGCATGATCGCTTTGATCTTTATTAACGGGGAAAAAATTAAGCGAATTAATTTATTTCTGCCTAGTGGTAGTCAGTACCTAACAGTTTTAGATGGAGTTATTGAAATTTCCAATTTTATGCTCTTATACGTCATAAGAGAGCGGTTCGATATAATCGATCAGGTTCATAATGTCCATTTCCCGAAACATCCACATTCTAGAAATACCATTCCTAAAATGACCTTTCCTAAGTGGGCCACTACTTGTTTCCCAAAATGAACACTCTAATTCGAAGGAGACACAGATTTGGCTTAGGGGGCAACTCGGGCAAGAAAATCTCGGCTTGTGCCGAGTTGACCATTTTTGGAATAACATGATTCATTCAATTTTCTTGATTATTCTAAATCATTTGACATTGAATCAGAAACGTTTATTGACAGTGGTAAAATTATTTAAGTAATAGGAGAATATTCTCTAATTAATGATAACAGTATCATTGAATCATTAACAGCGTCTGAACCACAGATTAAAGATATAAGTTTTCTAATCAAAAGTCTGAACTATTATTATTTATTTATTTTATTAATGGACTCGACAGTTCGTCATTTGCCAATGTCATGTTACAGAAAATTCAATCAATATATAATAAGTCTTCTATCTTCCTCCAGGGGAGTCGCAGTAGCGTCTTCACCCTGGGTAGCCACGTCTTCCTGTCTTCATCCGGAGGAGACGCCGCAGCGTCATCACTCTGGACGAAGCAGTTTGACAGTCACGTTCACTCCCGAGCTTGTAGCGGGAACTCTTGATAAAAGCTTGAAACCCCATCTTGCTCAAATTATCCAACAAATTCACTCGCGAACATTTTCTGATTAATTTAACGTGATATTAATCTCAAAATAACCACTGTAGACAATAAAACAAAAATTATCAAATAATTTTGCAACCGTCGTTTCCCGCCATTTTCAAGAGAACCATCAAGTCTGAACTAGAGTGTATTAGGTAAGGTGATATTGACAAGGTTTTTAATAAAGAAGAAATGATAGAAATCCGTCCAAAGTGACTGCACCAGGACCAACACTAATTAGTCACGTTTGACGGTAGGTGCCGACGATTTTTAATTAAGCGCTTCATACTAAAGTCGCCGGGGATTTGGGGAGATTTTTCTCTCTGTCTAATGAAACCAGAAATGTACCTGAATGAAATCCACGGGAGATTTACAGAGAATTTATGGTGTTTCTCGGTATAATGCCTATTAGTTACAAAGACCGTTAATAATATTTATGACTAGCTCTGATTACGTCTTAAGTATGATCAAATGAGTGGAATGAATGAAATGAAAGATGAACAGACGAACGACGAAGAAATTTTCAAAATAAGATTTAAAGTAAAAGTATAGAGGAGCCTTTTAGCATGCTCTGAAAGACTAAGTAGATACTTGAAGCCATTGTATATGATGATAACAAACTTATTGTAAGTACTATTTGGATTTTGAACCAAAAATATACCTGGACCTGATTCAATGTTCACTTGTACGATCATCCATCCAACCTGCCGCTTTTTTCTGCAACCTATTTTTAACCGACTTTCAAAAAAAAGGAGGAGGTAACCGACTTTCAAAAAAAAGGAGGAGGTTATCAATTCGTCGAAATATTTTTTTTTTTTTCTTTTATGTATGTTATAAATTAAACTGTTGTTGCGTAATAAAAATTATTATATTATTAAAATTATTAGCTCTTCGGTCCATTTATTTAGTTTATTGCAAGTAAGGTGTACATTTCAAAGCAGATCAAGTGTAACACTTTGGATTTTGGACCGTTCTTATTATCTTCATCGTAAGAGTTGAAATCGTACTGCAGGTGTTACCATTGATCTGCTGGTTGTCCGTACATTTTTGCGCGTCAATAGGAGAAGTCTGGAGAAGTTATCACTTGCCATAGCAGAAGTCGAATGTGAATTTGGCCTAAGAGTCAATATCTATCATATCATTCTTTACCTTTATGTAATTATCTGAAGATATAAGAGATAGTAATTTCTAGCCTGGCTTTAGTTTCAATAATACCAGAGCTATAGGTATTCTTGGATATTTGCAAATATTTAGCTCTGACAAAAGTCATAGCTTATAATTTATGGCAAAGAGGCGGACTGGGTATCGCAACACAGCCTTCAGTGAGTACTATTCGTAGATAAAGGTATAATATAGACTGTACTACAGTGGAGGCTTGTAACAACTGTTGTATTACATGTTATTTCGTCTACAGTATGCGCAGAAATCGAGTCAGAGTCACCGGTTATTTCCTCCGTAGCTATCCGAATTCTGCTCTAAGTATTTGTGAAGAATTGATATTGATAGTCAACGTTGTCGTAGAGTAGACCTTTTTATTTAAAAAGTCAAAGTCTAATTTCTTTATTGCAAGTAAGCACGTTGTGTACATATTTGCACGAAAATAGAGCTTCAGAGATCTTTGCACGGAAACAGGGTCAATTTTATTTTAACACTCATATATCTTCATTACACTACGTTCTTCGTTGCACTACTTCCAAAATTGCCAAAGTTGCCAAAATTGTACATGCTTCTCAATAATGTAATTTATACTGTATTATGGTGGAATAAAGTGTATTTATATCTTACTTGAAAACCCTAAACATGTGCTACGGGTTGTTTGTCTGTTTTAAGTATGTACTAATGCACACTTGCAATATAATTTAACCAGAGTGTCAGTGACTTAACCCGTGGTAAATCTTCTTACCATATTCACGGATTAACTGTCAAGTTATCTATTATTGGATCAAATAGATCTTGTAGACCTGCGCTTAGTACGGTGGAACACAGATAAAGGTGTACAGGAGAGTTTTTAAGGTTGAGACTTTCTCAAAAACTACTTGACTTATTTCAAAAATTCTTTCACTGTTTGATAAATAAAAGTGAAAACTATGTAACTGTAAAGGAATTATAAAATTCGGTCCTGTAGTTTTTGAGAAAATCTCAACCTTATTGAGGCCCCCTGTATACTTGTCTCTGTTTTCTTTTCTTCTTTTTTGTCTAGTATTAATTGTAAGTCACGTGATTATACTACTCATACTCATTTATTCCACCTTGAGGTACCATTGTACACTTGGTTACGTCTATACAAAAGTAATGATTTAATTTAGTGCATACAATTCAACTATTTCAGCAATAGTTTCGTCAGTTGTAAATTTAATAATTCTTATAACATACTAGTATCCTTGTTTAGATTACAAAAATAGTCATCAGCAAAAGCCTCGTGAATTGTGTAGAAACTTGTCTGAAGTAGATATTTTCTAATTGTATTACAGAATTCTTTATGTGTCTCTAAGTCTTTGATTTATAACAACTATTGTTACAATTACGATACCAGTAGGTGCTTCCACCAAGATAGAGCCTCTGTTCACTAATGCGCAGCGTTCCCGGCCCGTCTCGTCGCGTCCGCTCAGCGGTGCCCTTGTTGAATGTAGGGCTGGGGAATTATACTATAAAATTAAGTTCCATCGACGTTTCGTTGTTAATTTTTCGTCTTGCTGTCTTATATCCTCCTGGTACAGACGATGTCAGATCAAGCTACATAAACCCATTGGAATCTAAGCCGTATTACCGTCACCTACAGAGCTAGAGAGAGTTACAATGCGTATCCAGGTCTCTGACTACGTTTTACGCTTGTCAATGCCAATAATATATGAGTCGTATTGTCGTGTTCGGATTTAAAATGCTTCATCGAGTTTCCAAGTAACCTCTTCCTCCCGTTTCTGCCGTCAACCTATCTGAGACTGACTTCCTTTATACCCGATAAACTCTTTCCTTTCCTATTAATGTAGCTATCTACCTATTTAAGTTACACAAATACATAAGGGGGCAGCGTTATAAGACCATTATAAAAGGACTCCTAACCATATATACCTCTCAAAGATTCTCTGCATTCCTTCTATGTCGACATTATCATTTATTGGTCGTCAGGTATCATCGGTTCCTTCTCTGGTTTGGTTTTAGATTGATGGTCGATCGACTTTGTTGAGATCCGAGGTAGTTAGCCCATGGCCCTCCGTCCTATTAATATCGAATAATTTTCACGTTACCTTTTCTTCTTCTTGAGAGCTCGGTGTCACAATGGACTTGCGATACGGAGGTCCCAGGTTCGATTCTCAGCCAGGGCAGCCATTACCAATGAGTTATTCTCGGTTTTTTCGACGGAAAAACTTACGTACATTTACTGAGTGCTTTCAAAACGGTGAAAGAAAACATCGGGTTAAAACCTGTATGCCCTAGAAGAAGAAGAAGAAATTTAGGGCCTGTGAAATCCGCCAATGCGCACTGGGCCCGCGTGGTGGGTGGCCCGAGCTCCCTCCATGTAAGGGAAGGTCTGTGCCCGAGCAGTGGGGCAATATAAATAGACTGATGATGACGATGAACCTTTTCTTCTTCTTTACCGTGCCCCTCCCATTTTTCGTAACCGTAACCTTTCATCATCATCATCATCATCAGCCCGTATCAGTCCACTGCTGGACGTAGGCCTCTCCCAAAGCGCGCCAATCAACCCTACTCTCGGCCCTCTGCATCCAGTCCCTGCCAGCCATTTTGCGAAGGTCATCCCTCCATCTGGTCGGGGGGCGTCCCACAATACGTTTACCCGTTCGTGGCCTCCACCGTAACCTTTAACTATGATGAAATCATTAATTACTTTTCTATCGATATCTCATCAACTATCCCGACTTCCCCCACCCCTAGTGACACCTACTTAACTGGTCGAGCCAGTGGCGCGGCGCTTGATCGCGGCGCCTACCACCCCACTCCCTCCAACCCCCCATCGGCCCGCGGCTTATCTGACGCGGAAGCCCGTCGCAGATATTTTCATCTCGCCTCTCGCCAGGTTTTTCTGGAAGCCAGTATTTACTGTACTGTACGAGCTCTTGACGTTGTTGTGATCCTGGTACTTGTGAAACGGGACTGCGACTGGACCGGACTAAAGAGTTTTC
Organism: Tachystola acroxantha; assembly: GCA_963506565.1. Lineage (NCBI taxonomy): Eukaryota > Metazoa > Arthropoda > Insecta > Lepidoptera > Oecophoridae > Tachystola > Tachystola acroxantha. Next base: position 3,378,382 of record OY735892.1, on the reverse strand, counting down.
TATTTACTACACTAGTATAGCACATAGTAAAGTAAGTGATATCGCACAAAGACAATTATTATTTTTTTGGAGATTATACATATCTATGTTATGCCGTAGCAACTCGAAAGAAAGCCGACTGTAGATAATGCCGACTTTATTGAATTTGATTTTGTGAAGAAATACTTTATATTACCGGAAAACTTTCGAATACAACATTAAGCAATATGCTACGGTTGGAGATTGCTTGACTGCAAGTGCTACAGTTACGAAAACTCTTGTATTTTGACTACCTATATACATGGGCCATAGTCCAATAATCATGCAAGTTACGTAGTTAGGTAGCCAAACTTGCATACATCATACTAAAGTATTGTTTATAAGTACTATTATTTCTTCTTTGGTATTGTACAAGTTGTTTAAAGTATCACTCCAAATAAGTTTTAAATCATTAAACTATTTATCGCAAAACGAAACCGACACAATATTTGTAGAACCACAAGCTGCGTGTTACTTTCGTCCCCATCACTGTTTCTATTTGTTGCGTCACGAAATACCAGGAACACATAACGCACGGAGAGTTGGTTTGAAAACTGAGCGTCTGCCCTGCGCCTGCCGGACGATACGCGTAGCGCGTTCCGTAGCACTGCCGGAGCCACCTTTTACCAAGACTACATAAACTTCTGAAGAGAAATCGCGTCTCTATCGCGCGCTCCTCTATGTTCACAATTAATTCCTCGCGAAGTATGTGATCCTGGTAAAATAGCGACATGAGGTAACAAATTCAGCCTCGGTTGTTACCCCTGCCAGCAAATGGCACTGACTTACCCGTAGCACCCACTGCTAGAGCCACCTTTCTACTAAGACTGCATAGAAAACTAGTACTACCTCTGCAGCCGCTTGTATATGTATATGTACACATGTAAATGTAATGGTTGCGCGCATACATACATAGTGAACCAAAGGATGATGACATTTTAATATATAATGATGATAAAATGTGATATATTTTATACATAAAGATATTTATGGATGTCACAATCCAACACCTAGCAAATGGGGGGCTTTTGAAAATGGCGGGAAACGACGGTTGCGAATTAATCAGAAAATGTTCGCGAATGACAGTATGGTGAATTTATTGGATTATTTGTGCAAGATCCGAAGTTTCGTGCTAAAGTCAAGAGTCCCACTACGAGCTCGGTAGTGAACGTCACTGTCGAGCTGCTTCGTCCAGAGTGACGACGCTACGGCGACTCCTCTGGATGAAGACAAGAAGACGCGGATATCCAGGGTGACGACGCCACGGCGCCTGCTCTGGAGACAGGAAGACTATGATATTTTGAATATTCTGTAACATTGGCAAATGACAAACTGTCGAGTCCACTAATTTGAAACAAAACATAGCATTACCTACGTATGTACATCGACGATCAAATATTTGCTTCGATGCGCTGATCGCTACCGGACAGGCAGAATGTCTTTTGTCTAGCCTCCAGACTCCAGATCGGAAAGTGGACTAATAATTTTGATTGGATATTAAAACCTTCCCTACCAAATTACGTTTAGCGGATGTTGGATACAACACCAACAGTATATTTTTGCTTGTAAATGTGCTAGAAATGCCTGATATGCACGTTTCCTCCAACTCCACATTGTGTATTGTATATTTTCGAAATAGGTAATAAATAACGGTCAAAATCCCTATCTACCTTTCTTAAAAATGGTTATAATAGAAATATAGATAATTGCAACTTTTACCAATAGCACAGAAGAAATAATCCAATAGTGGCTCGTTGGCGCGATGTCAAATCCAAGGGTGGGCCAATGTTTGGTTGAAACATTTACAACAAGTACTAGGAACTCATAAATGACTAGTGATGAAGCGCTTTGTACAGCGCGAAATTGAAGTTACAAGAATTTTCGATTTTCTTACAACATATTTCATTAGGAACTCATAAATACACCAACGGCATCCTGAGCGCATTGGCGGCCAGGTGGGACTCGCCCAGCCTCGCGCACTGGACACACCTGCACACGGCGGACTGAGGGACGAAGGGTGGGCGAGAAACACCTGACTTAAAATTGTGTCCGGGGTCGTCCTATTTTTAAATATTTTACTTGTTTTTGTACCTACTAACATTAGTTTGTAAGACATTTTATTTTATTGTATTTTACTAACATCTATGGACCCTGTCCGAAATAAACAATTTTTATTTTATTTTATTTAAATCATAAATATGTATCGTGATCACCAAGTGTAACACTTTGGACCGTTCTTATTATCTGCGTCGTAAGAGTCGATTCTGCACTTCAAGTGTTACCACCATTGATAGGCCGTAATAGTCATCATGGTCCAATCAAACTCTGAATAGCGCCATCTTTGTCTGTCACAGTTACAACTTCTTTATTATTGCGTTCGGCCAATGCACATTCGTCTCGATCATCAGTCCACCACTTTTCTTGTGGTTACTCCGCTTCCCGTTGGTTTTGTTGTGTCGATCATTTACTAGGACTACATAATGACACGAGAGTTTTCTAGTTTGCATCTGGGCTGGGTGCCTCTGCTCAACTTTTATGGTATCTTAGTACGAAAGCGACACAATAAATTCGAAAACCACGTAACTGCAAAGTAAATGTGAAAGAGTTTTTTCATGTGTAAGTTTCTCGGTTTTTAGATTCAGTCAAGCAAGTGTGTGTGAATGATATTTTGGTTTTGTTCCTTCTAGTCTAACTGAGATATCTAATACTACCTATATTATAGACTTTTGTAATTCTACAAGTATAGAAAAGGATTTTATCACACTTTTATAATGATGAAAACAATCTGAGAAAATTTTAAGTGTGATAGTGATAGGTACCTACCTCGTCACCATATCATTTGCTTTTATTCATAAACCTAGTCACTTCCCTTATAAACCGTGTTGCTATCCCTTTCACACTTCGTTAAAAAAGATTAAGATAGAAATTGACAGGGGGCCTAAACTGTGGCGTAACTGTACGCGCCGCTTTATTTAAATATATGTAATAACTCATTTCACTCACTCACTCACTCACGCATAACGCTTTATACTCTATGGACACTGTTCCTTCACTCATCCATTCATCAATCCTTCCCCGCACCCCGCACCCCGCAATTCGTCCTCGACCCTGTGTACCGAACAGTCGAGAATCGAGATCTGTCAAATATCGACGAAAACCGCAAATCCGCGCGCGCGCTCGAAAACTCTCAAAAACTCTCAAAACGCCATACAATCCAAAGTGCATTCATTTTTGTGAACAAATCAGTGCTGTGATCATAAATTTACATCTTTAACTCTTGTGCGGACGGTGGAGACCGAACGCAGCCACTCCGAAGGAATTCTCCCAGGTACTCCTAAACTTTCCCAAAAGAGTAGTGGTCCTTCGAAAGCCGGATAATCCAACATCCATCCCGCAATTTACACACTCAAAATTACTCAAACTCAACGCAAAAACTCATATTTCCACGCACGCAATATTTAACCTTACCCGCACTAAAAATATTATTCTCGCTATATTTCCTCAACGCATACTCACCGCCTATAATTCACGCATACATATTCGCTCAAACATCATATATTATCTATATAAGTAGTTATTTTCATCCGCAAATTGATATTTAAGTAATACTCATATTTTTCTCCCGCATATTTATACCTACCTCCAACGTCACACGTTGGCCGCGCCGCGCGCAACTCACCGCACCTACTGGTTTAACGCTAAACCCGAGGTTTAACGCATTTCTCACGCTTTATTATTAAATATTCGCCTATTCAATTTAAATTAAATCCGCACCTACCAGTTCTCACTTAATTCTCACGCTTAATTTATAAACTCACCCGCATTTATTCGCTTTAAAATCGCATATTTTCTCATTTTTGTTTAACCTGAACTCCCAAAATGAGTAAGACTAGAAAGTTAAACACTGAAGAAACCGAGGAGACTGTTAGTCCCAAAGTTCTTATGTTGGAAGCCAAAAAAGATGCGCTTTTCCAAATAGTTCAACAACTTTATGATCTCAGTCAAGACATTCATAAAAGTGAATCGTCTAAGTCTCAATTTTTAGCTCGTGTGCAGTCGCTAGAAAAAACTAGAACTGACATCATTGAAACGCTTGACTTATTAATAGCCGCTTACATGGAAAGTGATGTAAATTACAAACCGAATTACTGTGTCCTTAACTCTTTTGATCGATTATATTGTCATATTAAACAGGCCCAGAGTTCTTTAAAACACCAAAACGCTACCACGCATAAAACTCAAAACTCAGATTTATTAAATTTCAAATTACCTCCTCTCAAGTTAGCCTCATTTGATGGTGTTCCAAGTAAATGGCCCATATTCTATGAGAACTTTAAAACTCTCATACATGAGAACGCTCATCTCACCGATGCAGAGAAAGTGCAATATTTGGTAGGAGCACTCTCCGGGAAGGCACTTACAGTGTGCTCTGGAATTCCAGCCACTGCTAACAATTATGAAATATTATGGCAATCTCTTATTGATAAATACCAAGATACTCGGTTCCAAGCTTCTGTATACTTGGAACAAATTTTACATTACCGCTCGGGCCAGTCCATAGACACATTCATAGAACAATTCTGTTCTGCTGAAGCTGCCCTCTCACGCTTAAATATTACAAATCTTTCAGATTTCATGCTCACTCACATAGGTCTTAGTAAATTGGATAAAAATACAATTCAGTTATTTGAGCAAACGCATGGTCAAACCAACTTACCCACTTTTCAAGATTTAACTAATTTTCTCAAAGAGCGGAGTAAAATCCAAGCTTTACGCAGCCCTATTCCAGTTTCACCTAGTAAACCGCATTACCCTAATAAAAAGCCTAACATTTCAAACTCAAAACCTACCCAGGTTTTTGTTGCAAATACTAGCTCAAATCAAACAGCTCAAACTCATAACCGCTCACAACAACTCTGTAGTATTTGTAATACTGAGGTTTCGCACCCGCTATTCAAGTGTAAACATTTTATAAACCAAGACGCTCGCACTAGGAATGACCTAGTTTACAAATATAATTTTTGCAAAAATTGTCTAGGCTTTCACAATGTAAAATCATGCAATTCTCAAAACAGTTGTAATGTATGTCATTACAAGCATCACACTCTGCTCCATATTGATAATTTTCGTACCCAACCCGGGTTCGAACCTAGCACCCAACGATCGCAAACCGTTCCACACGCACCGTACCATAGGGGTAACGAACCGCACACATTCAGCGCTCCAGCGATAACGCGTCCTCATCCTCAAGCGCCAACCGCGCCGCAAGGTGAATGGCACTACACAGGCTCTCTCGCTCCCGCCGCCGCCGCGCGCTCTCACTCTGCGCACCCGACGACGACGACGGGCCGCTCGGAATCGCTCGGCCTCAGTCGCCCCGCGCCCGAGCAGGTATCGCATGCGACCAGCTATGATCGATATTCGCGCGAAAATTCAAACGAATTAGCGTTATCAGTTACGACTTCTTCGCACAGTAACGCCAAAGATACTACTGTATTGTTACCTACCGCATCCGTACACGTTTATAACGAATATTCTAAGCCTTCTAACGTTCGTTTATTCATTGATACAGGTTCAATGAGCCATTTCGTTACCAAATCTTGTTGCGATCGACTTAATTTAAAAATCACGCCCGCTCCTTCCACCATTAAGGGGATAGGACAAACAGAAAGCGCTTCGCTAGGTTTTACTACTTTTAAAATACACTCCCGCTTTGACGCCCGCTGCTCATACACTATTACCGCTCGTGTGATAGACACTATCACCGACCGCCTGCCCAACGCTCGCATTGATATTTCGCAATTAGCTCACCTACGTCACTTACCTATGGCTGACGAAGGTTTTCACTCACCTGCGGAAGTTGATTGTCTCATAGGCAATGAATTATTCCCATTTCTTCTCGGAAGTGATAAGATAACTTCTCCTAACTCGTCTGTAGTCGCCGTCCAGACCACGCTAGGCTACCTAGTGATGGGAAAGGCCGACTGTGACACCTCGCACGCTCAATACGCTCCGCTCACGCTCAATGCTAATAAAGCATTTTTCTGTCAAACAGAAACGCCTTCGCTCTCAACGCTTACTCAACGCTTTTGGGAACTAGAAAGTGTCCCTACTCATAAGCACATGAGCCCAGATGATGAGGCCTGTGAACGCATATTTCAATCAACTCACTCTCGCGATGACACAGGAAGATATACTGTGCACTTACCTTTTAAAGAGGATCCATCCGAACTCGGCAATTCTTACGGCATTGCTAAACGCCAACTCCTTAGACTGGAAAAGAAATTAGATTCTACTCCCGGGCTAAGGGAAGATTATAACGCTACTCTTCAGACTTACATTGATCAGGGTTACCTATCAAAGGTCGACAACGCTCCTCAAGACATTGATTGTTATTACATACCGCACAGGGCTGTCTATCGTCCCGATAAACAATCATCTAAAACACGCATCGTACTCAACGCTGGTTGTAAAACTACTTCTGGTAACTCGCTAAATGATATCCTATACACAGGGCCGAATCTGCAAAGTAATATTTTTGATTTATTAATTAACTTACGCATGTTTTCAATCGCAGTTACAGCTGACATTGAAAAGCATTACTTTCAGGTAAAACTTACCGAACCTCACCACGCATTTCAGCGCATCCTTTACAGATTCGATCCTCGCGCTCGCATAGACACGTACGAGTTTAATAGAGTCTCGTTCGGAGTTTCTAGCTCACCCTACCTCGCTATGAGAGTGGTTCGCCAACTCGCCGCTGACACTCGCGCTAAGTGGCCACTAGCTGCTTACGAAGCTGAAAACCATATGTACATGGACGACTACATATGCTCAATTGATGGTTTAGATAACGCTGTAGATACTTACCGCGAAATGGTCGAAATGTTTATGTCAGGAGGTTTTAAATTAGTTAAATGGATTTCTAATAGCTCAGAACTTATGGATAGGATCCCCTCGTCTCATAAAAATCCGCAAGCTATCAATTTTGATTCGGATGCAAACGCTAATACTAAGGTGATAGGAATGCATTGGCAACCTAAAACTGATACTTTTAATTTCACAATTAAATCTGATGATGCACAAGAGTGCACAAAACGCTCCATTCTCTCAATAACCGCACGCCTTTTCGACCCCACAGGTCTAATTGGTCCAGTTACCGCTTTCATGAAGCTACTCGTACAAGAGTGCTGGAAACTAGAGCTCGACTGGGATAGTCCAGTCCCTCATTCTATTTCGCAAAAATATACTCAATTTCACAATGAACTCGCTTTGTTAGAGGAATTTAAAATCCCTCGTCATGTAGGTATTACTTCCGCATCTCATGTCACGCTCATCGGATTCGCTGACGCAAGCGAGCAATGCTACGGCGCCGCTGTGTACATCAGAGTTAGCTCAGACGAGCACTCTGAAGGTGTAGTAAACTTACTTACCTCAAAATCAAGAGTCGCTCCCTTGAAGAAAGTCTCTCTCGCCCGCCTCGAACTCTGCGCCGCGCTGCTCCTAGCGAATCTTCTCACCGCTACTCTTGAAGTACTAAATAAAAGATGTACGATAGATAACATCTTCGCTTTCTCAGACTCAACTGTGACTCTCACATGGATACATTCGCCCGCTTATAAATTCCATACATTTATCGCTAACAGAATAACTGAAATAAACTCAAAATTATCCGCTACTCATTGGTATCATGTGAATGGTTGCGAAAATCCCGCAGATATTATCTCACGCCCTGTTACGCCCAAAGAACTCTTAAATCGCGATCTTTGGTTCCACGCGCCCCCGTGGGTCTCTACTCCGCTCGCTGAGTGGCCTGTGAAGTCTTTCCAGGTTAGCTTTACATGCGAAGAACTCGTGGAAGCGAAAATCACCGCATTAAAAATAGAAACTCTACCCACTCAAACTTGTCATCCCATTCAGGATATGGCAGATCGTATCTCTGATTGGTCAAAATTATTACGCTCTATTGTTTACGTACTTCGATTCTCTAAACGCTTATCATCGCACGGCCCTATATCTGTTGCCGATTTAGAGCACGCCGAACTCTACGCCATCCGCCATGTTCAAAATAAACATTTTTCGCAAGACATCGCAGCTCTTAAAAACAATAAAATCTGTAGTAAATCTCTCATTAAATTAAACCCTTTTCTTGACGAAGATAATATACTCAGAGTCGGTGGTAGGATTACTCATTCGCAATTGGATTATGGTCAAAAACATCCCATTTTACTCCCATCTAAAGAACGCATAACTCAATTAATTGTTGATTACTATCATTTATCTAATTTGCATACAGGTCCCGCTTTATTACTCGCTTTAATTAGACAAAAATTCTGGATAATTTCAGCTAGAAATCTCATTCGCCAACAGGTACATAAATGTAACATCTGTTTTAAGCTCAACCCTAAAAATACTCACCCTCCTATGGGAGATCTTCCATCCTTCAGAGTATCCGAAGCAAAAGCTTTCGTGCATACTGCTGTTGATTACGCAGGCCCATTCTTTGTTACGCATATCCGCCGCCGCGGAATTAAAAGCCACAAAGCTTATATTTGCTTATTTGTTTGTCTAACAACTAAAGCTCTACACTTAGAGTTGGTGACCGACCTAAGTTCAGATTTATTTCTCGCAGCTTTCAAACGCTTTATCTGCCGAAGAGGTCCCGTCTCTATGATGTATAGTGATGGAGGTACTAACTTCTTAGGTGCCAAACGCAAATTAGATGAGATTTATACTCTAATACAATCTGACGCTCATAAAAATTATCTCGGTCAGCAGTTAGCCGAACATCGCATTAAGTTTAAACATAGCCCACCTTATGGTCCGCATTTCAACGGTCTTTGTGAAATAAACGTCCGTTGTGTTAAAACTCACTTATACAAAGTTATAGGTACGCAAATACTTACGTATGAGGAATTCTCTACGATTCTCGTACAGATTGAAGGTTTGCTCAATAGTAGACCATTGTGCGTGCTAGGGTCAGATCCCTCAGATATTTCCGCTCTAACGCCTAATCATTTTTTAAATGTTACTCCACTCAAATACTTACCTGCTGAGGATCTTACAGATGTACCCGATAATCGCTTATCTCGCTTTGAATTATTAGGTAAAATTACGCATTCATTCTGGCGCCGATGGAGCCAAGAATATCTCACTTCTCTACAGCAGAGAGAGAAATGGAACTCTCCCTCCAACCCTGTAACCTTAGGTACAGTGGTTGTTATCAAAGACTTCAACGCTCACCCTTTGTGTTGGCCGCTTGGTGTTGTAGAGAAACTCTATCCAGGAAAGGATAATATTGTAAGAACTGTTAAAGTCCGTACATCAACTGGCAGCTACATACGACCAGTGATTCGGATTTGTCCGCTACCCTTGCAGTAGCGCATTAAAGTTTTTCAAACTTTTCTTTAGTTTAAGTTATACTTAGTTAAGTTACTCTAGTTTCTTTTATCGCATGCATACGCTACTCATACTCATTCTCTTACTTCTCCTTTATCTAGAGGAAAACCTCTAGGCCGGGGGAGTTGTACGCGCCGCTTTATTTAAATATATGTAATAACTCATTTCACTCACTCACTCACTCACGCATAACGCTTTATACTCTATGGACACTGTTCCTTCACTCATCCATTCATCAATCCTTCCCCGCACCCCGCACCCCGCAATTCGTCCTCGACCCTGTGTACCGAACAGTCGAGAATCGAGATCTGTCAAATATCGACGAAAACCGCAAATCCGCGCGCGCGCTCGAAAACTCTCAAAAACTCTCAAAACGCCATACAATCCAAAGTGCATTCATTTTTGTGAACAAATCAGTGCTGTGATCATAAATTTACATCTTTAACTCTTGTGCGGACGGTGGAGACCGAACGCAGCCACTCCGAAGGAATTCTCCCAGGTACTCCTAAACTTTCCCACAGTAACTTTAAATCATGCTTATGAATACGCCGTACGCGCCTTTGTGTTTGAGTTAAACACCAAAATAACTAACACCACCAAAAGGAAAAGATTCATGGATTAACGGCATTTATTTTGTCCCTTGCCTTACCTACCCCGAGATTCTATTAGAATTTCTTTACAATTCTAATTCGGAATCGTTTGAAAGTATGAATGGATTGAAACTCTAGATAGAAATTATCAAAACCCAATGTTATTAACATCAACGCAGCGCCATCTATGAATTTCTGGTTACACTACGTGCTAAACTAAGTGCAAGATCTACCGATGGATCAATTACATACAACGCGCAACGCTGAAAAGGCCATTCTGACATCTCATTATTCATGCTGCCTTAGTACAAAGTCGACCTAATGAAGCAACATCGACTTGAAAGCGATCGATATCCCGAATCCGGCGATACGATTGTGAAAGATAACGATTGATAAAAATCGATTCAGATTATAATAAGAAACGGAGTAGATAAAATTGTATGTAGGTACTCGTAGCTATAGGTATTGAAAAATAACACAATAAACACATGAATAAAGGTTTTATCCATAATCAATAATAAGAAGGATTAGCAATGAATGACTTTTATTTTTATTTCATTAGGATTAGTAGTTGCATTGCGTAATGTGTACCAAATCCAATACGCAATACTACTAATTAATTGTTTTTACTAAACATTAAAGAAACCAGAAAATAGGTTATCCTCTTAGGGCAAATGCAAAATAACCAATTCACCTAGATAAGACAAGAACGGCCCGACTAGTTGTCAAACCGATCAGGGATCGACAACAGTAGACAAAAAAATCATTGATCCAAAATCATGGCTAATGTGTTCATCAACTTCCTAGGGTCGCATAACTTTACAAGAAGTTTTTATATTGTAATCTAAAATTTTGGCGCGTAACATTTTAAAAGTGCGCCCTATTTGCTTTGCAGTAAAGCATCTTTTAGATTAACCTCGATCTCCACCCAAAAGTGACGAACGAAACATGCGCAAGCGCATTCAGTTTAATATCGAAGTAACTGCCAGTGGAAAAAATCAGACTAAATTGAACTTTATAATAAGTTGACGTTTCCATAGAGAGGAGCGCCATCTTTGAAATTGTGTTAAGAACGTCTACGAACGAAGAGTCTCGATCGACATGCCGCCATTTTGATCTCTTTCACGTTACTGGGAGCCTGGTATCACGCGCACATTTCGCGCAGCCGGGCGGCGCGCGCGCAAGTATTTCGTGCCGCATGCGCGCGCGCAGGTCGTGATATCACTCTGGAACATCTTATGTCGTTATAAGCTCAATTGTAATGTGTATCTTGTGCCAGTTAAACAAAGACTATGTTTGTTTGTCAGCAACAGCGCATGGCAGCTCTGCGCTTGACGTCCATGCGTCATCAGCGCGCGCAGCGCACGTTCCATTATCGTTCATTGTCTATCATATGTTTTATAGGTAGGTAAGTATATGTTATATTATATTTTCTTCGTTTTTATGCTTCGAATGGATCTTCCCCCATTCGATTCATTTTTGATCAATGTGTTTGTTGCTAACAGCAGATCAAGTGTAACAAAAGACTTTGGTTTGGACCGTTCTTATTATCTGCGTCGTATAGATTTAAAATCGTACTACAAGTGTTACCATTGATCTGCTGTTGTCCGTACCTATCTAAAGGGTGTAGCAAGGGACATCGCTAGCGGTAGCGATAGGCGAAACCTGCACAGCTGTCAGCTGTCAAACACTTGTCAAACACCTGGCAAAGACAGGTGTCCACTCTACGGGCGTTGCCGATTGTTAGCTGTATCTTGCTAGGCCTAGATACACGTCCATATTCTGCTGGTTTATGCAACACCTGTCACTGTCTGCTTTATTACATTTACTTTACTACATAAGTTTATTACATCCACCGCGGTCGATATTATTTTTGATTTTGTCATTGATCTCCTATAAACAACTAGATACACTCTACAGTCTGCCTTCTAAAAATGTCCGAGCGCAAAGAAGGTCCAAACGGATGAATGGACCCTCATTTGCTTTGTTGGACATTATTTGGACGTCAAGAATGGACCTTTATTTGGACGGTTTCTTAATTGTTTTAGTAAGACCTTTGTGTACCTAGTTGTTTATAGGAGTTCAATGAATTTTGTTTTATAATAATAATAAATACAAATCTGGTTGAAAGTTGAAAATAATACACGACTTTCCAACTACTTATATTGCAGCACCTAATAAAATAATTTCAAACTAAACCACGAAAGCAATGATTTAACTCGTATATTGGAATAATTTGGGAAAACTTCTCTGTATCCCAAAAAGAATATAGATGTCCTTTGTACAGCCGAAAGCTAAGATAAATATACACGGGGCCTCAATAAGGTTGAAATTTTCTCAAAAACTACTGGACCGAATTTAATAATTATTTTACATTTGCATAGTTTTAACTTTTATCTATCAAACAGTGAAATAATTTTCGCTATAAGTCAAGTAGTTTTAGAGAAAAACTCAACCTTAAAAACTCTCCTGTACATCTTTCTCTGTGTTCCCGTACATATGCAGATACTGAAAAAGTAATTTTACGCTGTTTCTTTGTCAAATCCTTTCTGTTTCATCCCATGCATAGACGAAATACAAGGCACATGTCCACATTTACGTGGAAACCCTCCATTAACATTCAGTATTCAGCAAGCAATCCTTCTTTCCTTTCCCTCTACCCTACCGTCTTCAACAGCTTCATTCAAAACCCTTAACTTGCAACATTGACCGAGTTCGTCAATATTTCGGAAGGGAATTCTATTTCCCGGGACCAAAGGTGATATACGCTATGTTTGTTAGATCTAAAACAAATGACGGTTTTAAAATATGTTCATTCCAACTTCAGTCGTTAGATTTCCGCTTTCATGCACAAGCGCATTTTATTTATTTAGTTACATTACATCAACAAGGCTGTGAACGAGGTATGTAATTCATATTTTTAATACTGCAGGCACAGTATTAAGTACTTCTTTCAAACAATTCATGAAAGTAGTTTTAACTAAGTATTCCTAATTAATCGTTTTAACATCATCGTCCACTGCTGGATGGACATAGGTATCCTCCAAAGCACGCCACTCAACCCGACTCGCATTATAAATATTGATCTCCTATAAACAACTAGGAGATCAACGATTATAAAACATAAATTATTCAAAAATGGCAAACTCATTCAATCCACAGAAATTGTGTAACATAGAAAAAAAATGAAATACATAACATTGGACCTGACGATATAAGTACTATTATTATTATTAAAAACCATTTACATATTCCAATAAAATTACAAATGTCAAGTATCTATCAAACACAGGCAAGCATAATAGTTTAAATCCATTAGGCTTCGAATTAAGGTACGATATACTACACTATCTTCTCATTGAGAACATGTAACACCACAAACATACTCCCGAATCTATTCCGCGAACAATAGTGCACGCGATAGCTAAAGAGACGGGCAAGTGTGAGCATTATCGCGGCGTTGCCCTCGCGACCGATCGGCCCGATTGTTTTGTGGGCAATTAGCGTTGGGCTCGGGCCGGCCCGCCGCACGTGCCGTCTCGGCGCCCCACGGGCCGGTCCCAGACCGGGCCAGACCAGACGCCACGCCAGTGCACCGCGCGCGCCCCACGCGAGCGGCCGTCTGTGCTACCCACGTCACGTCGCGCCCCAGGACGGCACAACTCCGCGCGGGACACTTCCCACGAAGCCGATCGGCTAACGCTTGGTACACCTTTGGTTTTTTTTCAACTTCACCAAACTTTTTCAAAGTTACCCGCTGACACTTGTTGGTGTTTAACACAACTTTATTTGCTTTTAAAGTAAAGTCAACTAGAATTCAGTTGTTGCTAGCCGTTTTCGAAGTTATAGGTTTCTTATCAGACAATTACTACATTGAGATTAGGAATTCATTTTCTAACACTACCTATGCTACAAAATTGCAGTGCAACTGCATGAGAAATCTGAACAAAGTCTTAATTTCCTAGTCTTCATTCTTTTGCTTTACTTCCTTCCTTCAGTCATCCAAGTTCTAAAGCTACGCTGTAATCAGAAATAATAAGGCAAAGCGGCGAACGACATTCTTCTTTCGTCGGTATCCCGTCGCCAGGAAAAGTTCCCTCTATACAAAGTCCTTAAGTCGACGCGAAGTTCGCAGTCAAAACTTCTCCCACGAAGTTGTACGCACACGAGACTAAAAACTTTTCAGTTTGGCAACTTTTCCCGACAACAATCTGGCAATTCCAGAACGTTGGCGTATCTTTAGTACCTACAAAGCAGTACCAAGCGAAAATAATATCCTGATTAGAGAATCATTACACAGATGTGCAGTTTCCAGCGCCAATTAGAACAATGAACATTGTAATGGTCAAAATTTCCAAATTAGTGTAAGTGACAATTATCCAAAATGGCTGCAGCCATGATAAGTGATCGCGGACTTCGGAAAAAGTTAACTCAGGAAGCGATCCCTGAGAAAACGCCGAGAAAACCATCCAAACGCAAATCAACACCGAGCAGTTCCAAAAACGACAAGAAGAATGAGCAAAACAACAATAAGAGACCCAAAATACAGACCGGGGATCCCAAATTGGACTTGTTTACGACGTATCAGCCATGGGTGATACAAACATACGGAGACCTAGCGAAAACTAAAACTATAACGCTGAAAAAGTACGCGAGAATCCTACGCACTCTGCGTGGGGAGGAGTGCAACAGTTCCGATAGTTCAAAGTTTCGTTTTTGGGTGAAAGCTAAAGGATTTCACGTCGGCAAGCCTCCAGGGTACGACGCTAAGCCGGCAGATGGTATCGTCTGCAGATACAGCGTGGTGGATGCAGATGGGTGCGCCAGAGGTGCAGATGGTCAAGAGATATACACCGGTTCCCAGAATGATCCTCCGTTGTACATTCCGACCCCACCTTTGAAGGTAAGTCATCTTAATGATGTGCATGATAATATTTTACATTATGTTTAAACGTTATAATAAATATTTTAAAATTTCATCTCATCATATAAAATGTATTTCAACTTCTACAACATTGAAAATGGGTTTTATTCAGTTGTGTTGTCCGAGCAAAACAAAGCAGGTGATTTCTCTTACCGAATTACAAAGGCCTCATAACTATGAGAAGTTTTCTCGTAGAATTATGATTCATTGCCAGTAAGTGTCAGTACTGTCTAAAATGATTAGCTTATCATCGATGTGTACGATAATGACAAAAATATTTATATGTATATTATGTTATATGTGTCCTACCCTCAACCTCAATCCAAATAAAACCTTGACTCTTAGTTTTAAGCCCGAAGTTTGATCACCATTTTAAACGGTTCAGCGTTGTGCAAGTGAGCAGAGATCAAAGAACAGGTGATGTGTGCCACAACTGTACCAGGTTGGCATGAATCTCTAGGAGGTTACACGTCATTATCGCTAGCTAGCTACTCCGTCCGATGTGCGGTCATTCATCATGGATGCGTCTGTGCCGATGGCTATCAATCTCACACCGGTACACCTTTCGCAATGTTCGTAAAGCAGACGGACTTAGCTACTGTCGTTATAATTATATATATAAAAACACATAATTTTAATCAAGATTACTGAAAGAGAGCGTTAAGTAACGTCACAGTTAAGGTGATTAATGAACGTATTGAATTTGATAACTATGATGACAACTTAATAATAAAATATCTCTCGGAGAAATTACTATCTTTACTTCAAATCTCGAAACCTCGCAGCGTGCAGTAAGCAACCGGCCAGTAACGAAATGGCCTACAAATGCACAGTCTGCCGAGATCAGAGAAAACAGGTGATTTCGCTCACCGAAATACTAAGACAACATGATGCTTAGGAGTAGTTACGTACAGATTTTAGCAATGGGTGTGTTGTATAATCAGTATTCTGTGGTTGTGTTGTGGTGCTATACGGCTACTGGTTTCGTTACTAGATAAGATAACACACAAAGAAGCATTTTCGCATTAGGCCAAAAAATTTATAAATTAGGGATCCTAAATTTTTATTATCATCATAAGGAACCCACTTCGGAGGTTTCAAGACGCTATAGAAGATGTGAGCTCCTTTTGACCTCCATTAGTCATACAAAAGGTTCTACTAATTAACAAAATATGCTCATAAGCAGGCACCATTTGAACCATGTTTTGACTTCAACAGTAACAAAGAACAAAGGATTTAAGAAAGTATCGTGTTTCGAAGCCTGAAGGTGCAATGAAGGGATATTTATAACGCAACATAGCACCGAGTAGCATGTGTACCTATAGCAAGCAGCTATAGGTAGTTTCCCTCGCATGCCGGGTGTTCAAACGCGCCAGCCGCCTCGCCTGTGCCGCCATGGCAGCGGGCCGCTCATTTATTATTAGCGGCCCAGCCTGCCGCCTCATGTTTATTAAAGAGCCGCGTCCCACGAGCTGGTCTCACCTCACCTGAGCTGCGGGCCGACTCTTGTTATTAATATTTCGATTCGTGGTGCTATTGAACTTTAAGACGCATAGCGTGAGTTTGACGAAAAAGTTTTGGCCGAACCACACCCACCCAACCGACAACCATGGTGACATTTATACCCGTTAATTTTGGCAGATATGTCTTTTCATGGCATTATAGAGGCTTTCTATCCTTGAATTTGGTCAAAGTGTTTACCACTCTCATCCAGATTTTTGAAAATTGGGGTTTACTAAGTAGGTACCTTTGTCATTTTTAAATTAGACAATAATTAATGTGCTTAGCTCGTTTCCTTTCGAATTGTGTGTTTCATTCGCTTGATTATTTGCATTTTTAGTTACTTTACCTTTCCAAACGGGATACGTTGCAAATTGGTGAGCTGTGAGACACTACTAATATATTTTTCGCATTCATACCCTTCCTTTGCATCTTCATTTATACCCTTCGATTGCATCACACCGATATTTACCATTCGACCTCCATGATATAACTAGATATGTATCAGTTTGTTTGTCAAGAAAAGAATGTTGTACATACTCAAATTATCACATCCATCCATCAGTTTCCTACCTCCTCCTCACGATTTTGTAACACCATAACCGGACGAGTGACGGGATACATAAAGCGGTACATTTCACCTACATCAGCGTGTGCATGACATGGCGACGACGACGGCGGCGCACGGTGTGAAATTTTAAACAAACGCTCGCATTCAATTTATATTCGCCGAGCGCTCCCCGGCGCACGGTTTTAGCAAAAACGAGCAGAACAATGGGTGGCTGGCGCGACCGCGGCCGCACCGACCACACATAACCGATATACACAACACCTGACACACGAACTGACTTCACACCTGATACTTTGACGAATCTAATTCAACTCTTCGCTGAATTCAAAGAAGGTCTTTGTAAGAAGAATATTCTGCAACTAGAGGTGGAAACTTTGAATCACCTAATTTATCCTTAGCTGTAAGTTAAGTTACCTTAGATAGGATAAGTGCTCCAGACTCGGCAACAACCAAACTTGGATCCAAGGCTGCTTATTAGCAAGTAAATGAAATAAAAGAATTCGAATGATCGCAGGTTGTATCTCTCGAGCCTTCATTATAATTACCTTATCAGTCGGTGATCTTGATTTGACGTCATCGGAGTGTGTGATGCAGGCGCTTTTAGACGCCGCCCCACACCGGTCGCCACCGACCTACCAACGCGATATGTAGACGATAAGACTGGATCGATGCCACTTGTTCAACGCATCGGATCATTTTGACGGTAACCTCCCGCCACATCATGCCGCCCTGGTCATTTGTATCGAAAGTATCGATGATTTCTTTCGATTGCATCGAAATGCTTCGAGTTGGCTGGTTTTTCAATCGATAAAATTCACAAGTGAGTTTGGCTCTTCGATTCAGTTTGATTCGATTAACGAAGGCTTTTCTGGTGTTCAAGTTTGGAGATTATTTGTCAATATCAATCAGCTAACTTCAGTCAGTTGACGATAAATTATACCTATCTGCTAGGAAAATGATAGTATTCTGATTTTCTGGAAATGACAGAATTGTATAATATAAATTGTAGAACCTCTTTAGAGAATCTAAACAGCGTTGGAGTAAATAGATATGGAAGATCCAGAGTCGACGAGTAAAACTAGACTAGATAATATAAAAATAAATGATGTAAACAGTTTAAGCCAAACAATGATAAAACGAGACCGCGCCGGTATAATTCATCACGCAATCGGCCGTGGGGTGACATGCTTGATTAAAATGAATGCCGCCGGCCACGGCCCTTGTCGTTTTTACCTGTGCGTACCGAATTTAACGCTTGTTAGCAACGACATTTAAAATTCCTAGAATTTATGGGATCCTAATCCTTCCCCGTAATTAAGACAAATCTGCAGATGGCGTAACTTGTGAGAAAAGTTATTATTTCGAAACTAATGAATAAAAATACATCATTTGTCCATCCAGTACAGAAACTAAATGTTGTATTAGACCTCAAAGAAAAAAAAATAATGACTTCAATCATTTGAGGCTAAATAACCTTCGTTCGGATGGGAGACTGACTTTACAGAAGCACATGATTGATTACAGAAGCACATGAAATGCCCACAAAAACTTCAGTGGCAATGGACAGCGAAATACCTCAACCAAATACAGAAATAACCAAACAAGTGAGGCAGGTAATGCGGCAAAAAATAAAACACGTCACGAATAACGGATGCAGTCGTCGTCGTGGCAATTAAATTAGTCCGCATCATCTCACCCCGCCGACATAAGCGGGGTGAGCTGGGTATGTGCTTTAAACCGCTTACGACACCAGAAATAATACAAAAATCCAAGCTTACTTAGCGATATTAGAAATGTTCCGCAGCGCATTGGCATCGGTTTCAAGTTTTTCAGGTTTGTGTGAAGCGCTATGCGCTTCTGAGATCTTATTCGTTAAAATAATGGAATATTGAATGTGTTTTGTTATTGCAGAAATGTAGGACATAGTTTTGAAGGATTTAACTGACATCAAAGCGATAATGACTATTTTCTTCCTGCTTTCCACATATTTTTATTTTCTCATGCGAGTAGCAATCGATTTTATATTATCATGGACTTCATCGGATATGTCGCATTAAAATCGATATGTGTCATCGTTATTGATTACACATGCCACAACAAAGTTTCCGTAACTGAGAATTTTAATTCAACTAACATAACCAATTTTGTACCAAAACCAAATTTTTTCTTCTTTAAAGAAGAACTTTCTGAAGAAACAAATAACACAGGATAGGGGGGGACGATTGCATTGGGGTATATTGGGGGCACCAATTAAACTATCGACCGCACGTCCCCAAATGGTCACACAATAATTTACCATTACCAAACCGCCAGCAAACGTCAATAGGAGCGCATAAATAAAACACACTCGTTCACACCTACGCCGCCCGGCGGTGATCGGGGGGAGGCGCGCCGGCCGATTACACATTCGAGCGCGCGGCATCCGCTCGCCACGCCATTCTACGCGGGTGTTATAGGGCTGTCTACATGTTGCATTATAAACTAGATTTTGTATTATTATTATTACACCTGCCTCTGCTTTCTCCGCATGCCCAAAAGTCAGCTGGTAGATAATGCCGCAAGGCATTAAGCTCGCCTTTTGTACACAATGTGTAAAAGCTTAAATAAATAAATAAATAAATAATTTTACTTGACTTACTACCTATACCTACCTACGTTTAGCATCTTATCTTCTTATCTTATCCTGATTGGGTGCCAATGTGGCGGCACTTCGACCCATTAGGATCTTTTGTGCTCTCCCCTTTCCTTTATGCTCCTTCCTCCCTAAAGATAATCTCAATAACTCAATAGGTCCGCTATGCAGCTCATGGGAAGGAGCCTGTAGTCTTCTGGTTCTGGATAGGCCGACCCGAGAAGACTCATTCGCTTTCTAGCCAGTGAGTACATTTAGCATCATTTCGGTTTCCTATTTCTGTTTCTACAACCCTTTGAGGTATAAGTTCTTCAGTTTCATCATCATCATTGCTTCTTTTGTTTCCATGTGCTTAAGTTCTGGAGTTTCCTCATCATTTGATATGTAGATGATATTTATTGCTTGATCAATTTTGTTTTCTATTATTTCCAGTATTTGTTTAGATAACCTACGTAAACTTGTCACTATTCTTGAATGGAAAAACCCCACAGACAATCTAATAATCATCAAGTCAAATTATCAAATCTCCAAGTTTCCTTTGGTCATGTTTTACCGTATATTTAAACATTGTAATTTGTACTACGTATTATTAGTCTGGTTAAATAATAAAGAGTACAACTACCATACTATCCATCCAATATACCAAATGTTAAATAGGTATGAATATAAAAAACCTGGTTCATATTAAAAAATCGTGATTTTTTTTTTAAAATAAAGTGCCATAATATGACATTTTATTCACATTACGATCTAGCCTAAATACAATAAGACAATTTGATTTTGACCTAAATTTCTATAAATTGACACTTATATCTAAGCGTTAGTCAAACGACATTACTTAGAGTCTATTAAGGGCGATCACTTTGTTCACGTGTCTTACATTCGCGCACTATCACTACGAATTGTTTTCACTACACTACACTAAAATCGTGATTTAAGGACTATTTTAGCAACAAGTAGAGCAACTGCTCCTAACAGTCCCAACTAAACTACCCAACAGAGGATCATCTGCTATGTGTGTGACCCTAGCAACCCTACTTGCGGCTTATCTATATTTTTTCGCCGCGCCTTTGTGATGTCGCGGCCGCCCGCCCCCGCCCCCCGCCCCGCACCTCGCCCCGCCCGCGCCATTCCCGCCATAATTTACGACGCGGCCCGCGCCGACCGTTCACTCGTCGGCCGGTGTCGGTCGGGAGCAGTGTTGCCAACCCTACTGTTTTAACAGTATTTTTGCTGTTTTTTTGAATGGCATGCCACCATGGTTACCGCGGCTTAAGCACATCGCTTTCAATTTGAAACACGGACGCTATACATTACTGCAGTATTTTTGCAAGTTTTAACAAACGACAACGAAACGCAGCAATGTTTATCGTCCAAGTGTCAAAACGTTTGAAGTCGCGGTCAGGCTTCTGTGTAAGTCAGTATTTCTACTGTTTTCATCGCCATACCACGCAATACAAATATTATATGAGAATGCCAACAAAGCCATAATTAACTATAGCCTTTAGCTTGTTCTCAATAATGGACTACTAGCGTAAGCGCTAGACGGTACGGTCCTGACCTGAAGATACAAGAACAAAATTGGCTGTAAATGTGTAACAAATGTGTATAGAAATAACAATCATTTGTATGTACGGACAACCAGCAGATGGTAACACTTGCAGCTTGCAGTACGATTTCAACTCTTACGACTCAGGTAATAAGAACGGTCCAAAGGCCAAAGTGTTACACTTGATGTGCTTTGGTGTAAATACTAAGTACCTAGGTACTACGAGTAAAATAGAAATTTTGAATGAATATGTGTAAAATTCCATGAAGAATGACTTATTTTGCCTGAAATAGTAATTTTACTGTTTTATTAGTACTTATTACAGTCAATTTGTTGTCTTGCAGTCTCGTAGGGTTGGCAACACTGCTCGTCGGCCGGGGCGTCAGTCGGGAGTCGGGAGCGGCCCGGGCCCGATTTATGGTGTAATTTTTACAATGCCCGCAGCCGCAGCCGATCCCACTCGGATTATACAGTTCGTCTGGTCAAAACTGGATTGTTTGCCTTTTGTTGTATATAGAACAAGATTTGGGGACATAAGATAATGTTGACTAACAATGGATTGCATTTTAAAATTACCAAAGAAGAGATTCAAAATGTTGTTCATTTAATGAGTTAGTCGGCCTATACCTAAGTCAGTAAATCAGTTTTATTCAGCATTAATGTTTTTAGGTCGCAAAATCTCAGACCAAAGTTATCAAGTTAGAAATTATAAGTAATCAGAACTCAGATGTCATTTAATATTGCAGATAAAATAAACTTATATATGTATAGTTAGTTGTCTGAAGATAGTTGATAAACCCTCTAGCTAGAAAGTAAGCGGTAGAGGTATAAAATACGATACGAAATCCACTCCAGTCCAGACCATAAAAGTAAATGAAATTTTTAACACATAACCAGAACACAAGAAAGAAAGTCCTCAATTCGCATACAAAGGCCCATTACACCAAAAGCAGGCAGGTCATTAAAATCGTGACCGGTGTAACCTGTGGTGTCCCGGAAGACGAGGCCTCAATGCACCGGTCGCGCAATGATGATCGTGCGACAAAAACCCGCCGCAATCGCATTGCGGGCGTTCGCCTGGCGGTAGAGTACCAGGCTCGCAGAAACGCGCTGGAGATAAGTAATTCTGCGGCGCGCCGGGCGGGGGGCGGGGCGGTGCGGGGTGGAGGGGGGTAAATGCCCGCGCGGCGCGGCGGCGGCGGGTAATTGGTTCGCGCCGCCCGAGGCGAGCCCGTAGTATCGCGCTTTAGCGACGGCGCCCTCCGGTGTCGGGCGCGCGCAACAGATATGTGGAGTAGACATTAGAATACAAATATTTCTAAAATATTCGCGAGGTTCGCCATCCATCACGCCATCCATGACCCACGTAGTGGCGAAAAGTGATTTACTGCAATGATTGCGGCAGATGGAATACCGTCATCTCTCGCTACTCCTATAAGAGACGGGCGCGTGTATCTTTGTATTTCTAAAATGATATCTAATGTCAATACACTTTATTATACAAAAGACAAATAAGAAAACAAATTTATAAAGCGATTTCTTCCAGATAACCATTAATATTGAACATTAGCTTGACAACCTATTTATTTTAACTTGACAAATTATTAAATTGTCAAGTTTGGTTCGTTAACTAAACTAGAACTAGGCCGAGGGTAATATCATATCACAATAGCTGACGAGGCTTCTGTATTACATGGTATTACAATGAATAGTTAGGCACTAATATACTTTACACTGTTCAGATGGTTTACAAAACGCTCCGAGAAATTAATAATTATTCAAACTCGCAAACTGGCACGTTTAGTATTATAATTTGAAGTTTTGTTACGTCGACGATCTTTTGGTGATATCTAGCTGATTAACCTCAATGTAAAAAAATGCTTTAATTCCATTTTGAGAACTATATTTGTTTATTGTAAAGTCGATCCGTTAGATGAATTTTGAATAAACACGAATGCCATTTATCATCCATATGCGTAATGCTGAAAACGCCAGTTACCAACGTCATACATTATTATGGCACAAATTAGTCCCAGTTATACCATTTAACCATGAATGAATAATATATAATGTGGATCTGTCTGACAGTGGCAGAAAGCGATCCCCCTTTCTATAATCCAGTGCTCAGTTGCTGTGACAAGAATTTTGATGTTACTAATGAGAGCCAGCAATGGACTATAGATAGAAATGGGCTTTCTGTCACTGTCAGTTCCACGATTAGACCGCCGATCCTGACTGCGTCTCTGCAAGGCAATAAGGCATGTCTTCGCCCCTCAATAAAGCTAAAAATAACAAAAATATAAAGTCCAAAGCGACTCCACAGACGCCTGGCCGGCTGTTTGTCATGCTACCGCGAAGTTATAGCTATGTCATGCGGCCACCGGCGCGGCGCGCCACTTTATACATCCGACGGCGCTACCGCCCGCCACGAGCGGCTGCTAGGGTTGCCACGAGACACAATGGGCTGAAATAGATGTGAGGGAAATGCGTGAGGAAATTCTAGCGGAGAAAGACAAATGATTTTAACAGGCATTAGAGAAGAGATACAGATAGGATTATGTACTTAATAAACACTATGTTGCATCAAATGTGCAAAAAAGTTGATAGATACAATTTGTACAAAGCATTATCGCTACGAGAGGATTTCTTTCAGATTTGTAGGGAAGTATCTCCGATTCAGAAGTGAGATAAGGAACATTAGATAATTATAGGAACACGGACGAGTTTTATATTGATGATGAAAATATAATTTGAAACGTGTAATAAAATGTTCTTACTGCTGTACAAAGTAGCACAAAATGCTTTGAAATTATTGGAATTTGGTATTACTTAATAGGGTCATAGTTATGATTATGAACTGATGAAGTCAAAATTGGAAGAATAAGAAAATTCAAACAGGTCTCGTAGGTAGGTAGACTCTACAAAATCAAAATGTACCGTATTTTCCAGCAGCAACCTTCATAATTCATTCATTCGTAAACCTTCGTTCGACAACCCTAGTCTGGTACGTATATAGAGTGCTATATACATATAGCAACTTACTATATAGATGTGCTGTATTGAGTGGTTCGCTGGTGCGACGTCAGGTAAAGGTGTGCACTGAAAAGTTATTTGTAGCCTCAACTATAGCATATTGTGAAGTTATGAACACGTGACTGAAGTTTGTTTATATTCAACTTTCGTCTTCTTCTGTTGCCATACGAAGTCTTACGAAGACTGCCGATGACAATCTACACTATCGACCACTCCACAACATCCTATAAATATTAGTATAAGTTTTATAAATTAGTCAAATTTTTTATGCATTATGCCATGCTAAGCGAACAAATTAAAATTTGTAGCCGTTAGCAGGACTTGAACGGAATGACAAGGCCGCAGGTTCAAGTTGAACCTGAACCTGCGGCCTTGTCATTCCGTTCAGGTTCAAGTCCCGCCCATGGCTATAATGACAAGGTCGTAAGTTCAAGTACTGGCCCACGGCTAGAAATTTTTCATCATTTTAATTTTAAAAATTATTACATTATAAAACATTAATTTTGAGTGTTGCTCTGCCCTAATCTCGAAGAGCAATACATAATTAAGAGATTATGATTCTGATTCAGATGTTACCTTAGAACACAGAAATGAAACCATAAAACACTCCCGCACAAGAACACAGTCATCAGAATGAATACCCAATCAAAATCTATAAGTACCAAGTTACCAACTCTCCCAGACCAACCACCAATCCAAGTATAATTAAGTCTGGCCAAGTTGTCAAAGCATAAATACACTTATGGAAATCATTTAAAGCAAGTCCAAGTTTATGTAAAGTTTCTTGCCTGTATAATCCGATCCACTATAGCTCGGACGATGACATTCCATTCCAGTATTCTTGATTTAAGAGTGACTTATTTATTTAATTTACGCTACGCTATGTGAGCCAATGGCTTCAGTAAACCGATTAGCTCGCCATTGAAATGGATAGGTGGCTAAGTGAATAAGGATTAAGACTAGAAAAGATTGGAAAAGAGCTCTTGCAGTCTGGGAATCATTTGCACTTCCTTCTAGTAATTTGAAATCGTTTAATATAGACGACGCATCGTTTGATTCTTCACCAATTATATCTTCAATATCATTACCACTCATCACATTAATCAATGATTGTTCTAATTTAATATGTTTAGCTCCTATAACAATCTTCTACTAATTCTCCACTGACCACCTACATACGAATCATTTCCATCAAGCACTCGTTTTTGCCACTAGTAAAGTCTCCAATCTTCTCCATTCTTAATGATAAATGGAGAAAAATTTTCATCACGACCGGGATTCGAACCCGGGACCTCGCCATTCCGTGGCACGCTTCTCCATTCTTGCCTATGTGTGACCTAATTACTGAGGTCTGAGTTGTACACATCAAAGTACATCAAGTGTAACATTTTGGACTGTTCTTATTATCTGCGTCGTAAGAGTTGAAATCGTACTGAAAGTATTACCATTGATCTGCTGTTGAACGTACCTTTAGAGAAAAAAGACAGACCACAGAAAATGTGAGATAATGACATCAGAAAGGTGTTGGGACAACATGGTGTAGATAAATACAAATTATTTATTAAGATAAGATAAATATTCTTTATTGCAAAGTAAAAGGAATTACACAAAAGAAATATGCTAATACAGTTAGTATCACAATTGGCGGTCTTATCGCTTAAAGCGATCTCTTCCAGACAACCTTTGTTTACAGAATTCAGCAAAACATACATACGTTTATTACAGTAAACAATGACCATAAATGTTAATAAGTACAGAAGACTATAATATTAGATGAGGGGTACACACTATGACATGCGACTTAGATCCAACTCTGAGGCCCTGGGACATGTAAGCGTACCCAGTGCCTCAGAATCGGACTGTCCGTGGTATCCGCAATGCCCTTCAGGATGCTGTCAGGATCAGGGACGCGACCCTTTTGCGTATGATGATAACCTGCCAATGTTAGCTTAAGATTACAAACACACACGACATAATCTATGTGCATTGGGTTAGTTGCCAGGATTAATTTCTTCGTGAAACTCGACACATGATATGATGGCACTTATTACCACATAGGTGCTCGTATTGACCGAGGGACTCTACATACTCATAAGCTCACCAATTATAGCCCGATATCATTTCATTACTCACATTCTGGGTTGGGTCGTGTTCGTTTTATCTCGCATGCCGGCTGGCTCATTACTCGTGCCACAGTCGACGTTGGCAGCTTGTGAAATGGAGCTTTTATGTGATGGTTATACGGCCTAGTTTGTTATGTGACTGCGTTGTCGGATGTACTGGGGGGATAGGGTTTCGGTCCCGGTTTCCCGGGAAAATGCTGTCGCGAATCACGGAGATAAAAATTAAATGATTGAATTTAACATAAGTACTGCGGGGTTACTCTCACCTCTTATAGCGATCCAGTTTAGGCACAGACCACTTACCCCATAGACATGAAATCGGTACAAATTTGCAAGCGAAAAATTCTGTCAAGCGATAGGCGCTATTAGACGAAGCGGGGGAAAGGGGCGCCATATTAAACCTGTTTCGATATCTCAAGATTACGCGTGTCGCGAAGCAATTTTGCGCTCATGTGCAGGCAGAAACGGGCGCCCTCCTGTTACAGGTCTATGGGGTAAGTGGTCTGTGAGTTTAGGTTCCTAAACTGACAATTTGCTACAATGACGTTTGACGTAGCAAATTGTCAGTTTAGGAACCTAAACTGGATCGCTATAAGAGGTGAGAGTAACCCTGCTGACATGATTCTGAAATCGCTTCTTTGCAAGAAAAACCAAAACTTTGTGATTGTTATGCAATTTTCATAAGGTTACGATCTCCCTCTGAACAATCGGTTGACGGACGATTAATAGTATGAGATTCACATCAAACGGCTGCGCGCGGTCGATGTATGGCACGGGCCCATCATTGGTGCTGTATGCCGCACCAAATACCGTTGTTTTACCGTTTGCCGCGACGGCAGACGGCATTACTTTACAGTATTAATTTGTAGGAGACCGTTTCCGACTACGACTGCAAGTTCTCATACAAATTAATAAGGAAGTACTGTAAAGCAATGCCGTCTGCCGTCGCGGCTAATACAGTCGCCCCGTCTGCTGCTGCCATCTGCCGTGTGGATCGGAATTTTACGCATTGCAGCGTCAAACTAAATTCTGGTAAAGATGAGTTCCCGGAAAATGTTAAATATTCCGAATCCCGCGAATGGTAAAAGCCCCGGGACTACCGAAACCCTATTGGGTACGAATGCGGTATACAAATATATTTGGAGAGCGGCCGGCCGTCGGAGCGAGGCGCGGCGGGCGGCGGCGGCGGCGGGCGTGGTGGCGTGGCGCGACGGGACGCATAAAATACGGCGAGCGGTGTCGTCGAGTGTACGATGTGTCACGGATACACGACCCGGCTTGGGATAGGGATGGGCAATTTTAGCAGCCACCATGTCGATAATTTGAGTCATGAAAATCGAATCATCGAATAATCGAAGGGAACGCATACCTTTTTAATGACTTGAACCTGCGACAGCAAGTAGGTCGAGGCGTAGGCGACCTGCGACAGGTCTGTCCGTGGCTAATTTTTTGCTATACTATAGCAACCCATGTTAAAGTTAGATACGCATTGGAAAACCAACGACTTCGTGTCGTCTACCGCCCGGCTCGTAGCAGCAGACGACGCCGCGACACTACTGGTTTCTTTGTATTTCTATGAAATACCTTCCGCAGTTAGCGAGTCGCCTGCCGCTACGCGCCGGGCGGCAGACAACACGAAGCCCGTCGTCTGCTGTTGCTGTGGAATGGTACCTTTATCGTAACATATCGATAATTGTATTATCAAGATCGATATATTATCATGATCATCGGGTTGAAGAGGCCCTGGGATTGGGAGAGACATGTCCGGCAGTAGACTGATACTGATTGATTTTGCACTGCGTATCTAACTTTAACGTGAGTTGCTATAGTATAGTTAGTATACGTCGACTGTCACTGTCTGCGGTTGACCATGGAATGGTACAGTCGAAGACAGAGATAAGTATACAGGGGGTCCCAATATGGTTGATATTTTCTCAAGAACTACTTGACCCATTTTTATAACTCTATTACAGTTACATAGTTTTAATTTTTGTCTATCTAACAGTGAAAGAATTTTTACAATAGATCGAGTAGTTTTTGAGAAAATTTCAACATTAAAAACTCTCCTGTACACCTTTCTTTGTCTTCGACCGTACCATCAGAAACAGTTCCGCCTGCTCACTTTTCAAATGTTATTCTTTGCACCCGCACGCGGGGCACGTCCGGCTCCCTGGTGAGACTGACCTATTGAGCAATCAGGGGACAGTGACCCTTTTTTATATATCTAAGATAATTGTTTTGTTTGTGTAAACTCTTATTGAAAAAATGTAGGAGTCCAATGATAAAAACATGTGTGAAAAAAATATTTTCTTGTTAACTGTCGTAAATCACTTACCCGGTTTGCTATTGGTTGATGAAAAAAGGAGGAACTGTAGGGCCGCCGGTAACTGCAAATGAATTGCAACCTAAAGGTGATCAGGCAGAACTGTTGCTGACTGTCATCATCATCATCATCATCAGTCTATTTATATTGCCCCACTGCTCGGGCACAGACCTTCCCTTACATTGAAGGAGCTAGGGCCATGATCCACCACGCGGGCCCAGTGCGGGTTGGCGGATTTCACATGCCTAAGATTTTTTTCTTCTACAGCATGTAGGTTTCATCACGATGTTTTCCTTCACCGTTTTGAGAGCACTCGGTAAATATACGTAAGTTTTTCCGTCGAAAAAACCGAGGATAACTCATTGGTACATTGGTTGCTGACTGTACCATGGTAATATATCGATATAATTATCGTGACAAATGTGTCCATCACTACCCCGTGCGCCCTCGCCTCGCCTCGCATGCAATCAGTCGGGGCGAGCCGCGGCGACGCCACTCAGCGCGGCTCGTAAACGTTATCGGCTACATCGTAAAAATGCGACGTAAAATGGCGAGCGAGCGAACGTGCCGGCGACGCTGGCCCCGACACCGCTCGCAGAGAGACAACTCTCAAATTCAAAGAGTTTGCTGCATATTTGTGCCGTTTGGTGTGGAGACCCTGGGACCGTGGGGACCAGGCGCACACAGCATCCACAAAGAGATCTCTGTGCGCCTGGTGGATGTGTCTCGTGACCAGACCTATTAGCCTCGCAATCCAGCGCGGCATTACAGCCAGCCTTCTGGGGACACTCCCCACGGTTCGTGTTTTTTTTAATAGCCGGCAATGTCCCACTGCTGGGCAACCTCCCCTCAACCCTTCCACTCATATCTATTCTGCGCAAATTCAGACCACTCTCTCATATTTTTAATAGTAGTGTTCTGGGTCCTACTTGTCCGTGGTTTAGGACAATTATTTTTTATTTATAGTTTTTATTTACATATTTTATCTTGTTTGAGTTTGGTCTTACAACTGTCAGCTTTCATACAATTTTGGCAGTCGTAAGAGCAAGCTCACGTTAAGCTGGTCTCAAAACTGTCTATGAATATTGGCCTAGGTGCACATCAAAGAACTTCATATGTAACACTTTTGACTTTAAATCGTTCTTATTATGTGCGTCGTAAGAGTTGAAATCGTACTGCAAGTGTTACCATTGATCTGCTGTTGCCCGTACCACTCTTAGGCCCGTATTAATAAATCACTCTCAGCTCAAAAGTCAATCTTGAGAACGACCTCAAGATAACGTTCCTATTAATAAACGTGGTGCGCGTTTAGGAATCGGTAATCACGCGAGTAACGTCGTATTAATAAACAAAACTCAGTTCTCAAGAGAACTGTCAAACACACACTTGAGAACGTATTTGCTGATTGCATTCGAACCGCGACGTTTACTTGAGTTCTTCCACTTGAGAAAGACATCACGTGATACGCCCTCAAGATTGGTTTATTAATAAATAACATACTTGAGATGGTGATCACGTCTTGAGAGTGTATCAGCTGCATTCGCTCTTGAGGGCGGGTTTGAGCTCAGACTTTGCGGGCCTTATTATCTAACCAAAATCATTTATTATCATTATACTTACATTTTGTCTGTACGAATTGTTTGAAATTGTGAACTGTTTTATTGTCACCGTCACTGTTACAGGTAGGGTTGTTAAAATTATCTCAAACCGTTATTTACATCATAATTGCGCCTTTAAACTTAGGTACGCCGTTATTTATTTGGCCAAACCCTGATAACGGTGCGATGGTCAAAAGTTAGAACTCATTATGAATTCATGGACACGTACTGAGTTCTGTTCAGTTCACCATTGCCATGAGTTGCTGTATACAGAAGCCCAAAGCAAGTGTCTTATTTTGTAAACAAATATAATCGTCTAACTACCTGTTATGATGTAACACTGAAGGAACTGATTGGTGGAACCTGTTCATCGGCCGAGGACTTTTGACTGTTGTACTCTCACGCTAAAAATGTCTGAGGCCCGTATTAATGCTGATACACTCTCAAGCCGTGATCGCCATCTCAAGTGTGTCCTATTAATAAACCAATCTTGGTATCACGTGATGTCTTTCTCAAGTCGCGTTCACCTGCAATCAGCAAATACGTTCTCAAGTGTGAGTTTGAGTTTTGTTTATTAATACGGCGTTACTCACGTGATACCCGATTCCTAAACGCGCACCTAAGTTACGTTTATTAATAGGAACGCTATCTTGAGGTCCTTCCCAATATTGACTTTTGAGCTGAGAGTGATATAATAATACGGGCCTGAATCTCGATAGTTCCAAGATATCTGATAGACTAGTTAGATTGTTCAAATGAACAGCATTTTATATTTTACTGTAAAGAATGAATAAAAATTCCCGTTCGTCCCAGTCTATCTACCGATTGAACCACCAGAAAGTTACCGAATTTATCGATCCAAACAGATGCAACTCAACCTCTCCGTTCCAACGTTTCCAACAGATATAATTTTGTGAAGCCCCTCGAAACGTGACGGCCTCGAAGGGGCCCGCAGGCAAATTCACACCCCAATTAGCGTCCGTGATCGAATGTCCCGAAGTTGGGGTTCCGTACCGCCCGGACTTTTGAGGGCCGTTACCGTGGACGTAGTTCCTGGAAATCTGGATAGGCGCTTGAGTTACGTAATTGTAAATATTAATTAATTAAGGCAAAAGAAGGCCGGGTAGAAGAATAATATTATGGCTCAGGAACCATGGCCAATAGTACGGACAACATCAGATCAATGGTCACACTTGCAGTTCAATTTTAACTCTTACGACGAAGATAATAAGAACTGTCCGAAGTGTTACACTTGATTTGCTGTTAGCTTACGTCAAGAGTACCAGGTATCTATTCCGTGCGGCGTTGTCGAGAGTGCAGATTGCCATAATGATTGCCAACCTTCGTAAGAAGACGGCACCATAAGAAGAAATACCTATTAATCAAATCTCTTTATCACAAGTAAAACCTTTTTTACGATTACTTTTTCTTCTCAAGTTTTAAGATGCTGGTGGCCAATCAAAATAATGTAATATTATAATAGTAATGTTTTAAATAAATAAACTTTGAATTTACATTTACACCTCTTTGCAAGGAAAAGGTGAGGCTGCAGAAAAGTGGCAAAAAACTTTCAGCAGGATTTTATCGCGACTAGGATTCGCCTCGGGGCACTCTATAAGTGCGAGCTCTCGCTGAGTTCGTGCTCAAAACTGCCCGTATTAATAGACTGAGCTCAAGACCGCTTTCAAGTGAAAATTCAGCTGAGTACCACTTGTTGATCAGCATCTCAAGTTGAACAAACGGGTACTCCAGTACCTACTCTCGCCTAGTGTGGGTCCAGTCAGCCTGATCTGTTTACTGATGGGTCTGTCTATATGGTGTACTGTTAATGCAGTGACCCGTCGATTTGGTGTACTATCGATGCAGTGACCCGTCGATATGGTGTACTGTCGATGCAGCGTTATACCATCGATATAGTGTACTGTCGATGCAGTGACCCGTCGATATGGTGTACTGTCGATGCAGCGTACCATCGATATAGTGTACTG
The DNA here is from genome assembly GCA_963506565.1 of Tachystola acroxantha. Taxonomy (NCBI): domain Eukaryota; kingdom Metazoa; phylum Arthropoda; class Insecta; order Lepidoptera; family Oecophoridae; genus Tachystola; species Tachystola acroxantha. The sequence continues at coordinate 3,346,134 of OY735892.1, read as the reverse complement.
TCGATGCAGTGACCCGTCGATATGGTGTACTGTCGATGCAGCGTTATACCATCGATATAGATTCAGATTCTTTATTGGTAAAAAATTATTTACAGGTCAAATTCAATATGTTAAATAGTTAAATCACAATAATAAAATAATCATACAAAATTAATAATCATAATTAGTCATAATAATAAATAACAGCTACTATATAGTATAGTGTACTGTCGATGCAGTGACCCGTCGATATGGTGTACTGTCGATGCAGCGTACCATCGATATAGTGTACTGTCGATGCAGTGACCCGTCAATATGGTGTACTGTCGATGCAGCGTACCATCGATATAGTGTACTGTCGATGCAGTGACCCGTCGATATGGTGTACTGTCGATGCAGCGTTATACCATCGATATAGTGTACTGTCGATGCAGTGACCCGTCGATATGGTGTACTGTCGATGCAGTGACCCGTCGATGTAACGTATTCGATATAGCGACCGTCGATGTAGCGGCTTTCGATGTCGTGAAACAAGCCCCTCTCAAACACCATTATTAGACAAGCGGTTTATTTAATTATGTTTTGTAAATCTGTGTCATATAATTTTCAGAGTTAAATAAATGAATTGAATTGAAAGTCGTGGTCCGACTGCACTCAGGAAAAGAAAATACTATCTCAAAGTTCACACTTGAGACCGTAGTCAGATCACTATCACTGGCCGCCAATGTTCAATCGGTGTCGTTATCTATTCATTTTGCCCTATCGCTGTTGTTGAGGCGACCCGAAGTGTACCCGGGACGATCTCTATCGCCTCAGTCCCAGGGCAGTCGCGTTTAATTCCATTTGCCAATTCGTCCCTTTCTTTATTGGAGCGAATTTGGAGCGAGAGACGCAGCAAATGAGTCGTTACGTTGTTTCAGTTGTATTAAAAGCAGAGCTGCCAGGTAATACAGAACAGTGGTTAATTACAATCTTCTTACACTGGTCTGCTGGAAATTTTTGTATTTTCCGCCATTTTTCTCGGACATGTAATGGATCGGAGACTTTTTTGAGCTGAAAACTGTTTTTACCCGACTGCGCAAGAAGGATAGTTATGTTTTTCGGGTGTATATATGTGTGTATGTATGTCAAATGTTTTGGCACGCCCTGCAGCCTAAACGGCTTCATGAATGGATGACATATGAGGTGTCGTTAGATTCGTCTTGATTGTAGGAGTGGCCTAGACTATTAAAAATTTGATCCTAGTGATGATGCAGTTTTTTTATTACTTTTCCGACATGTACTGGATCGGAGACTTTTTGTAGCAGAAAACAGATTTTTATCGACCTTGTTCTATTAGTAGTTACAGTTGCACCATTTATGCAAAGTGGTAGCATCATTTCTAATAGTATAAGGATGGGAAACAGGTGACTGCCACATCTTAACTTTTGTTGCTGCTCTGTTAGAATTTGAAAGATACCACTACGGCTAATATTCATAGACTGTTTTGATCACGCGTTTATCTTGAGTTCGCTCTTACAACTGTTAAACGTCTCTGGAGTTTGACGTGTGTAAAAGCGAGCTTATGCTGAGCTTGCACTGAAAACAGTCTAGGAATCGTGACCTTAGACAGTTTTGAACACGAGTTTACAACAAGTTCACGATCGAATGACGTTTTTTTCCTTCCAAATTCCCCCTAAACACTCTCGGCTACCAATTTATAAAAATAATATTATGCCGAGTCGGGAATCACAGTTCAAAAACCAGATCCGGGAGAAAATATTATCGTTACCTACTTACTTATACACCTCCCGAATTAAGATTTACATAAAATAATAAACGCTCGTCCCGCAAGTGAACCGCGTATGTCGAACGATTCTTTTTGCTAACATTATAAGCCTCGGGCCGGATTGCTCGGCCCCGGGATTCGGGGTAGGGTTGTCAAACTATTTTATTTTCGATCAAACCTATTTGTAATACCACGGCCCGTCTGAGCTCACACCCAAGAGCGAATTCAGCTGATACACTCTCAAGACGTGATCACCATCTCAAGTATGTCTTTCTCAAGTGGAAGAACTCAAGTAAACGTCGCGGTTCGCTTGCAATCAGCAAATACGTTCTCAAGTGTGACTTTAACAGTTCTATTGAGAACTGAGTTTCGTTTATTAATACGGCGTTACTCACGTGATACCCGATTCCTAAACGCGGACCTAAGTTACGTTTATTAATAGGAACGCCATCTTGAGGTCGTTCTCAAGCTTAATTTTTGAGCTGAGAGTGATTTATTAATACGGGCCTACCATCGCGTCGCGCCACTCACCTCTCACCCACGAATGTCTCGTTGAATGATTCGACGAACGTTTCGTCGATTGTTCGTAGTATCAGAGTTATACAGGCCGTGATTGCCATCATCTAAGCCCTTCCGTGCCTCGGAAAGCACAAGCAGATGGTCCCGGTTGATTGCTGCATTTAGTTAGACCATGCCAGAGGACTATGGGCGGATTGAACAACTCTAACAAAATGTTTGATCACTAAACCACACGTCAAGAAGAAGATTTATTGAACATTACTTACTTCGCTGGCTCAGTGACCCGAACGAAGTGGAGGCAACGAAAACACGCTAGTCGTGCCGATCCTGCACTGACTGAGGCCACGTGTGTGCCTGCCTTAGATCAGGGAATCTGAGGTGCCTACAATCGGTGCAGACTGCAGGTCCTTTTGGACCTCGTCCATTATTAAACATAATCTATCAAAATTATCTATTATCGATATGTTTAATCCCACTTTCACAAGCATCCCTGCCAAATAATCTGATGGCAACAATTTCAGCTTTTATCAGACCTCTGTAAAGTTTCCCTTGTGTCCAATCGCTATAAATCTACGTGACAGCCCTGGCCGGGTCAGGATCGCGGCTCCCGGGGGTCGGGCGTTATCAAGTTATCAATTTGACGGGCCGCTCGCCGCTCGCCGGCATATGGCGACTCCGGGACTGTAGGCGATATCTTTCGTATTTTCGTGCGATGTCTAGTTTGCAGAGATCTGACAGTATCTTCGAGGGGGATTAATCTAATGTTCAACTTCGAAATGTTATAAGTACAGATTCTTCGTATTTCGTTCTATTTTCTGTACTAATGACGCATATCCGTACGTATGCGTGGGATCACTATGAGAACATGTAAGTCTAAAAAGACGGCTATGAGATTCGCCAAAGTTGGAACTCATAAAGACGCGACGCTTCATTATTTTTGCTACATTACGCGGAACCCCCGATATCACCTGCTGCAGTTAATAATCCAGGCCAAAATCTGTGGGAAGAGGAGCATTGGCAGGAGGAGCCACTCTTGACTAAAGAATTCGCGTGATTGGTTCGGCTGCACCGGCTCCTTGTTCCGGGCAGCGGCCAGAGGGTGAAAATTGCCATGATGTTGTCCAACCTTCGATGAGAAGAGGAAATCGCCACCATCACACCATGCCCATGTAGGGCAAAAAGTGGACGGCGGTAAGACATTTACTGCATTGAATTCGTTCGGTAATATATAATTCCTTCATCTCTGTATGAGAGACGGGCGTGACTCTATGTATGTTATCCATATTCCAAGGCCTTCAACAAACTCAACCACTAACAGTTCAGGTAAGTCCACTCGACCATCGGCCGAGAGATTTGTGGTCGACTTGACACCTACCTTTTGAAAAAAGGTAGCTGCTCGACCATGGGCCGAGATTTGTGTGGTCCAACTGCCACCTAAGTCGTCGATATAGCATATCGTCGATATGATGTATCGATATTGTGTACTGTCGATGCAGTGACCCGTCGATATGGTGTACTGGCGATGCAGCGTACCATCGATATAGTGTACTGTCGATGCAGTGACCCGTCGATATGGTGTACTGTCGATGCAGCGTACCATCGATATAGTGTACTGTCGATGCAGTGACCCGTCGATATGGTGTACTGTCGATGCAGCGTACCATCGATATATTGTACTGTCGATGCAGTGACCCGTCGATCTAACGTTCTCAATTTAGCGACTGTCGATATAGTGACTTTCGATGTCGTGAACAAGACTCCTTCAACACAGATCGCCCTATGATAAAGGATTGATGTGAGGACCCTAACTTCAAATTGTCTACCCATGACCCCTGCAAAAACGACGCAAAATGACCTAATTATGTATTTGGAGCGCGCATCGTAATGAATGTCAGGGGGAGTAGGGAGCATTAATCAAAATTAAAAGTGGATTAGCAGAGGACGACACGCATGCCTCCAGCCAGAGTTGCAATGACTCATGGAGCTAAAAACGCGTTTTTCGTCACTCGAAAGTCGAATCTTCACAGTCTTTATTTGGTTGCCAAACAGGTGTTAAAATTACGATGTGCCGTAGAGATAGTTTTACCGGAACGACAAAGGTAACGGATGCCTTCATTAGGTAAAAAAATTCACATTAGGTTCACATTAGGGCGACCCTATAAAATTTTATGTGGACAGCGCTATTGAAATACATAATATGCTAATAAATATGCATCCGACACCTTTGTCCGACAGTTTTACTGACTAGGTTGCCAAGGACTTCATTTGCTGCGATCCTGGTACACCACTCTCACTTTCTCCACATGAAATTAATGAAATGCCACAATCGTGGCGATAAAGTTTGCTGTTTTCGTTGGTTGTGAAGCAGCTTATAATGGGAGAAAAAAGCGTACATTTCATAAAATACAGTCTTCCACATTATAATAGTTAGGTTTTTTATCTGTGCTTCCAAAGAGTCATGCGAAGGTTATTTGATTAATTACCATACCATTATCTAACTAAGCCATTATCGATGCTATTCTGTTAGTGGTTTATTTATTATTCATAGCTCTACCAGTACCTATCTATACTTATGTTAATAGTTATTTTTCTATGTTTTCAGGTAATACTCATACAATATGACGCAAAATTCATTTAAGGTAAATGGTTACTTACACTTACATAATATAGTTGGACTATGAAATAAATCGAACTTTACTTAGCCTAGTAGCTGGGTTGGGAAATAGGAGCTCATAAATAAAATTCCCAACACAGCATTCCCGAGACTAGGAGCAACAAAACCCAAAATCGCGTGAAAATACCAGGCTTACATAACTGCAGCCAGTGAACTTGTGAAGCGACAGGCGGGGCGGACGCGGCGCGGCTTCCGGGCGCGCTTCCTTCGGAAATAGGGCCCGTTCCGGGGCGCCCGGCGCGCGTCTAATGGCGCGTGCCGCTCTAATGTCATGCCTCCCTGGTACCCGGCCTCGTTAGCCCCTGCTTACCCTGGGCGATTCTTTGCGCCCCCGGTCCCGGTTTGTTTAGCAAAACTTTTACCGGGAATAAATATGGCAGCTTTTGTCAAAGAAAATCAAATGGACTATGTCTAATGCCGGTCTAATGTTATATCTTCCTCGTATATCTTGTGATCGAATGAGCGCTTTTGATAATCGTATTTTGTTTGGGTTCCGCAATACAAATTGTATGGTTTTTTCAATAAGGCCTTAGTTCGCTGTTTAATTTAAGGCAGATTGAAGCCAGTCTAACTTCAGGCGATCAATTTGAACACCCTCCCTTTTGGCTTAGTTACCCTTTGTATACCATAAATAAATGTCTCTGAAAAACACTAGTCGGATTTAACAACCGAACTACCCGCATTTTCCGGCGATACATTGCTCCTAGAAAACTGACATTCCATACCTCCGCTCTACTATATGCTTCAAAATGTTACACATGAACAAAACTACAAGCCACGTACTCTATGTAACTCTACCTTGCTCTACCTACATAATACAGTAGAGTGGTAGTTACCGCCCGGGGCCGCGCCTCGCGCCCGTTTCGACGCATCGCGCCTGTCGAGTGCTGACGGGCTGTATGACGACACAATGTGTTTGATACTTGTAATATTATTTGATAATTCGTCATTTATTTACAATGTATATAATTATTATCTAAAATATCTGACTATAGGTACATATTGGCAAAGTAAATAAAACACATGTTGGCTCCTCGTGGAGCCAGGGTTGGATTCTAATGACCTTGGATGATAATAAAGCTGGATGTACTGGATAATATATCTATAAATGAAAATCACGGCTTTGCTTTGTGAAAATATTTCAAATATAATAATTAATTCTATTGTCACCTAGACAACCACGTATTATAAAAAAAAGGCACAGCCAGTCAGCCAGTTCTGCAAGCAGTTCCTAACACACATTATGGCAGCTCATCTGTAACCTCAGTCCGGGCCAAGATATTCGACTTTAACTTTTTACTTCCGTCAAACTCAAATATCTCGGCTCCGGTAGAGGGTAGAAACGTCGATCCAACATTTTTACGTTCACCCTGTGTTTATATTTATCTATAGTTTCTACCAGCTTGTTAGGGATATATTTACATATAACATAACTTCGTGTTCTGGCTTCAAATTAATGAACACCTACCTACTGTAATTTTAGTGTAGGTACTGTTATTATACCTATGTATTAAATGCTGCGTGTTGACAATACTGATTCATAATAATGACTTCTTTTATGTCCAGGAAATAGTGCAATCACGAATCAAGCACTTGTAAATCATACATTTTTGTTGCCTCCTAAACAACCACTGTGACAATATTCCTTACAATATGTGCAGTTTGCAGTTTCAAAACAAAGTTTTACAATAACATTAACAATTAATTTTATTTACTGTTCACAAAGACCTTTCGAGTTTCGATTTGCTTCCTTATTTTAACTATTTTACTTGCAACTGTAGCTGTGTTCATTATTATTTGTGTATCACTGTGTTTTTGAGACTAAATGTAGATATTTAATGTCTCTAAAGAGCTATGAGAAACAGAAAAACACATTTTTTAATTTATTTATTTATTCGCTATATAGAAATATATAACAACATGGTATTTTGGTTATTCAAATAAGTACCTATATCTATTGAATATATGCATGGAGAGGGTTGGGGTTTCCGCTATTGGATACGTTTACTCCATCCCCCTTCCAAATTAGGTAGTTAGTCAGGTAATACAAACTCGTATGCTTGTATTACCTGACTAAATAAAAATTTTAGGACAGATTATCGTTAGCACTCCAGTGCAAAAACATCAGATTTGGCAAACAAAACGTTTACTTGGCAAACCGAACCAAAATAAGCTAAACTGTTTATCTTGGCCCACAATTAGCAGTCTGTAGCTGGTCTCGTCAATGATCTAAATGCATCACTGAAAACCAAATAAACTAATCACTACTAAACTGTAATGCAAATATTCCGAAGTCCTTCAAACTTGTGGTGTAGATTTTGAAATAGAACCATAACTCACGTGAATTCTATTAGACATTTCCACCTGCAAGTAAACTCGCGCAAGTCTTGCATGAGTTACTTGCAATAGCTGTCGTTGCAGCACTTGCTACGGAGTTTACACTTGCAAGCTGCTGTCGGACAGACCGTCGGACATTTCTTGTAGAAGTTTTCTTGCGGCCTCAGTGCGACCAAAGTTCAAGCAATTTGGTTTTATCATCAGCATCATATTGCCAGTCCAAATTGTGGTTCATTCGTTTATTGAAGACTTGTGTCGTGTTTGTAGGTTCCTTCCAATGTGCATAACTAATAAGTTTATATTCATCAATGTTAACCTTAATGTACAGGGTGTAACGTAAATGGTATATGAAGCCGAAGGGAGGGTGTTCAGTATCGGTAACTGAACAACTTTTGTTCTACGACTTTTCGAATAAAAAATAAAAATAAATTAATGTCTCATACAAATCGATCCGCTGGCCGATACGAAATGTAGGTATGAAAAGTCAAAAAATAAATTCGCGAAAATCGAAAAGTCGTAGAACAAAAGTTGTTCAGTTACCGATACTGAACACCCTCCCTTCGGCTTCATATACCCTTTACGTTACACCCTGTATATTTAGTATTATATGCCTGAACCCTTATCTACCGTCGAGTCCCGTAACTTCGTCTGTGCTATCAATCTTCGTCTAATTTCAAATAAGTATACCTAGCGATAGATAAGTAAAATTGTTTTTTAATCAACTTGATTTAAAATATATTTTCTAATCCTAAGGAACTCTCAAAAAATGCGTCTAAAACCAGGCGAAGTTACGGACGGTACTTGTTACTATTGAAGAGTTAATTAGGTGATCAACTAATTTATTGTGTCTGTTGAAAATTACATTTTAACTCAGTTTGAGTACGTGTACGGTCTAAAACAGAAAAGTATACCAGGGGGGTGACCGCGACTTCAATCGTTATGGTTATCGTTTTCATTTTGACACTTGAACGATATACATTGCTGCGTTTCGTTGTCGTTTGTTAAAACTTGCAAAAACATAGCAGCAATGTATAGCGTCCATGTGTCAAATTGAAAGCGATTACGATAACGATTGGAAGTCGCGGTCACCCCACAGGAGACCTCATTAAAGTTAAGATTATTTCAAAACTACTAAATTTCAAAAATAGTTTTTGAGTAACTCCACCTTAGTAACGCCCCAATACACTTTTCTTAGTTTTTGACTGTACGTCCATTATATACTTGCATAAATATACGAGTGGGAATTTATCTCGTCGCGCAGCAAAGTTTAGACCATTTAATATAAAATATTCATATAACACGTATACATCCAAATTCGTCTGTTCCGCCGGCACCGACTAACGACCAAACTCATCGCGCCCCTCTCGTCAAAGGGCCAGAGGGCTGGCTGTTATCCTCCCACGCCGCTGTCTGTCACCCTCATTATGTTACCGCGTGGATACGCTCGCCAGAATGGCGCTGCGTAATGTGCGACTGTCAATTTAAACAGCGCACTTGGAGGCTGACGTGTTTCAAGGGATACAATAAGTTTTGCTGCAGCCGAGTCGAAAAGTTTACATATACAGGGTGTAACGTAAAGGGTATATGAAGCCGAAGGGAGGGTGTTCAGTATCGGTAACTGAACAACTTTTGTTCTACGACTTTTCGATTTTCGTGAATTTATTTTTTGACTTTTCATACATTTCGTACCTGTCAGCTGATCGATTTGTATGAGACATTAATTTATTTTTATTTTTTATTCTAAAAGTCGTAGAACAAAAGTTGTTCAGTTACCGATACTGAACACCCTCCCTTCGGCTTCATATACCATTTACGTTACACCCTGTGTAATGTCTAATATAAAACACAATTGTTGTGTCATTTATAGTATTCTTCACAGATATCTACTTTGGATCACTTATCCCCGGAGTAAATTGACCATTATGAAAAGTCTATGATAGTATTACTTTTTAAAATGATGATTATTCACAATTCCCAACTCAGTTTTAGTTTTGTACTGACCTGAAATGGTTTATTTGCAAGAACATAGTAGATAAAAACAGATAACGGCTTACAAAATCTTTTACGTCGTTATGAATGGCCTATCTCATCGTATACCCATAAGGTTTATAGGAACCTTGAAATATTGATAGGCTGCATTTCTGACCACATAGATTTCGAGTAGATGATATGCCCTGTAGACTGCAAGCGAAAATTATTTAGTGTTAAAGCACTAACTGTATTCAGAAATACATTTAACTATTTCTGTATTGTTCAAAGTGTGAGGGCGATGTCCTTGTTTATGTGGGCTGTTCAGTTGCTCTCAGCAACTTGATGATAAAAGCTCTTCTATTGTTTTAGCGTAAACATAAAGCGACCAGTTTATCGGCTTATCTAATCAAATTCACGTGTCCATGGAATGTTCGCTAGTGACGCATGTCTCTGATTCGATTGAAAATATTTCTGTTGCATCAATTTTCCAGACGATGGACCTCCATCGGATTCTCTCGCTTCCTCCGCAATCATCAATCTCTTCATGCTCGTCGGTTTGTAAGATCGCACGGCCCTTTTCTTAAAATGTCGCCAATTTAATCGAAGTAAGTCCTCCTCGGTCTACATCTGCCGACCATTCGCTCTAATATATACTTCGCGGCTCTTATAAGTATACAAAGTACATTCCACCGTACATTGTATACCCAACCATCTATACAGATGTCAAGCTGGTTCGTTGCGTCACTGCACGCGATCACATCTATCTACGGTCCTATATACGCCGCACACTCCACAGCTCGTCATTTATCTTACTTTCGACTTTAGTCCTTTGTACAAAAGGTTGTGTTGGTAGTATATATAAATTTGCGGGCTTGATAGGTACCGTCGAGGCCAAGAGACAGATAAATATCGCTCTATACTCATCGCGTCGCTTTGATGCCGCGCGGCCAGTAATTTTCTCACTCTCTGCAGTACACTCCTGTATATTTATCATTATGATGTAGTGTGCTGCGTGCCGTCCTTTATGCGGCTGCGTTTGTCGTATCATGTTATTGACAAACTGACAATAATGATTCGTGCAGCCTTTTCAATGGTAATAAGCTTCTCGTATGCTGACGATGTTTCGCTTGTTGCTCTTGATGTTTCTCTTAAAATACCGTGATTACGTACGTCTAAATCACGAAGTGAATTGTAGTTTTTCTTTGTTGTCATATCCTACGCTCTACCACGCTCTACAAGAGTCAGAATCATATATCTCTTTATTGCAAGTAAATACATTGCTTAAATTTTTGCAAAATCAAACTGTTTTTTGAATTCACATTTAGGCAAACCACTACAAGGAAAAGGTGTCAATGATGCTGAGAAATAGTGGCAAAACACTCTCAGCCAGCAGCGCATCTTTTAAATTAAAAACAATTACATTTTTAATAGCTAAATAACTACATAATTTCATCATCCCATCGTCTGTATGGTCTACCTCTAGTCCTTTTACCGTCTCTTGGGTACCATGTTGTTATGGTTTTGCTCCATTTTTCTGGACCCCTTATGATGTGACTAGAGGTATACAGACGATGGGATGATGAAATTTCAGAAATGGTGGGAAATACGTGGACAAGGGTGGCGTTGGAGAAAAAAAGAGTGGAGAAGACTGGGGGAGGCCTTTGCCTGGAGGCACACAGAAAATCTATATTAATTTGAGTACCGTAGCATATACTTAGCTTTAATTCTGTAAAGAGGCTGTAATAAATAAATAAAAAAACTACATAAAGGTTATTATTAAGAATAATCAAACTTAATCAATCATTCGGAACAGGTCATTTGATCTACAAATCAACATACAATGCATATCCAAGACACGCGTCTTATTCCACTCTTGGTGTAGTTGAAATTAGACACATCGGAATGCATCGAACGAAAGTCAACACTCATCATACCTCTTATCAGCAATGTGTCATAAAAGGTATGCCATTGCCACGTTGGTTTCAACTTGAACTTAATGGAACGATTGAGTTGATTTAGTAGAAGCAGAAGAGAAGTCATTGAGGAGAAAAGCTAGGGTTACATTTAATTATTATTTTAAAAGAAACGCTCTTGAAAGTTTTTGCAATTTTTTATCCTCAACATTTCCTGGCACCTTTTCCTTGGGTGTAAACTGTAAATGAACCTCTATAAAAAGCTAAAATAATAATACAAAAATTACATTTACTTGCAATAAACTACGTGATCTGGAGGCTAGATACTATAAGACAGTATCCTTATGGAGTCTGTCCTAGGGAGCGATCAAGGCAAACGCGGACAAAAATTAAATTTCTTTTCATGGAGCATGCTCATAATGTATGAATGTAGGTACTTCCATTACCATACTGCCGGCGCCAGCCATGTGAGCGTTTACATTTTCATTGACCTTCCATTGACAGCTTTGTACGGAATCTATAACTACGACGTCATTAAAAGCCGGCAATGAACATCGACTTTAAGCGTTTTTGACAAAGACTGACTATGTCTGGCGCCGGGGGTACAAGTAGGTACAATACACATATGAACAACTGATAAAGCCGGGAAGACTCGACTTCTTAGTAGTAGTCTAAACCAGTTAGATTCCTACGCAGTCTCACTCAACTCAAGATGACTTACAAAATTGACAAAACTATGTATATTCCTTTGATAATCTTCGCAGTTCCGCAGCTGCATTCAAATTGAGCTAACTGAACTCCAGAGTACTAGATACTGCAGTGCTCTTTCGTTATTAATGTTTCATGTGAGGACGTGACTTATATTCACTTTTTGCTTCCTGTGTAAATCGTTTTATCTGCGTTTTATAGCTCGTAACTTAGAAAATTACGATATTGTTTTAGTTTAACACAGGACGAGACGCCTTACAGCTCGGGACTTACCAACCTGCAATTTTCTAAAATCATGTGTGTATTTTTTTTTCAATAATAAATGTTAAAACACGGTACTTCATGTTTTATCTAATTAACAGGCGCCTTCAGTTAAATGCATAGCATATTTCATGGCAATGGTTCAGTTCACATTATTTCTACACCCACAATTTTCGTATAGTTAAAATTGTAACACTTTTTTGCATTGTAAGCAAGCTGCCTCTTCCAAAAGTTATAATATTTCTACCACAAAGTTGTCTGGATGAGATATCTGGGAAGAACGTCTACTGAAAGTTATAGGTTATAGTTTTATTTACTCTGAAACATCATTAGCACCTTCAAAGAACACCATCTTCTGATGGATCTACTCTAGCAAAATGCACCGCAGGATATTTTAATATCTATCCTTTATACTGTAGCTACTTATCATCAAATGGAAAGGGCGCCCTATCATTGACGATAAGCCGTCGCGTCGCCCTGACAACTACAAAAGGGTTCGATATTTGATATACGTTATACTTTATCCTATACTAACTGTACCCCGCAACTTCGTTTGCGTAGAGGAGGAGGATGAAGAGGATGGAGGAGATCAGGAGGCAGATCTTCCTCTCTGGATCCTTGTTTCCACATCACATACCGCCATGGCTTATAGCCAATGAGCTGTCCGGATATTTCAGCTATCTCCTAGTGAAACTCCCATCAAAATCCCTTCAGTAGTTATGGCGTGATACTTGCACAGTCACAGACAAACAGACAAAAATTCTAAAAATTAGTGTTTTGGCATCAGTATCGATCCTAAAACACATTACAATTATTCTTTTCAAAAAATGTCCAATGTACAGACACAACTTTTTTACAGTCTTATTATACGTATAGATTATGTGGCTATAGAAAATTACCTAAGTTAATTTTCAATTTTTTTAAAGATATTTCCTCTAAATCTAAGACCATTATGCAAAAGAGACGCAGCGATACTTGCTCAGCGATAAAACATAATGTTGTTGAGCGAGTATCGCTAACAACAAAAACACACTAATGACAAGCTTCATACTCATTGCATTTTACGCAGTCGCTAGCGAGCGAAGTTACCCACTATAACTCATTATCGTGGTACAAGCACCAGGTAATCAGCAGTCACACGCAGACATTTCGGTCGGGTCGTCTCGTCTCGTCTCGCGGGCGCGGGGCGGGTAAAGTGGCCCGCGCGACCTCACCCCGCCCGCGCCGCACCCGCACCCACCCGACCACCTAGTATCACGGACGTTCGCTCCCCGTACACAATGCGTGCTGTTATTGTCACGGTAGGAACACTGGCACTTTAGCTCGTAGAGATAACACACCGTGTTAAATGCCTAACTTCGTACATCACATATTTTTGTGACCAACGCGCGTTGGCGCAATGGCCCGGCCATATTAAATTGTTTAGGCCCACAGCCCACTTGCAAGTTGCAGTAAAAGTTAACCCGAGAGTTAATAACATTAACAATAATTATTTATTTATTTCATAAAATGAATGGTTACAATGTATTTATTACGATTTCAAGTCTTACGACGCAAATAATAAGAACTGTCAAAAGTAAAAAGTGTTACCATTGATCTGCTGTCGACTGTACAAGTACAATAGAGTCAGCATGATACATTAGCGATTTTGTATGGAGTTATCACCGGTTAACTGTCGCTCGCGTAATCTCACTCATTAAAACCTCTTGTACGAAAGATAAGTTAACAATAGGTTAAAGCCAAGTTAAATAACGTTTGAACCTTTATTAACTTAAATGGAGAAAAAAATTATCACGACCGGGATTCGAACTAGGGATCTCTCCGTGGCACGTTATTTTGCAACAAACTACCGTTGGTAACTGTAGCATAGTTTATGAATGCTAGTAAAAGTACAAAAAGTAACTAAACGCGAGACATGTTGACAAATAAAAATAAATAAATAAACTTAGAAATGTAATAGGTAAGTCAGGTAGAGAACACGAAGGACGAAAAACAGACAAACGTAAGAGAAACAAATACACACAGATACGTACCTACCTACCTGGCGAGACAGATATGATAAATAAAGCAAACAACTCAGGTAGCGCAGTCTGTACGCACGAACAAAGTAGCCGCCAAAAGCCTACCCATCGAAGGTGTTCGCATAATTCCAATAATCGTCGCTGTGTGAACGCTCACCCGCCCGGTCGCCGGCGGCCACAAATCTTCCGTTTCACTCGGGCCCAGTCTCCGAGCGGTGAGAAGAGGAAACAGCACGCTTCACAGCACGCGGCTGCGTGGTCCGGCTACTCCCGAAATAGGCAGCCCCCCGCGCCCGCCGGCCCAAGCCCATCGACGTGCTTTTAGTATGCTGCGCGCGTGCGAACCGCCCGCACCCTTCTGCGCTCCTAGTACTTTTAATCGTAAACACGCGAATTATAACACCATTATACAACCAACTACGACTAAAATAAAATAGCATGCTATAAACATGGTGACCATACTCGCCAACCCGAAATGGAGTGAAGACTTAACCATTCAAATGATCATCGAGTACGAGAAAAGGGAATATCTCTGGAATCCAGTATCGGAACATTACAAGAACAAGAAAATAAGGGAGCAAGGATACGTGGAGATAATAAATGCGTTAAATCTAGTTGATGTTACTGTAAAAGAATTGAAAAATAAGATAAAGAATATACGGTCGTCGTACAGCGTCGAGTTGAAGAAAATTCGCGCGGCGAGGAAGGCTGGCGCGCATGCGTACAGGCCGAGCGTCACGTGGTTCGAGCACGCAGACAGGTTTTTGCGGGCGATCGTCACACCGAGCTCCGTAAGTCTATGCTACTTTGTTTACAATACGTTATTTGCACATGCGCTCGCTGTAACTTTTGTCTTGATAATGAACTTTTTCCGTAGGTGGACAACAGTTTGCTCGACATCCCGACGGTGAGCGACGACAGCGATGCGGTGCAAGATTTAAGCGAGCGAAAATCTCCTGAGAAAAAAAGTTCACGAAAACGTCGTAGCTCAACTCGGTCGTCAACACCGTACGTGCTGAATACGCCGTCTCCCCGACCGACTACGCCATTTGGACTGAACCAAGCGTCCGTATCGCCATTCGGCATCCTGCCGACGTCTACATCCGCGCCATTTCTCAATCCCCCCGTCGGGATCGCTACGCCACTAACTACCTCACTCGCAACCATTTATCCGATACCCACGAAACAAAAGAAGGGCAACTACGACGACCGAAATGGAGATCATTCCGATGTGCCACAAGATTTGAGCCAACATTCTGAGAATGGAAATGAGAATGAATTTGAGATGTTTGGGAAGCTCATTGCGAGTCAGTTGAGGAAGCTGCCTTTGAGTTTGGCATTGGATACGCAATTGAAGATTCAGACGTTGGTAAACGCGGCCAGGATTCAAGCGGTGTATCAGCAGTACAGCTACGCAGGCCCATCTCAAGAAGCGTTGTCTGTCCAAGCTCTATCGAACGGTATATTAGCGAGCATGGCTCAACAAACCGGCTTTGCTTCAAGAATTGGCATCAGGAATGATTCTCCGGATGATATGAGGGATATAAAAATAGAGTACGCTCCGTGTTCTGACGGAGAAGACTAAACGAATGCAGGGATTCAAATTATATATAGACCTTTAAAGTCCTAATATTTTGCTCAGGTATACCTTGCCCCGTTCCCATTTATGGGTATGGGATATATCTATTTGTAGCTTATGTTGCTCATCCTAATGTATCGTGTCATCGATGTTAGATACACTTCTAAATGTGATAGATGTCTAGATATAAATGTTGCTGTATCTGCATCCAAAAATCTTTACAATAATCAGCAATATTCTAAAAAAAAGTACAAAATATACTTTAGTCTATGAACATATATACGTTCGTAGATTTTAAGGGGATGATGAAGTATCAAAATTTCAAATTGTCTTAGAAAATTTTGTAAAACTAGTCAGTATAAATGTTTCGATGTTTTAAAATGTAGATCTCAATGTTTCGGCTGTGTTTAGTTTATTTTATTTTAAAGACCTGAAAGAAAACGAGATTTAGGTACCAAAAAATGGTATTCGTGGGAATTTTTTTGAACATTTCAATTGTCCTTAATATTACGAATTTATTTTCAGTGTGATAGATAATAGGATGGTGTTATAATTATAACTAACTTGTAAAACAAAAAAATCTGCATACACAGATAAACAAATACCTCATATTATAGACATTACCTATAGATTTGATAATAATGGTTTGGAATATATTTTACCTGTTATTAAAATGTGCCAGAACTAGATTATATAAAACAGATTGTGATTTATTGAAAAATAAATATTTTATAAATGTCGTAAGTATTGTTTCTTTTCCCATTTAATTCTCTTTATTATACGTGAATAACCTTTTTTAACTCGACTGAAAGAAGAACGGTAATATTTTTCGGGTGTTCCTTTGTAGATTCATGCAACCAGGATTGATGTATTTGGACCCTGTATTTGAATAGAAAACTTATATCTTTAATCTGTGCGATACAGGGCACAAGGCATAAGTTTTTGAGATGTATCGTTAGATTCGTTTTCATAATGGGACAATATAAAAATTTCATTAGCTCTAAAAAGTACTTATCCAGATTTTTTTGTAATAATTAAGTTATTCATTACGTCAATCATTGTTTCCTTGATAATTATGATCATCAGCATATTTATCATTTTCAGTTCTGAATAATTATGTAAAGTGAAACATGGCGATAGAAATATAGAATACAATTTAGAGTGGAAACAGACCGGGTATCCTTTCGGTGCAAGAACGTCTTCGCCTTCTGCACACTTGGTACTTTTTGCGCAAAATTGCTGCGACATTATTGATGTATTGATTGGCTACAATTGACGAATATTGTGCAGAAAGCCAAAAAAAAAACGTCTAAAACGCAGAATGCGAAAATGGCTTACCTCACCTATAAACCAAAATGTAGTTTCATGTCGAGGAATATTTAGAAAACAACCAATATGCTTTTTTCCCCCAATATTCTTAAACAAAACATTGCCAATCGTATATTGGAGGCAAAAATTCGCCATGTTCCAGAAATCCTGCTAGTAAATTCGTCAGCGTAAATCCAGCTCGAAATATTTAATATAAATTACGGTACGGAGTCTGCCCGCCTGCGGCCCGTTTCCCGCTTTTAATTTACGATCGCACAATCCCGCCAACAACACGTTATTGATTGCTCAGGCGAACGGTTCAACGCCGCAGACCGTGGGGTGTTGTGAAAAGAACTATTTGAGTAGTTCTGCACAGCCCGAGCACAGAAAAATATCGTAGTAGGTAGTATAGAATGCGATAAAAAAGCCACTAAAACGTCCACGATTAGATTTTTTCTTGTGAGAATCTAAGCCGTCTGATGCTAAGTGGTCATCGTCTCCTAGAGACAACTGCCACCAGCGTGATTGTTGGTTCATTGCCTGAAGTGCGCGGGCACTGGTTCTTTCTTCCAATCAGTGTGGGAACACATCAACGCCGAAGCGAGAATATTTAGCGACATACTCCATAGATCCACCCGGTCGCTAGCTAGACGGATCCCCAAGGGGATCTTTCCACCTTTGTATTCTAAAGCCGACTGACGCGGATTTCAATTGATTTTCTTATAGCATGAGCATGTAGAGTCCGCGCCACCAAAGAAGTACCCTAAACTAAACAGCGCACTTGATAACCTACACGTTATTTTTGACATCATGTTTAAATTCATAAGGTGTAGTTAATTTTTTCGCCAAGGGGTTTCTTTGGTGACGCGGTCTCTACATGCTATACGAAAATCAATTGAAAACAGCATAAGGTTGGCTACATAACTTTTTCGTTATCGCATTTTTAGAATTTACATTAATACCACTTTTCAAGGAAAAGATGCCTACACAGAGGAGAAATAGTGTCAAAAAAATATACATCTTTTAAAATAAGAATAACCAATAGTATAATATATCATTACCTCGGTACATAAAAATACCTACTGACTATCATTTCCTACTCATATAACCTTTGCTCATAAAGAAAATAGGTAGTCTCATATTATATTATGTGCAAGCATTTGTTTGGGTTTGAAATGCATACAAACTGCACACGTGAAAATTTTGCTGATGTCGTAACGCTGAATATTGAATAGGCAAACCATGTAGGGACAGTGTTGTTTGTATAAGTTTGTAGCAGGTATTATGTTTCATTACATGTGTCGTTCCAGGGCTTTCTAAAGTCCTGGTACCTGAGGTTCCTATTACACTTTAATGCTGTTACTCATAAACCTAATTAAGCCTCGCTTCCTTTAAATCGTTTTGCTATCCCTTTCACGCTTCGTTAAAAAGGTTAAGATAGAAATGGACAGGGGCCTAAACGGTGGCGTAACTTTAAATCACGTTTATGAATAACAGCCTTAAGCTAAAGCTAAATCGCGGTCTATTAGGCGGATAAGTCCCGTGATAGTCCCACGGTCCTACCGAGGGTATCCATAGAGTTGAACAAAGCGGACACAATGTTTTCTTCAATCTTCGTACCTATCTATGTATACCTAGATATGACATACCTATGGATATGGAGGACATACCTATGGATATGGACATATTCTATTCTACTAAACTTCTCCTTTTCCCGACTGATAGCTTAAAACACCAGCAATCGTATGTTATGTTACGATGCGGTCTCTTTTGGCCGCATCTTGTAGTTGGCCGCCTGAATTTTAAATTTATACTTATATTTTTAAAAAGAAAAGCTGTGACTTGGACTTTTTCACCGGATTTCATTTTACAATTTTTAAAGATTTTCTAAAATTATCTTGTAGAGAAACATTATTTTATTTCCTGTTATAAATAAACCCGTATCCATCCACATATTTATATTTATTTAATAATCTGCTCGCTCCGTTCCAGTTTTAGTCTGGCATATCGCGTCAGCGATATTGGGCATAATGCCTATATTTTAATCGACAGCCAGTCTCTCGTTGGTTGACATACTGATGGAATATAGACCTAATCCAATTCGACCAACCTGTCAACGATCAAACTGATCAAGGTTTTTTTGTCCTCTCTCCTACAGTTCCTCTGATAAGTACTACTTTTTCGAGGTTCTCGATAAAAACGAGTTTAAATAGTCCTCTCTCTCTCTCTCCCACGTCTCAGATATCATGAGATTATAATTTTTCTCTCTTTCAGTTTTTTGGTCAGTCTTTATCGAGATAGGATTTCTTTGAAATACCTACTTCACTACTTCTAAGTTCTAACTAGGTACAGTCGACAGCAGATTAATGGTAACACTTGCAGTACGATTTCAAATCTTACGACGCAAATAATAGGAACTGTCAAAAGTAAAAAGTGTTACCATTGATCTGCTGTCGACTGTACATAATGTATTCTGTCTAAGAGAAACAAGGGTCAAATTCATGGATCCGCATTTTGTTTGGATGGATATTCTAATCCAGGGTTTCTTAACCTTTTTGCAGTCACGGACCACTTTCACAATTTAAACTATTCCACGGACCCCAGCCATAAATATTTTTGGAAATAAAAAAAAGTCTTTTATTGGCACTTTTATTACACTTACTACGTTAATGAGAAGGTTGCTGCTGTTTGGCCTCAATGAGCACGTTAAATTGTGGGACAGTCTTCGACAAGGCAAGGCAATATTTTTAGACTGACTGACCTACTGCAGACCCCTGACACACATGCTACGGACCCATAAGGGGTCCATGGACCCCACGTTAAGAAACCCTGTTCTAATCTCTACTTTAGTTTGGTTTCTTTTCTTCAAACTGGCTCCTTATAACTACATTGTATTGTTATTTCTTCGCCCTGAGGTTGTACTATTACTTATTGTGTGCCTGACGTTTGCGTCCGTCATTTGAGCAGCTGAAAAGGCCCTGCATCATCCCTGCATAGTGCGCGACCCGCATCATTAGCATTCATTATTTATGGCTCGGCCCGAGTGAGCGACTGCGCGTATGGTATGTTATGTATGATAATAAGAGAGGCGTCTTGAAGATGGTATTGGCTCTTCCAATCTCCAATAGGTTTCTGTTCGCCTAGTACCGAAGCTAGCTTTTTGTTCTAGTCATAAATTCTGTCATAGCGTTTTTTGGCGGCGGGTTAATTGTCTAATCCACCGAAGCCCAAATCAATCTTATTTTGTAAACAAAAACTACCCTTTAACATTTTAAGCTGTTCTGTGATTATTGCATTATTAGATTGAATCACATTATTTTTATAATGATGAACAGGTTCGATCAATCATTTCCTACAGTTTTACATCACAACAGGTAATAAATAATAATACGATCATGTTTGTTTACAAAATAAGACACTTGATTTGGCCTGCGGTATACATATCAATTTTTGTCGCGATACGTATCACGATCTTGGTGCATTCAGAATAACAGCCAATGCCTGCGTTTTAATGACAATATCGTGACAATTTCGGTGTTTTTTTGAGTTCCTGAAATCACCCTCGGCTAATCGCCCAAGTGTGGTATCAGAATCTCAAAAAACGCTGATATTTTAGAATTAAAACTATAGTGAGCCATTACTACAAATTATTATAAGTATACCTGTAAACGGATATCACTCACTTACAAAAAGACTGACTTAGAGAAAGACCGTCGAAATCGGTCGAAACTATCGGTCTAATTGCCGGCTTCAACAATATAAGTGAGTGACATCCGTTTATATACTTACATATAATAACGCAGATTACCACAATATTGGAGTGAAAACGAGGATTTGGGCTGATATTCTGAATGCGCCCTATGGATCGTGATCCGTATCATAATCATCATCAGAATAAATACAGTTTTAAATAGTTATTGATTTTTTGAACTTACCTTATTTACACCACTTTGTCACGTTAATATTGTGTAGAGTCCGCCTATTTGTTAATTTTTTTTGCAGTTTTGAATTACTTAAAAACCTTACCAATTTAATATTTATCATGAGTACTACTCCCAGTTTCAATTTGTAGACTGAATTCAAGGACACTTTGTATATTCTGTGCTATAACTAGATATAACTCAACTGAAATTCGCTCCTGGGCATTACGTTAAGCTCTATAGCATGTTGCGGGACGTGTCAAAGCCGTAGTTACACAAGTGCAAGCGAGAGAGATGCATTCGAGTGTACAGGTCGGAGAGAGAGGCGAGATGGGCCCGTGACTCGGTGGCTAGCGGGCCGGCCGGCTGCCGGCTGCGTGGCCGGTCGGTAGCAATAGCAACCGCGGCGTCCTGTACCGGGTGTGTGCGGTTTTGATACTTGCTATATATTTTTTTATTTGACGTTTTGTTGACGAAACTGGGTAAACGTCTTCGAAGCATCCCTGTGCATGACAGGGACTTGAAGCAAAAAAACCGAAAATCGTGTTGAATGGCGGCGCGCTTGGGCGAGGTAGTCTCGCAGTGGACTGATACGGGCGGATGAATGACAACGTGCAATAAGATCTCATAAACTATTACTGTCTGTATCAATCTATACAAATATTTGGCTGGTGGAAAGTGCTATGCAACAATTATTTGATTATTTTATTCTGTCGTTTAATTAACAAAATCAAGTGTCTGTGTTAAGTACATAATTAAAAGTGACCCCCTATATTGCATAATTTAAACATAAGTCTTACCGGAGTATTTGTCACTATCGAAATAATTTATTAAACTTATTAAATAATTTTGTACCAACTATACCCATCGAAGTTTACATTAATTCAAATTATGGACGAACATTTAAATTAGGTACCTATTCCGATTTGCACTAATGTTGGCAAGCAGCAAACTAGGTTTCTAATTAACAAGCTCAAATCCTGCACAAAAAGCTCAAAGAGGCTTATAAAGCGTCCCACCGCTAAGCGCAGATTATAAAACACGTACTTACACTAGTTTACATCGACGCCTCTTTATAATAATTGCCGATGCGCGGTCGGCGGCCGCGATAAGGGATTACTCCCGGCTCCCCATAGTCCCCATGCCGGGATATCGCAGGGATCCCCCTAACCCCGGCTCTTTACTCCCCCGGCCCCGTCGCGTCGTCGCTTGCCCTGCTGGCTTTTTTCTCGCGCGCTTGCACTTTGCCACAGAAAGTGGAGCGAAGTGTATATTGAATTATGAATTAAGATATGAGCTAGGCTGCTCTTAGGATAGCCAAGTTTTCTGGTAGCTCGTGTTTCTTGGCTAAGTGTTAGTAAAATATTATCATGTTCTAGGTACTTTATACTAGAAATAATGTCGCAGAACGAGTTGAATTTTAAGCTTGGGTTGGCTATTTTCTTTTGTTTTGAAGTGAGATGAGATCAGATTTATGTTGTCTGACATCAAAAGTGTCATTGGTTGTTGTCCTTTCACTTTACACTTTAGTGATATAGGTGCTCTTAGTAGTTTGTGATTTAGTGTCGACGTCTTCGTTGCGGATATCGGAAATTCTTCATAAGCAGAGCACAACTCATGGATGGTTGACGGTTGGTTGTCCCTTCATCTTCGAAAGGATTTAAAACTATGGAGTCATTGATTCCTCAATCATTCCATGGTTTTCAATATTACAAAAGGCTAAACGAGCAGCCATGTTTTTGTCGGATCTTCTGCTTAAGCAAAGTATCGCCGAGTTCGTGCTCGGGATTATATTTTTCGGCTTATATACTCGACGCCCTTCATATCTCAAGTTGGGCTCTGCGAGGCTTTGCGGGTTTTTCCTTATTTTTCTTTTCCACAATTTTTTTGTTATCGCCTACAATTCAAAAATATGGAACTTCTCCTGATTTATCTCGCCTCATGCTCTTCATATCACATATTTTTTTGTATTTTAGCAGGTATTGGCATTATGACGACATCCTAACCTATTCCTATAGCTTAGTCGGTAGTGCCCCTGCCTTCTGTGTCCCTGTGTTCTGCTTATACTGAGTCCTATTCCCGGTTGGGAAGGTGCCTCACATAAGTATCATAAGTACCTCAGGATTCTGGGTGTAATTTGTGATCGTTTCTGTGTATGAACTCGTACCTGTACCGCAAAGGGAAGTTTGGGCCATTAGTTTAAAACTATTCCGGAACTGAAGTTTGAAATATTAAAGATGCAGAGGACGGGGCTGACGTAGCTGAGTTTTCCTCCATTCTAAAGTACGGCATGACATTGTGTGTGTCTCAATACAATACAAATGAGACTACAAAAGATGAACCTGACAGGGTACATGTTGAACCTTTTATGTAACATCTAGAATTAACCACAAGATTGCAATAAAACATTTTGACTTTGACTTTAAAGCGACACTATCGTAAATGACTATGGTTTGATAATCCGTTGGAGCTTTATCTAAACTCTATAGAGATGAATGGTATTATAAAAGCAGAGCACAATGAGCATTATCTGTTTGAAGACAATATGTTTTACTGTCAGGTCAATTCAGGTCGTTTGCTGTTGAAAACTTTTAAAGCTTTTACGGGCTAAATTTCCTCGGCACAATGGTGAATATACACCGCAGATATAAACAACGGCGCTTTCAAAGCGCCCACTCGCCAATAAAGCAACGATTCCTCAATCAGGCAGTCGGCAGCCAGCAGCCCGCGGCCCGATAGAGCCATAACGAAACACAAAGCGAAGCGGCGCCCGGACAGAAACCAGTCCGGGCAAATTAAATATGTAGGAGGCGAGCGCTCGCCTCGCACCCACGCCGGCAGGGTTGACGAGTTTTAATTTGGACATTTTTGTGAGTTATTTATGAGGACTCGTAAAAGTGATGACAGGTTTGTGTTGCCGCAATAATACCAGTGGTGACAGTGACTTTCTTCGCCGAAGTCACTTTTGACAAATCAATGGATTGTAAAATGCTTTACTTTCATGCTTCTTATTATCCTTCATCTTTAATTGTAAAATATACCTACATCTCCAATATTTTGTTACTAACAAATCAGTACCTACCTATAATCTTTGTTGCGGCGCATCCTCCTACTTCGTTTACAGTCAATCAACCATCTTCCTCTTATTTTCAGCTCTCAGTTCAATTCAGAGGTAGTTTGCACAAATTCTCCTTTACTCTCATAATTGAAAACAATTTAGGCGTTGACCGTTGCCCGGCTCTACAAAGCAGCGTCATCGTTGTTATTTTCATTTTTTCGAAATATTCGAAAATAAATAAAAATAATATTGCCTTTAAAGCTGTCATTTGCATCCCTATTTTGGAAGCGAGCGCACAGTCATTAGAGGCGGCGTTAGCGACCCGCCGCCGCGCCGCGCGCCGCCGCCGCGCCGCCACGCCAGGCCAGACATTTTTTATGCAATCCGCAAGCCGACGTTTTTTTCAACACGAGCGCGTTGCTGGGCGACTAATAAATGGATGCTAGATCTGAAATAATGATACCTTGGTGGGCCCAAGAGGCAGAAGGAACGTTATAAATACGCGTAACCGAGACTTAGTATTGTAATCTGATTACGGTGAGGCATTCTCTGATATTCTGTTGACAGGTTCCACGTGAAAATGGAACTGCAGATATAAATCATCACTGAATAAATGTATTAATTGTGTGATGTGATGAGCGAAACTTATTTATTAGGCTATTAAGCAGGTAAGTACCAACAACCTGAAAGAAATATGAGTAACTTCACAATCTCTCCTCGTAATCGCATAATACATGATAGTAGAGTAGATACTAGATAGTATAAAAAAGATCATTAATAAAAGTTGTATCTACAGCTACTCACTCGACACTAATGTTAGAACTCATTAATCCAGAATATGGTGATTATGGTATCTATAATGATCGTGTTCATTATTGCAATGGAGTTTGAAAATTATATCTTGACCAGTCATTATAAAAGAAATATTATAATAAGCATAAGCTTGTATCCCATATTTTGGTACTAAAATAAACAACAAAATCTTTAGGACATCTTCTCAGAAAGGACATCATTTAAAGAGTGGATAATATAAGAGACATTTCTGAATTTTCAAAATAATGTAAGATGGTAAGCATCTTGATGTTTTATTTAAAGGTCTGGTTTTTTAAAAGCCTGTGGCCAGGTCCAGGTATGAGTTACGGCTACTCAGAAATGAAAAATAAAACAAAGGATACTGCACAAATACGGCCGGGCATAGTATAGGAGCCAAGCCACGTTCGTCCGGGTCAGAGCGTGGTGGGCGCGGCATGCGGCCCACTGGCGATGCGGTGCGGGCGGCCGACATAAGCTTAACTGTTATGTACAGAGCATACCTATAAATACTGCAATACTATCCTGGCTCTCGTTACTGTGCATTTATATATTGAAGCGGGACTTGAATTTACATTTTGATCTATTGACGACAATAACAACGTAAAAAGCTATAAACACCTAAAATTACATAAAGTTGAACATGTTCACATAGTACTGTGGGATGTGGATAGATGAGTAATCACAGTAACATCACAGATGCGTCGTATGTCATACTGCAGGGTTGAGTGCTCCCATTTTAAAAAAGGGGGCTCAGATCGAAGCAGATAATATAAATATTAGTTTTGTGCATTGGATGGCAATTTGTATGGCAGATGTAATAGGTAGTGGCTTTAAAACGTATGAGAGTGTGTGCACATCAGACAGCCAAACTGACAACACAAAATGTTAAAAAATGACAGAACGCGATAGGAGCTAGCGATCGCATCGCATATAGTAATAGACTGATTTATCTCATCATTGCTAATGAAATCTCTAGCCTTATTTGACACCACACCACTGCCTATCTCTTTCTTTTGTACTTAATTCTTCTGTATATCTTTTGTGTATTGTGCTCTGTGTATGTCAAATCAATGTTTTCTATTCTATTCAATGAATAGCTGACAGTAGGAGCGACTGCTCAATATAACTTTACTGTACCAAGAAATCATAACGCCGAGCTTCCAACAATTACGCAACGCCACCCTCAAACTCCAAACAACCAGGGGGCCATAAATCAAAGCATCAAGTCGTCTCGGGCGGCGTGCACGGCAGCCCATTAAACCGGGTCGGTGACAAGGTGACGTGCCGCGGCGGGGGCGCGATAACGCGGCGCGGCCCGTATCCTGCCCGCCTGTGTCTGTGCCGTCGTGACGTGACGCTAGCTGGAGTGGCTGGAGATTTGACGATACGAATAATGGGGATGCGGATGCCAAAAGATTGCTGGACCTTGACTGACATTGATATTGATAGTTTGGAATTGATGGTTGTTTCGGAGATTTCGAAAACTTTTGACTACAAAAAACCAAAAAGTCAACTAAGTTCTACCTACAAATAAAAACACAAATAAATGTGATGTGGTTGATGACATTGCTTGTGGTGAGATTTTAATTTTTTGCGAGAGCACGAGTTTATGGTTACGCACCATAAGATCGAAAGTTCATACGACCGAATTTCATTAGACCGACGATAGATTGATGCATTTAAAAGGATATCATGGGCATGGGTCACTATGGATGTTTAAAAGGATATCAATTCATGTCCTAGAATATTCATGATAATCTTATCATTATAAGGTACTAGAGGTTTCGGATAAGGACATCCATATTCAAACCTTGATAATACTTGCTCGCCTGCCTCGGGCCTCGTTCAATATTTGAACGTATAGTCTATATCGGTTATGGGTGCCTGGTGCTTTGCTGGATTACTGTACGGCTGAATACGCGTTACATAAAGCATTATGTACCAATACGTACGCTTTACGTTGTACAAGGTTACCTTACCATGTAATGTAGCGTAGGGAATTATTGTAGAATACCATAGTAAGAACCTATTAATAATTAATATCTATAAAAAGTGCATTAGGAGTTTGGGAGAGGCCTGCCTGTCTGATACGGGCTGATGATATTTCTAGATATTTAATTTTATTATCAAAATGAAATGTTATCAGTTTAACTTGAACAGTTCAATCAAACATCAACAATAAAACGGCATTACTGTGTCTTCTCGTAACTATGGTGACAAGAGAGTATTTTCATTGAATCCACAATTTAAGTAATACCTACTTAAGTATTTTTTTAAATTTCTCTTATAGATTCACGTTTAAAGCTAATAAAGCTGGAAGCAAATCCGATACGTTATAGTGTTTTAAAATGTAACGCAAAATGCGGAGATATATTTTAAAAAATGTTATTTTTATATACAAAAAACATTTTATAAATATCAACAACGCACATAAAATAATACCAGCGTATACGAATATGAAGTTCAAATGAAGCAATTGCGATTCGTCGTCACGTTCCTTCAGCAGTTTTTATTGCGAAATTGCGATCAAAGCGCTTATGAATACCGCCTACGCTTCAAGGGAGACTGAGACAATACGGAGAAACGGATTTGTATAGAGAAACGAGAGAAATGCGTCAATTTCGCCCTTCCATTTGTATTGGCCCTATCAGGAAATTCAACGGCTCCAACACTTTCTGTTTTGTTTCGATTCAAGGCATAGTCTTACTGCATATTTGTAAGAATACGATCAAATTATAATAAGCAAAGTGTGAGAATCAAGATGTAGATGTAACTTTTTAATAATTATTATTTCTTACGCATACCAAATTATAAATTATTACAAAACAAAAGGAATCTATCTTTATGTATAAAACAAAGCCAATCTGACGAACCATACATCTGAATTCATCAAGCTGCTTTTGTTACAGGAAGCCACAATGTCACAAATGAACCGAGTGTAAACAAAAGTATTGAAAAATAATGTAAATTAAAAACAAATGTTATGCAGCTCAGAGAAATAAGGACATATTATTTCTCGCACAATGTACTTGCAATACACTCAAAGAACTATACCCCCTTTCGGCAGTCGGCTAAAACATTTAAAGTATCAAAACGCGTGGGTCGCGGTACAATACAATAAGTATAGTACGTCCGCGCTCGCACGCGACGAAACGGGCCAAGCCGACAGATCCCATGTCACGCCGCGCCCGCAGCGCACCCGGCCCGCGCCCGCCACCCGCCCGCACCCGCAAGACTAGGGCTGCCTCTCGTAAGAAATATACATACATTATTGTAGGACAGTACCTTTATCATTGCTATAATATACTTCAACAGTACTTATAGACTATAGAGCTACACGTAGGAGGACGCCCCAGGCATAAATTGTAGAATACACCTACCTAGAATATTTATACGGTCGAATACAGAGAAAGGTGTACAGGAGAGTTTTTAATGTTGAGATTATCTCCAAAACTACTGACCTATTGCAAGAATTCTTTCACTGATAGATAGATAAAAGTTAAAACCATATAACTGTAAAACAATTATAAAATTCGGTTCAGTAGTTTTTGAGAAAATCGCAACTTTATTCAGACCCCCTGTATACTTTTCTGTCTTCATGTGTACAGCTAACAGCAGATCAAGTGTAACACTTTGGACCGTTCTTATTATCTGCGTCATAAGAGTTGAATTCGTACCGCAAGTGTAACCATTGATCTGCTGTTGTCCGTGCGTTTGTCAACCCTACCGGCACCCGCCCGTCCCGCACCCGTCGCGTGACGCCGCGCCGCCACCGCCTCGGCTTGAAGCCCCAAGCCTCGCTACACTACCCCTGACGAAGCTTGATCCAATTATGTGAACCATTTCTTTTACCTCTATATTGTTGAGTCCATGCTTCTAATTACGGTTGATATTTGTAGATTCCCATCTTATTCCCATTTTCAGTCAATTATAATATGATCCAGGGTATAGGTGACAATGACAAGTATTGAAAAACATTTTTTTTTCATTACTTTCCATATTAACTGTGAAAACAAAATTGAAATCTGTTAAATAATAAAATAATTACTTACAGGCAAATTAAAATTATGAAAAATTTCTAGCCGTGGGTGACTTGAACCTGTGACCTCGCAGGTTCAAGTGATGCCCACGGCTAGAAATTTTTCATCATTTTAATTTTTTCGCCGAGCTCATAATGCTTAAAACAAATTCTGAGTAATTACAGGCATTTGAAAATTGGGAATCTTATAGTAAGATTCCATACAGATTTTAGATTAATCTACCTATGCTGTTTCTCAGAAATTGTATTACGCATTATCCATGCTCGGTGAATAAATTAGAACATGAGAAATTAGAACCTGCGACCTTGTCATTGACAAAAACTGTCACGGAATGACAAGGTCGCAGGGTCAAGTCTAGAATTTTTTCATCATGTTCTAATATTGTTTCTCTAGAATAGAATAGAATAGAATAGAAAATATGTTTATTGCCATACACCAATTACATAAGCTTACAAAAACAATCAATCAGTAGTAAGTTATCAATATAGTTATGCTAAGTGGTGTGGCAAAAGGTGCATGTTTCAGCTGAGCTGACACCGAGGTGTGCAGCGCTGTTTTTCGACATGCACCTCTTCCCTGCCATGTATACCTGATATTCGGTATGATAACGAGCTTGAACTAAGATAGCCTAGTGCTATCTTCCCTTAGAACTATACTAGGGTGGGTGACTGTGACTCTACACGGAGTCCTCAATAATTATTATATTTTTATCATCAATACTATTCATTGTTGTGATCTTGTGTCTATGTACCTACTTAATACTATAACCTGACAATAACAGAAACTTATAAAATAATACACATAAAAACTAATTAAATAAAATTATAAACTCTAATAATAAAAACCTAATGCACACATTAGAATCACACAGACATACCAGCTCCATCTTCACAGCTCTTGTGTCTATTCCTTCGAATATCACCTACGAATTGATACTACGAATATCCTTTGCATCAATCACTAAATTACCATGTTCCTTATATAAGGCAATAAAGATGTTAAATAAAATCATGGAAAGTTTTGAGGTGGGGAGTCAGCTTTGGCTTCTGATAGTCAAAGTCAAATTTCTTTATTGCAAGTAAGCACGTTGTGTACATTTTTGCACGTCAACATGTTTTTGAATTTACACTCACCCAGGTTGCTGGGTGAAACGACTAACAATTTTGAAAGGTGGCATATAGGTGTGATTTTTGGAGGGCGAGTTGCCACCTAAGCCCACTTTGCAAGGAAAAGGTGCCAACGCTGAGGAGAAAAAGTGACGAGATATTGACGCAGATTTGACCTTCATACGACTGAACAAGAACACAATGACACCAGAAATAGGCGACTAATGATGATTAACCTACGACTTGTAGTAATTATCTAGGAACAAAACCGACACGGAATCTGGTCAACGCAAAAATATGCGCACAGGTTACTGCGGGTAATTTATCTGCGGTTGGTCTGGTCACGCAAAAACCGCGTGTAAGTTACGAGCTTGGAACGGACAATGTATTACGATTTCATGTATAGAAAGCTACTACAAGATGTAGACCTCAGACACAAACTAATATTAAAGAGATTTCCGGAAGAACAAATGATAATAGATAAAACGGGAATTACCATGTCAAACATTTATTATTGATGTCTCGATATTTCGACAGCATTGCAGCCATCATTGTCACGAGTAGACTGAAGACTGACTGTAGAGGTTACTCGTGACCATGATGGCTGCAATGCTGTCGAAATATCGAGACATCAATAATAAATGTTTAACACGGTAATTCCCGTTTTATCTAATTAATATGTATACAAACCGTGAAAGTTTAAAAAGTGATATAACTGATAATAGCATAGCCTAATGTCCTTATGACGAGATAACTACCCATTTAAAATAAATGACATTGGTGACTCTGAAACTATAATACGTGCAAAGAGAATCTAGAGACGAATTGACGACATTGGAACGAGAGGTCTTCAAAAAATGATGAATTTAAAGAGTTGCCTATAATGTAGATCTTTTTCTACTCTAGAATCTAATATACACATACTCAATTCTTGAAAAGCATTTGATAATGATGATGTAAGTAAACGATAAATAATGTAGGTAGAGTCTTCTTCTTCGTCATCAATGTATTCCATCCACTTCTGCCTGGGCGCCTTTCTATGTATGCTTCATGGCCTTCATGTAGAGTCTAGTAGAGCATAATGAGTCTAAAAATTGAAATCCGGTGATTTCAAACTAAAATGAATATAGGTTATGTATGACAAGTACAATATGTACATACACTTACACTCACGGAATTTATTCCTTGCCAGATATTATATCAGATTTCAAATTGACAATGACTGCAGGTATGTAAATCATTAACGTAAGCAAACTTGCGGTTGAATGAAACCTTAGGTTGACGTCAGATCAATATGACAGAGCCTACAATGCCATAATGTTACGTATGCCCCACCTCGCCGAGTACCAGGTATGCATAGCCATCGTGTAGTAATTTTACGCTACTGTTCATACATTACACCTCAGCGAGGTTAGGGGCGGGCCGGGTCACGCACGGAGCGTTCGTCACTCGAGCACGTCGTCGCCGCCCGGGACACTTTGTCACACCGGCTGTCGCGGGACCGGCGGGACAGGCTCGCTTGCGTGCCAATTATTTATGTCCCGCCGACTCGCTAGCCACTGTATGCGGCTGTTTTGCTAATAACAGGCCAGAGTCTTAATGTTGCGTGCTGCAGGCTAATGCCTTTGCCTTGCTTCACATCTCTTGTTTGACATCTGAAAAATAATTCTTGGAAGACGTCTTGGTTGGGCATTATTTTTATTATCACATATATCCTCATTTGAATGCTCAGTACTGACTATATTTAAGGATTTATTCGATGTAGGGCCTTATTTTGGAGGTTGTAACTACAATTTTTATATTAAATTTTCTACGAATTAGGCAAACGAAACTTCCCAGCTAGAGAATTGAACTACAAAGTTCCGCTAGCTAAAGTCTAGCTCATTCATTCCACCTATCTATCTATGATGTAACTTTATCCTATGTACTCCTAGTCCTACCCAAACGTCCCGAAAAGCTTGCCTGAGGCATTCACTATCTTCCACGTCCACGTACCTATCTCGCTCGAGCGAGGCGCGCTTCACCTATCAAAGGATTTGATTTCGCTGCCGAGAATATTATTACGACGGCGCCACCGTCTATTGAGTCATGTCACCCTGGTAGTCGCCGGGTGGTTGTGACGTAAGGTCGGATCTCAAAGTCACTTATGTGCAAACGAACTTGGTAAACTGGCTCTACCTTGAACTTTGTGTTTTTGACAGTAGCATCTGTGGTGTTTTCAGTATATTGACATTTGATTATAGTTATTAAAATTTTCCTATATGCTATGTCAACTTCATCGGAAGTCATAAAATAATTTATTCTGCGATTCCATCTGTGTTTGTTTTAGGAGGACTGGTTTTTTTCATCCATTTGGGCAAATATTCGACCGGCTTGTATTTTAAATACGCGGCGGAGATCTCTTCACGAATTCTGATTTCCTAGTAGTTCGTGCGATTGTGACGTAAAAAGGCCGTATCTCATAATTCTAATGGTTCTTTGTTCGTGTTACTTCGGGAATGTTGGTTGGTTGGTATTCGCGAATTTCTGTCAGTCTATTGACTCTGAAATTCTATCTAATATTCTAATCCAGAAGTTTAGACATTACCTCATCTGTCTGTAAACCGTGTGAAGAATTTGGCTGAATGACTGTCAAATCGAACTGTCTTCAAAATCAACTATTTGATCGTGTCATGCTGATGGTTGAGTGACAATATTATTTTACGTGATAGGTAGGTACTGTTTCTGAATCTGTAATTTAAAAAAAAAACATTCTGCAAAATGTATGGATGTATTATGTTTGAAAATAATCCAAAACTCCACCAATATTTCCATTTCCTTGCTTGTGCAACGACTTATACAAAAATAGCAAAATTATCCAACCGCATTCACAAAGTAACCTCCATTCCTCGCGCAACTAAAGTACCAGGGGCGAATGAACAAAGAGAGTTGGCCGGCGACGGTGTCGCATTAGCGCGGTGGCGGCACCTACATAATTTAGTTATAATGACGGTACGCTCGTTACCTCCGTGCCATTACGTGTGTGAGTCACCATAAGCACGAAGACTCTACTATGTCTGTATGTTGCATGAGATTGGCATGTGTTGTACCTAAGTAGGTGTATAATGGAATGGACATATACATACACAAGCTGTGTGGTCTCGTTCCTGCTCCAATGTCTGTTACTGCGTTCAGCTCACTTTTGTTAGCCAATTCTATTTATTTTAGGACCCGTGAATGGATACAGAAGTCATAATTATGTAGCCCTAGAAAACTTGTTTGATTGATACTTGTTTCAGATCGCATTCTATTCCCAACTGATTACGAAACTCATTATACAGCAGTCGTAGGTTTCTGTCGGCCTGGTAGTTTCAAATCATTTGTTGTAGGAGTAACAGTGATCGATCTGCATGCGTAGCATAGTGGTCACTGTAGCTATATCTTTATTGAGATTGAAGCCGTCATAAACAGTTTTTAACCCAATCTTGACATGAACTCACTCTACAAAAACGTCAAATTTCATAGACAGGATGTAAGAACCCGCTTAGCTCGTGAAAAATCTGCGACCTTGTCATTCTATAATAAGATCGCAGGTTCAAGTCCTCTCCACGGCTATAAATTCTTCATCAATTAATTTGTTCGCCGAGAATGCCTTAGAAATTAAATCTGAATGAATCTCCGACCACCCTGACAGTAAAGCTACCTAACTTCAGAGAAGTATCCCCACAAAATCAGTATCTCTGCGAAGCAAACGTGCCTAAGTAGACATGTCAGATGTTTCCGACGCCTACGGTGGCGAAGTCACGACTCGCCGCAAAAATTCCGCCCGTCCGCAATATCCGGGAAAATTCCGGAACAGGCCAGCGGCATTCGATGTTTGCAATCAGCGAGACAGCTACCGACTGGAAGAGATTATTCGGGCCGTTTCAAAACAGCAACAGGAAGTTGTTTTGAAAAATCATACTCATTAAGGACGCTAGTAGGATTTACGCTTGAAATGGTATTTACGTGTTTCCTTTTCCTATCTCAAATAAAACATGTTTATGTAAAAAAAAAAATTATGAAACATTAGAGACGTACTCAGAGAAATAAGAGACGCAGTTTTTCAGTTTTCAGTTTATTTATCCTTAACAATAAATACATTGTGTTGGACATCCGATAAATACATTGTGTTGGACAGCAGCTTCAATAATCATTTTTAATTTACTTTTCTTAATTTCGATATAAAAATCGTCTTTGAAATTCAAACCGTAACTCTATCTAGGTCAATGAATTACAAGAAACTATTGTCATTGACGATAATTTATGATTATGACCGATTCCTGTTTGGCTGTCCAATCGTTTCTTAGGACCTGTCAAAATTTAATATTATAATTTACGTTTTATTCTTTACCAAAAACAAAATAGCACATGAGACGTGGTGATTCTTTCTTGCCATCCGGGTCATTGGGTCGTACCTTCATATTTTTCTTGGAAGAACTACGAGTATCATTTGTTATTTTTACCCTTCCGTCGATTTGTATCGCCTTTTTAGCCACATCCAGATAATGTTTAAAATTAGTCAAATTTTTTGCCCGTTAATCCTGGGTTCCTTATCTGTTGAAACCGACTACACGTTGATATTACAAAAAGGCTCATTAGAAAATTCACCGTTTCTCTAACATGCAATAGACACGGTTGTTATCCGTATTTTCTTTTAAATGTTTCTTATTTTGAAGAGTAAATTAGAATAGGGAAGAGTTCCAAGAAATTTATTGAGAAGGCCACGACGATAGTGCCTAAAATTTACAGTTTCGTTAAAGACACAATAAGCGTTAACTAACATTTAATTTTCCCTAACATTCCAATTTTAGTAGATGTCTGCTGAGTGCTGTCCCTTTATGTGATTGACTAATAATTATTTCATGTAATCTCTTGGACAATGACGCAATTACTGTGCCAGTAACAGTAGAGGCCATGAGTTAAAAACTTGCAGTAATTTTTTGGATCGTTAAACGCCGGTCGTTTTCAATTTGCTATCTATTTGTTTTACATCTTATCCTATTGTGTATATTGTGAGAAAACCTGCATGCTTAAGTACATCGATCATGGCTCCAGGTCTCTCGATGTAATTGGAACCAATGAATTCTTTTCTTCTTCTACTTCCTAGCCTTCCTCTATCAAATTCTTGGTGTATGCCTCCTTCAACCGCTTCCATTCCGATCTGTTTTGGGCAGTGAGAGTCCAGTTGCTGCCCGCCATCTTCTTTACATCATTTCCATCGCATCTGTGGTCTGAATTCATAGCACCAATGAATTCAAAGCAGTTAAATCTCGTCTTCATCCCTCTAAAAGGCAAATTCTTTCTGGAAACTATTTACCAAGTCAATTTGAGCTACAATCTGCACTAACTTGAACCTGTTCTAAACGTAACACACTGTCATTAACCTTCTGTCTCCGGAAACATGTTCAGACGGGCCGCCCCCACGAAGCCGTCCCACACTCCACGATAAGTCTTAAACGCATTAATCGCCGCCAACAGTCGTCGAGCTCTCAGCACCCCCGTCTAATTTTTCCTGTCACTGCGTCGCCCAGGGGACTTGGCCCGTGTACAACGTTTAAGCTTAATTCCCGATCGATGACGGGAAACTTACAAATTCTCCAACTTCGCTATCTTGAAACTCCACGTGGAAAACTTCGACAGTGTTTTTATAAGATTGATATTTCACAGGCGCTTCAGCTTTCCTGGGAATATCGATTTCGGGTGATTTTAAAGTCACGCGTTTATAAACTTTTAGCAAATCACTTGCTTGGTTTGAGCTTGGATATTCTTTCTGAGTCTTTTATATGGAGATATTGATGATTACCTTTCTAATTCACGACGTGACTTTATGATTATGAGATTACACTGATCGATTTTCTGTTGGAGGTAGGACTACGTGCAGAATCCGGTAAGGAAAAATTCTGCCGTCAAATAGCAATTCATGAGCTGTCGTGTACCGGTTTGAAGGATAAGGGAGCTGGTGTAATTACTACACAGGACGAGGCATTACATTACAGTCTTCAGGGCAACAAGCACATCAAAGCAGATCAAGAGTGACACTTTGGACCGTTCTTAATATCTATTATAGTTGAAATCGTACTGCGACTTGTTACCTGCTGTTGTCCGTACCTATATCTCAAATGGTGTAGGTGTATTAGGCGACTACAGTGGCCAGTTACAATCTGATGTCCCGCTAACCGTTCCTTATTATATAAAAAAGATATAACTGTGCCTGGGCTCCCCCGCACAGCGCCTTTGAGTTTCCAGAGGGGAAATAAAAAATAATACTCGGGACAGCACTCGCGGAAACGCATAATGTTTAACTACCCAGGGAGAAGCGACCGACAGAGCGAATCTAGGACCGTGTCGAATTATCGTGGGGGACGTGAATCTTCGGTATACGGTACTCCTAATAGAAGTATTTAGGCTGAGATTGTATTTAGGCTTAGTGTGAGATGGGTATTAAACGTCTATGGAATGTGATGCCTGTAAAAGCGAGATCTATATAAACTTGTGTTAAAAACTGTCTTGAACTCGGCCTAAGACCTTGTGTTACAAACTATTGCTCATCGTCATTAGCACATCCGAACCCTTGTACGGTCGGATACAAAATAAAGGTGTACCTACGTGTTTAAGGTTGAGATTTTCTCAAAAATTACTTGACTTTTGGAAAATTCTTTATTATTACTAGTGTGTGCTCTAAACTATCTATTAGTAAAAGAATTTTTACAATCGGTCCAGTAGTTCCTGAGACAATCTCAATCTTATTGAGGCCCCCGGTATACTTATCTCTGTCTTCTTGTACACGTCAATTGGTATCACTGCTTCCTTTTTTTTCTCTATTTTTATCATTACGAAAACTTCCAAAAGTCAAATCTCATTATTGCAAGTAAGCACGTTGTGTACATTTGAACATATTTTTGAATTTACATTTACACCACTTTGCAAGGAAAAGGTGCGGAGGAGAGAAGAAGTGGCAAGAAACTTTCAACAGCACATCTGTCCCGTCATGATTGCTATTACTGAAATTATCTATACACCTCACTTCAGATCCATTTCACCTCATTCTTTTTCCCTTTTACGAAAATAAACATATCACTTTAAGTTGAATCTACGTAACGCTTCTGAGGTATAACTGTCCCTTAAGAAGAGGGGCTCGTTGCTATTTCTAATGGTGGACTATTTATTTATGAATTATTCACATTATAATATTTAATATCATTAAAAAATAATATGCATCATTATTTTTCCCTTTATATTATAAGTCGTTTAGTTCTACTTATCTCCTAGCGACCGTCCTTAGCATCTCCACAATTTTCCCCAAACTCCGGAATATGACTTGAAAGCTTCTGAGCAATTCTCGCCATACCTCACTTAGCATTATGCCCAGCCGCAGGCGAGGTAAGCAGCAAACATAATGCTATATTACGTGTCGCGCCATTGCCGGTGATTTCCGCTGTTTCGGCCGTTTGTTGGCCTAACTTTCGGCCTGTACTCGCTATCGGCGGAGCGGCTAGTGGAGCGGATTCCTTCTCTTTTCCATCTATATTAAAAGCTGAAACACAATGAAGACAAATAAACCGGTCTAGCGCGATCGGACTTACGCACCGAGGCTTCCGTGCAATGCAATATAACATATCGCAACATCTTTGCCATTATCAAAATATTATGTTTGTAATAAGAAAAATTTTTTTTGGGGAGTTGTAATTTCAAATTTATAGTTTTCGAATTTTTCCCTTTACTTGTGCTATAAGACCTCTTGCCAAATTTCATGATTCCAGGTTAACGGGAAGTACGTATCCTATAAGTTTTGGTTTTCTTACATTTTCATACAAATATGCGATAAAATGCGACATACGCGGCCATATCGCCGAGGCCAGCTGAAAACCAGCGCTGTGGCCCGCTGTGGACACAGCACATGCTGAGCTGGTCTCTTTTGGCGCTGCATGCCGCACCAAGTACCTACCACTGTCTTTTTTGTTTTATTTGTTGATATGTTTTCATGGTGTATGTTTTGTGGTGTCAAATAAATGTTTCTTTCTTTCTTTCTTTCTTTATATCTTTTGATTACGTAGACGTTGAATTTTAATTTTTTCACAGCTACAAAGTCAAAGTCAAATTTCTTTATTGCAAGTAAGCACGTTGTGTACATTTTTGCACGTCAACATATTTTTGAATTTACATTTACACCACTTTGCAAGGTGCCAACGCTGAGGAGAATAAGGTTGAAGACCTGAGTATTTGGTATTAATTTCAACTTGATCCGTCCACGCGTTTCTGAGATATAGGTCTTGACAGACAGACAACAAAGTGATCCTATAAGGGAACCTAAAAATCAATCAAGTACTTTTTGAGAAAGTCGCAACCTTATTGGATACTTAACTTGGGTAATAAACGGTACCTTTGTCTTCTTCCCGGATTTTCCCGCTACGAATTCTCATTCCGCCGTCAACACCACCATAGCCAGGGCCAAGTCATAATGGCTGGAGGCCCGACATCCCCTTGGCTGGCGCCCGCCCCCGCCCCCGCCCCCGCCGCCCCGCTCATTACCCGCGCCACTTCCCCCCGCCACTGATTGATTGATTCGTTCGTCTCGTAACGATAAGTGCTCGGTTTAGCTTGTTATCAACCAGGGCTGCAGTAATTTGGGAGAGGTTATAAAACGTTAGTGTAAGCATTCGAGAAAGTAGCCGCCTTGAAGGAAATCTTTGAAGAAAACAGAGACCACTTACCCAATAGACGCGAAAAATTCTCTCAACGATGAGCGCATAGAGACGAAGCGGAAGACAGGGGTGCCGTATTAAAGAGATGCGTCCATGTCGTTATTCGTTAATATCTCTAGGTTAAACTGTCGCGAAGCAAATTGGCGCTCATGAGCGGGCAGACACGGGCGCCCTCCTCTTACAGGTCTATGGGGTAACTAGTCTGTGGAAGATAATGAACCGATGGACGAATGAAGCAAGAAGTTTGGTTTAGGATCTATTCGTTTAATTTGGTTTAGAGATTAAACCCCACAAAATTGGCGAAAATCGCGACTTTGAACCGTTCTTCTTCTTATTATCTGCGTCGTAAGATTTAAAATCGTACTGCAAGTGTTACCGTTGATCTGTTATTGTCCGTACTACTCCTATCGACTTACTATTTCTTTTCTGTTACATCCTAAGGAATAACAAAACATTAACACAAATAAAATAACAGCTTTTTTTGTTTTGGTTACAGGTATGTTACGCAGCTTTTAAAAGTAAAACAGTATTGATCGAAGAAATCAACAGCCCTAGGTAACAAAAGGTTGTTTATTTGTATTTAAGACACAGACACGAGGTAGGTAATAAGATTACTTAACAATACCCAATGTTAATGTAAGAAACGGCGAAAAAACGTACGCTCAGCTATAAGTGAGATGAGGTGAGGACCAAGTATAGTATAGGTATTACCTACGTATGTATACCGCAGCCCAAATCAAGTCTTATTTTGTAAACAAATGTGATCGTCTAATTACCTGTTGTGACATACCACTGAACGAATCTGTTCATCATTGTGAAAATAAAATAATCCGATCTAATAATGTGAAAATAACTATGCAATAATCACAGAACAGATTAAAATGTGTTTTTTTATTTATTGAATAAAATATTACAGTGTGCTTATAAGTAAAATAAGTCTAAACCACAGTTAAACCCCAGATGGGTTTATCTAGTGTGTAGAGTAGGGTAGTTTTTGTTTACAAAATAAGACACTTGATTTAATGCTTAGTTTTCATATACAGCCCGTATATGAAAACTAAGCGTAATTTGAAACAACCTACTACCCTTTTATCTAAAATATTCTTCAATTTCTCACATATCAGGTACCATATCATCGTTTGAATCATTGTGTTCGTAATATGTTTGCAATGGAACACTTATTGCAAGTAAAAGGTACCAAAACTGACGAGAAAAAATGGGAAAAACTTTCAGCAGTACCAGGCCACCAGCATCTCTAAGCAGCCTGTATCATTGGAAAACATCTTTATATGCGTTATTTATGGTCCGTCATTCCGTTGGTCGCGTTTTGGTTTACGATGCTGAATTGTTAAACCGAGTTTATGGGCTATCACCGGCGATATGACGCGAAACCACGGTGAAAGCTTTCTATGACATCGTTCAACAGTGTCTAGTAAAAAATAATGGTCATGTTTTGCATTTTCGGTTACAGTGGTGGTGAATTTAAAATATACTCGTAAACCGTAATAGTAATGTACTGTATAGGTATTAAGTAATCATTGTATTATCATTGTTTTAAAAGATGTGTTGCTGAGAGTTTTTTTGCCACTTTTTCTCCTCAGCGTTGGCACCTTTTCCTTACGTACGGTACGGTTTATTACCCAAGTTAAGTATCCAATAAGGTACCGACTTTCTCAAAAAGTACTTGATTGATTTTTAGGTTCCCTTATAGGATCACTTTGTTGTCTGTCTGTCAAGACCTATATCTCAGAAACGCGTAGACGGATCAAGTTGAAATTAATACCAAATACTCAGGTCTTCAACCTTATTCTCCTCAGCGTTGGCACCTTTTCCTTGCAAAGTGGTGTAAATGTAAATTAAAAAAATATATTGACGTGCAAAAATGTACTCAACGTGCTTACTTGCAATAATTAAATTTGACTTTGACTTTGAACCGGAGCCCAAATCAAGTGTCTTATTTTGTAAACAAATATGATGGTCTAATTACCTGTTGTGATGTAGTGAGCCATACAAACACAATCAAACTACAAACGTAGACAAAATTGTAGCTGTAGTAAAATCTTGACTTGATATCGTAGATCTAGAATTAGAAGACATGAGCAGTAAAGATTAACGTTTTCTGCAAGCCTCAACACCCAGCGTAATGTGCCAACGAGGCGCGACTCGCGATCCACTTTCGAGACATGCGCTGCATTAATTTTATCCAGACAAGCTGGCAAATTGCTTGCAGGGTAATGAAATCACAAAAACTGAAAGATTAGTGAAGACATTGACTGGTGAAGGTGTGTTTGATTATAAATAAAACTAAAACCCAACCAACATTAGAGCCTGTGGCATTCTATCCTACGAATTTTCGGGATACACCATCAGGGGGGTGACCGCGACTTCAATCGTTATGGTTATCGTATTCATTTTGACACTTGAACGATATACATTGCTGCGTTTCATTGTCGTTTGTTAAAACTTGCACAAACATAGCAGCAATGTATAGCGTCCATGTGTCAAATTGAAAGCGATAACGATTGGAAGTCACGGTCACCCCACTGGACACGAATGGATGGACACATATGTGTGTTGAGTTGGTTATGCTTCACTTGGCTATTCGTATTCGCTATTGGATGTTTGTCGTATTTGTCAAATACTTGACAAAGACAGATAAGTATACGGGGGGCCTCAATAAGGTTGAGATTCTCTCAAAAAATACTGGACCGAATTTAATAATTATTTTACAGTTACATAGTTTTCACTTTTATCTATCTAACAGTGAAATAATTTTTGCAGTAGGTCAAGTAGTTTTTGAGAAAATCCCAGCCTTAAAAACTCTCCTGTACACCTTTCTCTGTGTTCCACCGTACCTACAAATAAGACGAATATTTTGTCAAGCATACCAACCACACATGGCAATTATGACAAATACGCAAATACGAATAGCCAAGTGAAGTGCCATTACATTTATGATTTCGTCATCTGGACACGATGAGATTTTGACGCGTGTCCAGTTAGTTAAACTTTAATTATATATCACGTCTTCTTAGTTCTAGCCAACGTCAGCCAACAACAAATAGACTTACATAGAATACTTACACCTACATATAGACTTCATCGTAAAATATAATTACGCACATTGAAACAATATTTTGGAGGGGCGGGCCATGTTATCGTAGATCTCTCTACGTGGGATATTTGGAAGTACTGATTGCAAAAAAGTTAAAATCATTAAATTCGGTTCTGTGGGGCTATTACGGTTCTCAAAACGATCAAAACATACCATGTCATATCGTGCATGACAGGGACAGTGCTATTACTATTACTATT
The DNA here is from genome assembly GCA_963506565.1 of Tachystola acroxantha. Taxonomy (NCBI): domain Eukaryota; kingdom Metazoa; phylum Arthropoda; class Insecta; order Lepidoptera; family Oecophoridae; genus Tachystola; species Tachystola acroxantha. Next base: position 3,304,121 of record OY735892.1, on the reverse strand, counting down.
ACTATAATATATATAGCTACAATACCACTGACTCACTCACTGATACGTGTTTTGAGGAAACTGGAGGGTGTGGGGGTGTGGTGGGGGGTTGGTTGTATAGATTTTGGGGATGAGATGGGCGGAAAAATATAGCGGTCCCCCTGGGGGTTGTTTATCTTGGGGTCACTATGGTGAACTCTGTGATGCGTAGTCCGATTTGGACCAAATTTGAAACATATATAAAGAATGCATCTAATCGAGATTTTTTTTTTTTAATTTTCAAAAAAACAAAATGGCGGCCGAGTTATAAGAAAAAAAGTGGTGGGGACGAAAAAGACCCAAAAGTAGGGTACCCATAGATAGAGTTGGGTGAACAGTAGGGAGGGGTGCAATATGTCGTTGGAATGGGTAAATCCTCTACTTTACCAAAAAAAATGGGGGGTTAAAAAAAACAAAATGGCCGACGAGTTGTGAGCGATTGAAAAAAAGGGAGGGAAATCACGAGTGGGCAAAGCGATATTACTCCCAGATGGCAACACCGCAGAGCTTCGGCTTGTATGGGGCGGTTGTAGGTCTCGGGGAGTAGTGTTGCCAGGAAAAAAAAATTTCCCCGAAATCTGGGTAATTTACCCCACAGGGTCAAAAAAGGTGGCAAATAGAAATAGAGACTTTAGGGAAATTCTGGGTATGCAGTCCGATGAGGTTGGCCCACCCAAATGACATTTGGGTATTTTCATCGAAATCCGCTGGCAACACTGGGATTGGCGAATTTTTTAAAATTTTCGGCAGTTGCCAACTTTGGAGGGCAACTTTGTTAGACCAAGTTTGAGCTAGCGCAACGGTTTAAATGCAGTTTGTTGGGAAATTTAGTCTAGATAAACAGAAAAATAAGGAAATTTTTTAAAAAACAAAATGGCGGCGAGATGGGAGACAAAATTTTAAAAAGTTGAAAAGTTGGGAATTTTCAAATCGATATTACTCCCAGATGCCAACTCCGCAGAGCTTCGGCTTGTATGGGCCGGATGTAGGTCTCAGGACGTAGTGTTGCCAGGAAAAAGAATTTTCCCAAAAAGTCGGGTAATTTACCCCACAGGGTCCAAAAATGTGACAAATGGAAATAAGGACTTTAGGGAAATTCTGGGTATGCAGTCTGGTGAGATTGGTCCACCCAAATGACATTTGGGTATTTTCATCGATATCCGCTGGCAACACTGGGATTGGCGAATTTTTCAAATTTTTGGGAATGGTCAGATAAATTGAGTTAGATTGTTCTACCAAGTTTTAGCTAGCGAAAAAGTTTAAATGCAGTTTGTCGGGCAATATAGTCCAGATAACCAGAAAAATCCGAAAAGTGGGAAAAAAACAAAATGGCGGCGAGTTGGGTAATAAGATGGTAAAAAGTAGAAAAATTGGGAATTTTCAAAGCGATATTACTCCCAGATGCCAACGCCGCAGAGCTTCGGTTTGTATGGGCAGGATGTAGGTCTCGGGACGTAGTATTGCCGTGAAAAAGAAATTTCCCCGAAATCGGGGTAATTTACCCCACAGGACCCAAAAAGGTGACAAATGGAAATAAGGACTTTAGGGAAATTCTGAGTATGCAGTTTGGTGAGCTTTGGCCACTCAAATGACATTTGGGTATTTCCATCGAAATCCGCTGGCAACACTGGGATTGGCGACGCTTTGAAATTTTTGGGAATGGTCAGATAAATTGAGTTAGTTTGTTCTACCAAGTTTTAGCTAGCGAGAAAGTTTAAATGCCATTTGTTAGGTAATATAGTCCAGATAGCCAGAAAAATCCGAAAAGTGGGAAAATCAAAGTGGCGGAGAGAGTGGAGGTAAAAGTGTAAAAAGTACCAAAAAATGACATTTTCAAAGCGATATTTCTCCCAGATAGCGCCACTTTAGAGAATCGATTTGTATGGGTCAGTTGTAGCTTTCGGGGCGTAGTGTTGCCACAAAAAAGAATTTTCCCAGAAATTCGGGTAATTTACCCCACAGGTCCCAAAAAGGTGACAAATGGAAATAAGGACTTTACGGAAATTCTGAGTATGCAGTTCGATGAGGGTAGCTCACCCAAATGATATTTGACAATTTTCGTCGAAATCTCACGGCAACACTGGAACTTATGCGACTTGAAAGTTGTGGTCAGAGCCCCGTTTGGGCGCCAACTTTGTTAAAGAAATGTTGCGCTAGAGCAATAAAATATATGCCATCTGTTAGGTACTATCCTGTACTTACTCATAAAAGTCTAAAGTATTTCAAAATCAAAGATGGCCGCCAAAATTTTGACATCCGAATGAATCGAAAATATCCCCATACATTTTCCTATACAAAACGAATGAGTACTGCAGGTCTATATAAAACCGTGGTCAATGCTTCCAATAATCGATGTCCATCGACAATTATAACGAGGCCGAAGGCCGAGCATCCACCCGCGAGGCCGTAGGCCGAGCTCCGCGTAGGGCGAAGCCCGAAGCGACCCTCCCGCGAGGCCGTAGGCTGAGCTCCGCGTAGGGCGAAGCCCGAAGCGACCCCCTCGCGAGGCCGTAGGGCGAAGCCCGAAGCGTCCCACCCGCGAGGCCGTAGGCCGAGCTCCGCGTAGGGCGAAGCCCGAAGCGTCCCACCCGCGAGGCCGTAGGCCGAGCTCCGCGTAGGGCGAAGCCCGAAGCGTCCCACCCGCGAGGCCGTAGGCCGAGCTCCGCGTAGGGCGTAGCCCGAAGCGTCCCCCTTGCCAAGCGGATACAATACGATCATCTGTGTCGCCTAAATAACCTTGGCGAGGTCGAAGACCGAGCCCAAAGCGAGGCCATAGGCCGAGCTCCGCGGAGGGCGAAGCCCGGAGCGTCCCCACGCCAGCAAAAGCGAAAAGGAAAATGCGTATACGCTCCGAATCAGAATGAATTTTTGAAATCTATATAAAGATGATAACACTTGTCTTTTGAATTACGTCTTTATTTAGTGCCAGGCCTTCGGTCATTTGGGGTATTGCATGCTCTATATTTATAATCAGTTAACAACTTTAAATCAAACTATTCTCGAAACATGTCCATTTCATAACGTTTTGAATTTATACCTTTCGGGCGTCGCTTGATTTACAAGTGGCAAGACAAATTGCATTGCACGCACACCCAATTGCACAATGAACAAACCCAGATAAAATTGTAGTTAGTTGCGCCGCCTCCAAACCTACATTAAAAAGGAAGCCCCGCGGGCCGCTCGCGGCCCGCGCACCCACGCACCTACTAGTTACTAATATATATAGCTCGACTACCACTCACTGACTGACTGACTGACTGACTGACTCACTGATTGACACGCCCGTTTAGTCTGAAGGAGTTCCCGGAGGTGAAAGTGATGTAGGGGGGAGTTGTATAGTTTAGTGATTGGACCAGAGGAAAACTATAGGGAAGTGAAAAAAACAAGATGGCGGCGGGTCACGTGATGCCATCTCCGCCATTTTCCAACCGATTTCGTTCAAATTTGGAACGCGTGTCACATGGTCCACCTACTTTGTGATGAAATTGAAAAACAAAAGAAAAACAAAATGGCGGCGGAAATATAGCCGATTGAAAATTTGGACATTTCAGACCAAACTTTGACGAATTAGCTGGCCTAGCACGAACGCATGAGGAAGATCCAACCAATTCCACTTCGTAGCACATATGATGCAGTATACCAGAAAATTGTCATTTTTTGGAAAAACAAAATGGCGGACGAGTAGCCAACCATAATATTTTCTCAATAAATTTTCCTATACGAAACGAAAGGATTACTGGCGTGCGGTAAATATCTATCAGTAACTATAGCGAGGCCGAAGGCCGAGCACCCTCCGGCGAGGCCGAAGGCCGAGCTCCGCGTAGGGCGAAGCCCGAAGCGATAGAACACCGCGAGGCCGTAGGCCGAGCTCCGCGTAGGGCGAAGCCCGAAGCGTCCCCTTGCCAAGCAGAAACAACTCCCCACCCTCCGAGTAACTTTTGCGAGGCCGAAGGCCGAGCCGTGCTGCGAGGCCATAGGCCGAGCTCCGCGTAGGGCGAAGCCCGAAGCGTCCCCTTGCCAAGCAGAAAAAACTCCCCACCTTCCAAGTATTTTTTGCGAGGCCGAAGGCCGAGCCGGCCTGCGAGGCCATAGGCCGAGCTCCGCGTAGGGCGAAGCCCGAAGCGTCCCCTTGCCAAGCAGAAAAAAACTACCTACCTTCCAAGTAACTTTTGCGAGGCCGAAGGCCGAGCCGGGCTGCGAGGCCATAGGCCGAGCTCCGCGTAGGGCGAAGCCCGGAGCGTCCCCACGCTACTGCTACGATAATGTTTATTTAGTTGCGGCGCCTACAACATGAAAACAAAGCAGTCTCGCGGGCCGCGCGCGGCCCGCGCACCATGCAACACCTAGTTACGTTGGTATAGCGGTGTCTCTGTATGGCGCGCCATGACATGGTATGATTTCATCGTTTTGAGAACGGTAATGATGAGGCTGAGATGACACTCAGATTACGAAGTAAATAATATGTAACTAATAAATAGGTAGGTATTGAATTTAATTGTCTATTAATTGAATACCTAGTACAAAAGTACTAAATCGTATTTTCATCATCACTCACTCATATAAAATGTATCACTTTCAGAATCGGAGTTTCCGATGTGAATAATAAATTCCTGCTCATCATCGTAGTCTGTCCAGTATTTTTGTTCCATCTCTTCAACATGTCTGCAAGTGTTGATCCAATCCGTGCAGTCGATCATATTATCTAAACGCTCATTTATTAAGTTATTAATGGACGTGGTCTGGTCCACATTTTTATTTGCTACGTAGTTTTTCAAAACTCCCCAAATTTTCTCAATCGGGTTAAGGTCCGGATGATAAGGAGGCAGTCTTAAAATATCACAATTGATTTTTTTTGCTTCTTCGTCAATGATATAATTCCTACAATTATCCGTATGTTTTAAAATTGTATCATAGAGTTCGATCTTTTTCATGTTTTCATCAAAGTCGATTTGTTTAGTTCTCAGCCATTCTTGCATGGCTGCTTTAGTACTGTTGGAGGTGGGAACTTTTTCTGTAAATGTGTTATGGTAAGACGCGTTATCCATAACTATAACGCTCTTTTCTGATACATTCGGCAGTACTTGTGTTGTGAACCACTTTTTGTAATTTTCGGTGGTCATATTATCATGGTAGTTCTCAGTTGTCGAACTGGCCTTGTAAATCAAAGAAGCATTGGGGACAAATCCCTGTTTTCCACCGGCAAGAACAATTATAACGCGTAACTCCTTCGAATTTTTTTTTGCTACCACAGTTCCTTCTACACCGTGTGTAGTATAGACGTAGCTTTCATCAGTGTAAACAATATTTCTTCCCTCTTCTCTATATTTCCTCAACTGCTTTAAATAATTATAACGCAACATTTGCACGTCATGTTTTTCGACAAATCCTCGAAGATTATCTTCGGTAGTTTTCCATTCGAATCCTAAATCCAGAAGTATACGCCGTAATGTCTCTACACATCCATTAAAATCGATCTTTTCACTTAGCACCCTTTTTAGAGCTTTTAACGTTGGGAATTGTTTATATTCTCTATAAAAGTTGCAGACAGTGCTCCTTATTACCGCCTTGTCGAATTCAACAATGTCACGCCTTAAACACTTGCGGGGTTTTTGTTTTCATGCGATGATCTCATTTTTGTGCCTGTTGCATCAGAGATCGCTTTTTCTTTGAGAATTCTTGAGATTGTTTTTTCACTTACTCCCACAGCTTTCGAAGTTCTCCATCTAGCGTCTGTCAGGCGCTTCACTCCATTTTTACCCTCGTACTTCATATGTTGGTACACTTTAGCTATAACTTCTCTTGCCTAAAATAAACAATTTGTTTTAATCATTCTGCATATACATAGTAACAAAATAATGCAAGTAAATAAAACTAACAACTACCTTAATAAAAAGTATTACATAAGTAAATTATTTTTACCTGACTCCGCATTACTTTTTTTCTAGTATCTTCCATGATCAACTTTTTTTGCGATCAGTACTTTCGTGGCACTGAGCGACGTAGTAACTCGACTGTCTCAGACCCCGTGCGGGACTGCTACTGACTGACTGAGAACACATACACAAATACTACACACACACACACTTACAGTACAGACTCCTTCATATACCGCAGCCAATATTTGTTTACAAAATAAGACACTTGATTTGGCCTTCGGTATAGATATTATTGTAACAGTTTGGAGGGGCGCGGGCCATATCATAGGATGCCTCCTATTTGGGGACCGTAGCAGGGTCAGCAAACATGTCGCCCTGAAAATCCTAAAGTACCAAGCTATCATAAAACGCATGCAGTCAAATTAGCTACTTAGTATTGAGTCGCGTGCGTGAACTGAAGGCAAAAGCATAAGTACCTATGCATGTGCGCTCGGTGACAGCCCGCCCCCGTGCCTCCACCGACTGCCACCATGGAGGTAATTACGGACCGCTAGCCTGGTAATTTATGGTCGCCTGTTACCGCCGGGCCTTCCGGTAAATGTCGCTGGCCAGTGGATTTTTTGTTTCATGTTGTTTACTGGGAAAGTCTTTCCATAACTCATCCAATAAAATGTTACTAATCCTTTACTTTATTCTGGCTAATGATTGGTGCTAGTGTTAGATTCATCTTCCCAGCAGCTTATTTATTTATTTATTTTATTTTATTTATTTATTTATATTTATTGGTAAACTTCAAATAAATACAAAATCAACACATAATAAGCCAATAAAGAAGTTCATCTGTTTAAGAATAAAGTGAGGAGAACGGAACACAGTAATAATAAATAAAATATCATGAATAAAAATAAACTAGGTGCTTAACATAACATATTGAAAGAGAGAGAGAGAGAGAGAGAAAAAAAAATACTAAAATACTTGCATACTAACTTAACTACAAAAATTGAATATTACGTATAACAAATAAATAACGTTCCAATGGGTGAGTAAGGCTGCGTTGTGAGCATGATAGATAGTGTAATGTAATGCGTGGAGATGTATGTGTTTATATGAATGTGCATATATGTATAGAGTTTATGTGGTGTTTATAGCGGTGTGTGAGTGAAGGTAAATTCCTGATTTCAATTTACCGATCATCTGGAAAGAGCTTACAATCAAATACTAAGCCATGAGTGATTCTGCCGCGAAAGGCAAATCTAATCCCAAACCAAAACGCAGCTGTCAGTGTCACGCATATGCTACATCGTGTGATCACCACAAATATTTAAGTCTAAGTACATAGGCGACAATGCAAATAAAGGTGTACTCCATAATGAGAAGAGTGCGTGGGAGTTCCAACAGCATACTGAGGGTAATCGGTGATAAGTGCGAGTGGGACACAGCACACTGGACCGAAGTGCTGGTGGCATAATATTAGGGACTAAGCTATTCATATGTGTATTTATTATTGGCAAAAGAATTTGAACCTTATTATTGACATTTATTATTTGTATTATATTCTGAACAATTTTATATTTACTAACGTATAATAAGTTGATATTACTAACAATACATATATAGACCTTTGTTGTTCGATTTAAATAAATAATTATAAAAACAAGCAGGCATCTAAAAACTTATTGTCTTGTCATCATATTCAGCCAATATTGGACATAACCACGGAATAAAATAACCCTCCCTCCCCCTTTGGCCATTAGTTTCTACTGTCTGTCATTCGGTTCCACTGCTTCCCAGCGACTCGTCGTCAGACCAACAAGCTTTTGGTCAGGCTTCCTGAGTGACGTCACTCCGTTAGTATGGACTCCATCTATGGTCCCGACTTCTCATCAAATGTCCGGCCCATTGCCATTCAATAGCCTATTTTATATTTTCTTTTATTTACTAATATTTTTCTAATTGTTACTTGCACGTTTTCAAAATCTATCAAACTCGAACATGTTGTCATCGTACGTTCTGAAGCCGCGTAAATAAAATAAGATGTTCCGAATGCCACAACATCTTCAACAAGTAGCTTTGAGGAAATCCTCTGTAGCAATAAATACTGCAGGAATTAAATAAAGCCGCTCGGGGGAATAAATAAAAATGGAGTCCGCTTCGTCCCTGCTCCGTTTCGCTTGGAAAGCATCTCCAGTCGAGTCGTCGAGATGCATTGTTCTTGTGGCGCCCAAAGGCTCAACAATCTTCTATATTTGTATCTGTACTGTATGGTAAAGCAGTTATAAACACAAAAAACCCGACTGATTTTTTGGCAAAAAGGTATCCATAATCTAGGATCAAGATGAATATACTTCAGCATCATCATTAGCCCGTATCAGTCCACTGCTGGACGTATGCCTCTCCCAAAGCACGCTCACTCAACCCTACTCGCGGCCCTCATCAGTTCTCATGGTCAGGTCAGCCCTCCATCTGTTCTCATACTTATTTACATCAAAATCTATCTAGTAGTTCTAGCAGTTTTGGCTAAATGTCATAAAGATATTTATATGTATTTACTGGAAAACACACACTTGAAAAACTTTACCTACCATCTTTTTCGGCAATCGGGTAAAATTCCCATATTTAGGCACTATACGTTTTTGGTAACGTATCTGTCGCGAGATGTTTATGTTCAATTATCTAATTTACGACCTTATGGTTAGGCTAGGGAAAGCCTTTTTTGCCAGTTTATAATGCCTGACTTTGAATGGTATTCTGTTTACTAAACAGTTTAACTATGTCTATTATTTAAATAATTGTTCAAAACTTTCGTTACTTTTGGGTTTCAGTCTACTTGGATCCATACAAAATTAGACTTTTTAGTCTGACTTATTCGAAACGAATGTCTAGCAAAAACGAATGGCCGCAACATAGGTATCATCGTAATGAGACGAAAACGTTTCAATTTGTTAATTATCCAAACCATTATACAATATTCTTTCTTTGTGAAAAACGCCGCACCCGCTATCAGAATTTCACAAGATATTATCGTCGCAGAGCTACGACGAGGCGTATAAAATATGACTTGCCGCTACGCTTGGCGGCAAACGGGCGGGCAACGGCGCGGCGGGCAATGGCGGGCAATGGGGGGGGGGGGGGTATATTCGGGCAACAGCGGGCAACGGGACAAGCACGTCATTAGCGCGGGCCCGGGCGGAGTGGTGCTTGTAACGTGACGCGGGCTCGTCTCGTCTCGTATCCCATATAATAATTTCTGAATAGCAACAACTTCTGTTTGAGTAGGTAGTCAACAGTTATGTCTGTCTACCTGTCACCTGAAATAGGTGACAAAATTGCTATATCTCAAAATGGGAAACTTTGTAATTTGTTTCACTTCACCTCTTGTACCGCTAGCAGCTTGGCGATCACTCACACAAATGTAAACCTGAGCTTACGCCTCGCGCACTGTACATTCATCTAGATTTCAATATACTTATGGCAGATAGATGTGGTATAATGAATAAAGTTGTGGACGGTTCTGTGTGATCTGTAAACATCCCCATCCGCTGCTAACATAACATATCACACCACTATCAAAACTTTATTAATATGCCACCTTTCTAGAATGGAATGAACCTTATGAGTGGCCTGCCTGAGGCCTGCGTTGCAATATAGAATTACTTTCTACAGGGTGTAACGTAAAGGGTATATGAAGCCGAAGGGAGGGTATTCAGTTACATACTTCTTGAAATCTTAAATGAAACAGCATAGTTTAGTACACAAACATGTAGTATTTTTTATTTTATTAAGAGAGACAACACAAATGTGAAAATTATTCTTAGTAACTACTTATTTACCTATATATTAGTGTGAGCATTGCGTCTAAGCATCTTCATCATTTATATTGTTTGCCTTGCCACGATCGACTGGCCACTCCTGCCCTATATCATACTCTCATATTATAGCAGTACCATGGCGGGGTTCTCTTGAAAATGGCGGGATACGACGGTTGCTTTTTTGATAATTTTCCTTTTAATGTCTACAGGGACTATTTTGTGTTTAATATCACGTTGAATTAATCAGAAAATGTTCGCGAATGACAGTACGGTGAAGTTATTGGATTATTTATGCAAGATCTGAAGTTTCAAGCTTTTATCAAGAGTCCCGCTACAAGCTCGGGAGTGAACGTGACTGTCGAGCTGCTTCGTCCAGAGTGATGACGCTACGGCGTCTCCTCTGGATGAAGACGCGGCTACCCAGGGTGAAGACGCTACTGCGACTCCCCTGGAGGAAGATAGAAAACTATTGAATATATTGAATTTTCTGTAACATGACATTGGCAAATGACGAACTGTCGAGTCCATTAATAAAATAAATAAATAACAAGACTGTCCATGGCCATACAGCGCGGAAACGCCGCTGGTATTATGGGCACCTTTGCATCGGGAACGATCAGAGGGGGCTTATTCGATTAAGTTTTTAGTATTATAATATAATTACGGAATAACAGTACCATGGCAACTAGATGGTATGCTATAGTATGGTATAGTTCTATGTTCCATTACACGCCAGAGTCCCGAACTCGCAGACACTTTGCAAATTGCTCCGTGTTGTATTGTATGTGGATCCTTCCTCGCCTAAAAGCGTCGTTCAATCTCACTCAGACAGAATGCTCTGGGCTAATTTATAGTGGCGTAGAGAATACTATACTCGTAGAAGGAAATGGCTGAAACTATAGACTAGCTAGCTACCACGGAATTTCATTCAGTGTACTACGGTTAGAAAATAATATGGACATAATATTTTGATAATTTCAAAGTTAAGTTGGTTTCTAAATCTAGTTTCTTCTCGTTAGACCAAAGTTACGGGGTTAAGGGGCTGCCAGCTGTCAAACTCGAGCGCGAGACAGAAGATAGCCCGCAGCTGCGGAGTGAAGAGCACGTCACAGTGACTCCATATTTGTATTTTAATTTATTTTGGATGTTTGGCAGGGAATTAAAAATACGCCAAAAAAATCAGATTTTTTTAAAACAAGCTCTCGTATTTACTATACCCTACATTTTGATATATATTTTGTATGAATAACTATTTCGGTTTAGACATAATTTTCATTTTAAATGAGCGAAGTTTGTCCAATCGTGTATCGGTATTCATCAGTCCCTAAATAGACACCCCAAGATTGCTATATATTTTTTTAAACGTTTAATTTTAGTAGTGCCGTAGCCTTCATAGAAAAACTGTAAATCGGCGCAATACGAAGCCTTAAGTTGCGGAAGCCTCGGTGCGCGAGTCCGACTCGCACTTGACCGTTTTTTTGTGTGTGGTATTGCTTTTTGGTGTGTGTATTTTTTTGTAATACTAACTACATAACAATACCATAAAAGGTCCCAAATAATTTAATTATTAAGTTTTTGAGAACATCTCAACGTTATTGAGGTCCCCTGTACTTAGGTTTTCGACACAACGCAACGTAGGTACTTACTTTACCTTACTTGCTAAAGAGATTATGATTCTAATTCTGCAATACCTTACCTACCTATATTGTACAGTCAGTAGTATACACCTACATTGTACAGTCAGTCAGTATATTGTACTACCTACTATAGTGTAGTGTAGCCCTGTGTAGCCCGCCCGCCGCCGGCGGAATCACCTGGTCTCGCAATTTTACGAGCCCAGCCCGCTGTGGCGGCCGCCGCTTCTACGTTTCACGACGTTAGTGATGTGCAAAACTTATTGGGTGCAAATGTCGATATCGATAATATTGGAGGGATACTTTTTCTGTCACTAAACAAGGCTGTTTGCATTGGAAACAATCTCTTATAACGATTGGACCTTTACTACAGAGTAATTAAGTAGATACATACTTATATGGAAATAATCTTGTATTCAATTTAGCTTTATTTTATCTATCACGTATATTGTTTTGTAATAATGTGGTAGTCTATTATTTGCCTTACTTTATGTAAATTATCTTTGTTATAAAACCTACTACGCTGTTGACTGCCCAATAAAACCATAAAAAAAATCTATACTTTGGCAAACATATGCGTAAAGAAGGAAAAGTATACTTGAGATTTATTTACCTTACTTAATCATTTCTCTGGCAATGTAAAATGCAAAGTAAAATGCAAAGTAAAATCTTGGCCTTAGAACGAGAATACTGAAGAACCAATTCGTAGCCATTCCGCACCGTCTCCGTAGCCCCAGCCGTCTGTCTGCTGTCTGTTCACACCCTTCCGCTTTCTGTTTCGCTCTAGCGCGCGAAATAATTTAAAATAGAATTCGGTCGTCTACGTAGGTGTGTAATGTTTTTAAATTAGGGACCCTGAAAGATAAATATCAGCGGAACACAACTTACTTCAGCTCAGCATCGACTCAAACAGAATCTTCTTACTGACACCCCACTGCGTCTGAAGCTCTCGCAGGTTCTTCTACACCTGCAGCGTTATTCTCTAAAGATGACAGCGTTCAGCGTCGAATGACATATACCAATGTCTTTCGTCGCAACCGCAGCGTCGAGATCAACACTGTAGACTTTAGAGAATAACACTGCTGATGGTTAGCCTCAGCTGAACACACGTCAATAAAAAAGTATCGATACTTTCGATAGTTTCAATGATATCCCTACATCTCTCTAGAGCCTCAAGTACTCTCAGGCCCCGCCACCACCGCCGCGCCGCCGTCCCGGGCGAGGCGATGGAATTAAATCGCACGCACGACACTTCCGCCCCCCTCGTCACACCCCACCCTTTACTGTTGCGCCGCTCGGCTAGGGGTGTCACTTGATATTTACAATTAATTCGCTAAGAAATGAGCGGTGCTTCTCTTTTCAAACTACGCGAGGGTTTGGAGTTTCCTTTAATAATATGCTTCTTTTTTCTATGGTAACACCATGTATTTATGGTAGAAATTAAAATAGAATTTCGGTTCGATGTCAACACAGTTAAAGACGTGATTTAGGATCTAAACAAAAATAAATGGTACTTGAAAATACATATTTATTTATTAATGTTTTATCAATATAGGTAAAACAGCAGATCAATGGTAACATTTGCAGTACGCTTTCAACACTTACGACACAGATAAGAGCGGTTCAAAGTGTTACTGCTGTCAGCCAAATTAAATATAGGCTTTAATTTGAGCCCTTGTAGGTTCACTTTGATACAAAGCTGTTTCTTTTGATAGTGTTCTCAATTTCTCATGCCAGGCATTAGGTACCCAAAGATCATCATCATCATCATCAGTCTATTTATATTGCCCCACTGCTCGGGCACAGACCTTCCCTTCAACATCGAGGGAGCTCGGGCCATAATCCACCACGCGGGCCCAGTGCGGGTTGGCGGATTTCACATGCCTTAGATTTTTTTTCTTCTACGACATGCAGGTTTCATCACGATGTTTTTCCTTCACCGTTTTGAGAGCACTCGGTAAATGTACGTAAGTTTTTCCGGCGAAAAAACCGAGGATAACTCATTGGTACATGGCTGCCCTAGCTGGGAATCGAACCTGGGATCTCCATATTGCAAGTCCATTGACCCAACCACTGAGCCACCGAGCTCTCAAAGATATGACCCATAAATAAAATCCATTGCTGATTTACCACGGCTCTAGTATACATACTCGTACATAACCCTATCTGGAGGCGCCTGAAGGCAAGCCGCGACAAGGGACGCGACGAGGTGACTGATGCTCGAGACACATGTGCGCTACTTGCGAAATGTCACCCGCCTCGTCTCACATACTCTAACATAGTTACCTACTGTACTATACGTATACTGGGTACACACGGGCGCCGTAAGTAGATTATTTGGCGCGTTCGTGGGGAAAAAGGCATAGGTTTATTGAGAAAATGCTGAAGAGGATATTTGTGTTTTCAGAGATAAATCCAGAATATTATAATGCTGCCGAACGTACGAGTAACGAAAAACGCTGTAACTTCACTTATTTATTTGGAGACACAAAACATATTGACATTAAATATTACAAATTGGTCTTACTGCGTTATAAATAAAATTGTTTTAGCTTCATGGCGATTTTCCCAAAACGAGTTTCCGTCCGAGTAACTAAATTATCTAATTAAGTATATAGAATTTTGTAATATTATAGGTGTCATATGTCTACATGCCTACATTTTAGCTTTGTAGAGTAAATATTCACACTATTATTGGTATTTTGATCTAGCAATTGTAAAAACCTACATTTCCCTGTATTCCATATCAGATTTGCGGCCTATAGATTTGTAAAAACCTTCACATTCGGCTGCAAGACGTACCTATGGTGCAAGTGAGACGGCAATAAACTTTATCGGCAGGCGCTTCGAGCAAGATTCGCTAATTCAATTACACACCTATCGGCGAGACGAGATCCGTCGGCGGCGGGCGGGCGGGACGTGACCTATCGATATCGATGAACTTGGGTCGGCGTGATGTTGGACATCCCTATACTTAAAGAGTTTTCTTATTTTTACTCAATTCTATTAGATTTTTTCAAATTAATAGAGTACCTACTTAACCTAGGTAGTTAAAAATTTCAAAAATTAGTCAAGTATTTTTTTGAAAATATCTCTCCACCTTATAAAATACTGTCCACCATTCTCTGTCTTCGACCGTACCTGCCCAAAGTACCTATCTAAAATTAAAGACGAAGTACTTATCTAAATATGTCAAAGTCTAACTTTATTGCAAGTAAGCACGTTGTGTATATTTTTTGCAAGTCAACATTTTTTTTAATTTACATTTACACCACTTTGCAAAGAAAAGGTGCCAACGCTGAGGAGAAAAAGTTGCATAAAACTCTCAGCAGCACCAAAAAATCATAGAGATGCCTACATATGACTATGATTCAACCTTAGGCACTTATTAGCTACTGTTTACGCGAGGCATCGTCGCTGCACCCGAGCGGTTATGCCACCCCCCGCTGCGGCAGCGGAGCCCTCCCGCGCCGATTGTAATAATGTCCTTTATTACACGACACGCCTGCTACCCACTGCTGCTATCCTAGTCTTTGCACTGGCATAATTGGCAATATTAAAAGAGTCTCGGCGTCTCAGCGGTATTGCGGCGTTACTACAAGCCCGGAGGGATGTTTACAATACTACCAGAAAATATGTTCGGTTCCTTGAATTTCATTGTTGTTGCGAAAATAAATGACTGTAAGGGTGCTATGGATTTGTATTAATTATAGTTAATATTACCAAAAATCTAAAATATAAATAACGGGCTACTATTATTTTATGCAAGCTAGAAACAATAAAAATATGGATCTAGATTTTGTATGCCGAATCCAGCGAAAATCCTAATGGTGGCATTTCACTTGGCTATTCATATTCGCTATTGGATGTTTGTCGTATTTGTCAAATACTTGACGTACATACAAATAAGACGAATATTTTGTCAAGCATATCAACCACACATGGCAATTATGACAATTACGCAAATACGAATAGCCAAGTGAAGTGCCACCATAAAACAACCTGCCAACAAACAGCCTGTCTGAAGTCATGTTTAAAACGCCAGTTTGTTCAGGATTGATCTAATTTTAAATAGGCACTCGGCCCAAAATCACTTATTTCACTTTTGATTTATCAGACAGAAATACAACTGCAGTGAAACTATTAGTTAAATTGTAGGTTTCCATCGGTCAAAATATGGCTAACATAAAAATATCGCCGCCATTTTCCCCACAATACGCTTTTATATTTTATTTACGACTATACGTCTGCATGCGGTCGCCTCAATGCGGGAGGGTCCATAACGCATGGACGCTTTCATCGCCTGGCTTTGAATGCTGCCCTGGTACTTTTGTATATGCTCCAATAAATTGGCATGAATTATTGATAGCAACGAGTTCATGAAATAATTTAAAATCACAATATTTTCAACATAAACCAACCGCCAATCAATTCACGTTATTATGCTGAGGGTACCTACATCTGTAATTAGTTTTTCGATATTTCATGTCAAATATTTTAAAACCTACTATAGATATTGATGGTTGAAATGAAATGAAAAATATTTATTACACATACAAGGTGACCTTATTTATACACTTAGAGCTAACTTAAAATAATATGCGTATATGACTGTGATCAAAGATCTGGTGTAAGATAAGATTGTGGAGCCAAAGAAGACTTGCAACATATTTTGATGGAATGTGTCCGGTACGCGACTAAAAGAGAGCATGTTATTAATAGTTTAGGTTTGTGTAAATTAGATATTCCACGGCATTTTAGCTGAGCCAACTTCAGGCCCGCTAAAATGCTGTTCTCGATCTTTTATAAGATTTAACTAGATAGGTTAATTTAGAATAGGTACGATTGGATTGGCATCGTCACTTTATGTGTACAAATATACCTAAACAATTATAGTTTATAAATAGATAAGGTACCATTCCGCAGCCGACTGCACACAGCAACAGCAGACAAAGTGTAACGTGTCGTCTGCCGCCTGTAGCGGCAGCAACTATTATTTGATTAACCGACTTTCAAAAAAAAGGAGGAGGTTATCAATTCGTCGAAATTTTTTTTTTTATGAAGAAGCTCAATTTCTAGGCTTACCGTTGCCATTTCCAATTGGAACGCCCATAGGTAGGTATATCCTCTGGTATCTCCACTCACCCCATGGCTTTGCTAGTAACAATAGTAGCGTTTCCTTGTAACCCTAGCCACGTTCAACCCTCCGCCCTTAGCCTCCGCCACTAATCCGGGTCGCCGTGACACTTGACAGGTAAAAATCGTCTCTCCACAATAGAAGGACCCCGATCCTTTATGAGGGTGCCTTATGAGTACTTTTTTGGGCGATTTAGTGGCTGAGCACCTACGATATCGCTACCGGTATCGGGTAGCTTTTTATACCTGCGATTACTGCGAAAAAGAATGGCAGGGTTCATAGTTTGAAAGACTTTACTATTATTTTTAGGATTCCGTAGCTCAAGAGGAAAACAAGAACCCTTATAGGATCACTTTGTTGTCCGTCTGTCTGTCAAGACCTATAGCTCAGAAACGCGTGGACGGATCAAGTTGAAAATAATACCAAATATTCAGGTCTGCAACCTCATGCAGCCGTAAAAAAATCAAACTTCTAAGTCAACGCAATCAAAAGATATGACCATTTATGTCGCATTTTCTCGCATATTTGTCTGAAAACGGAAAAACTCAACACCTATAGGGTACTTCCCGTTGACCTAGAATCATGAAATTTGGCAAGAAGCTAGACAGCACAAGTAAAGGAAAAAATCCGAAAACTATACAACTGAAATTACATCTCTCCAAAAAAAAATGTTACTATAAACTTATATTTGCAGATGATCATTTAATCAGGAGTATGTCGATGTATGGACATAATATTTTGATAATGACAAATTTAAGTTGGTCTCTAAATCTAGTTTATCTTTTCGTTAGTGCAAAGTTACGGGGTTAAGTAACTTGTTGTTGTTGTACGGAAACCTCGGTGCGCGAGTCCGACAAGCACTTGACCGGTTTTTTTTAATATCTACCATGCATCAAATGACTAGTGAGGGGCAAACATATCCCGCGAAATGTCCCGCGCCGGGCAAACAGTCCCGCGGTCGCCATTGATCACACGTCCCGCTGCTTACTCACGTCTACTCAAACAGGCTTACGTGCTTCGGGCATGTAGGTATTTGCATTAGCTGTGCATTCACGTATTTAGCGATATAGGTTATTTAGGTGTCGGTGGGTAGTTATAATGCTATATAATTATAAGTTATAATGCGGTAGCCCTGTATACGTAGGCCATTTAAATCAAGAACACTGTAAGACTACTTGCTGTCGCTTCCTTATTTGTGATGAAACCATATTCTCCGCTGCGACCAAAAAGTCCCATCTCAATCGAGCGTGACGGGTCGGTAACGGGTTGAAAGTGTCCCGTCCGCAAACAAAGAGTGCCCGGATGGGGGGTGACCTCCTCCCCCCACCCGGCGCGACGAGACGGCTCAGTTAAGAGGCCTTGCCACTTATCGCCCGCTGGGCTGCTCGTTCAAAATCTATGTCATTCTGTATATAGGTTTTACATAGTATCTTATTTTGTCTTATGTTTCAATATCAGCTCGCTGGTTCATATCCGACTCGAACTCGAAGGACTATATGGAAAAATGGCCGTCAACGATGGTGAACCTAAAAAATGACAGGTGACATCTAAAAAATCAAAGTATAAATATCCAAAAGGGGATCGTAGGCCAGTTGCGAGAACACGTTTAAAACGATCGTACAATTTAAGCAACGTTGGGTGAGGTCAGGACCTGGATGTGCTGAGCCCCTCCGTGCCTCGGAAAGCACGTTAAGTTGGTCCCGGTTGTTGTCGCTTGACAGCAGTCGTTAGGCCACGTCAAAGGCCTACGGGCGGCCTGAATAACTGTGACAATAGGTTTGGTCACTAAACCACACGAGAGAAAAAAGAAATCTAAAATATGTAGGAGGCAAACAGCCAGACGTAAACTATTTGCCTTATTGTGTAAAGTATTTATAAACCTAGTCGTTGCGAGCAATATGAATCCCCACTCAATATGAATGCTGTTAGCATGAAATTAAGCACGCATTCCATATTTACATCGTGTCATTCACAAAGAGATCATAGACAAATTGAGATATACATATAGTACCTACTGGGACGCGGTATTCCAGCTGTGACTGGCCTCTACCAGTCACAGGTGGAACACCGCGTCCAAGTCGCTCCCATGCGGCAGGGTGCGCAAGAGAGCGGCCGCGAATATATTCGCTGTCAGAAGTATCACTTAGGCAATGAATTGTGAATTTTAATATGCGAATGAAACTTGTTGCATGTCAACACTGCGGTAATGCGCTCTTTTGAAATCCTTCCATTGATATCTCAGATGCCTATCCATATTTTGCCACTCGATCGAAGGTTTTTATATCCCGAATCCTATACCTATGGCCTTTAGAATGTCGCTCTCTAATGATGCGACATTTGTTGTAGCGGTTGGTTGTTACTCTGCTGTAATGGCTCATTCATTACATTAAGGTTGTCATTTTCTCAAAAAGTACACGATCTATTTTAAAAATTATCTACACTCTAACTAAACTCTAATCTATTCTAATTTTTACAATCGGTCAAGTAGTTCTAGAGAAAATCTCAACCTTAATGAGCCTCTACTCTGTATGTCTTTCTCTGTTGGACCGTACCACTCTACCAGTGGCGTGACCACGACTTCCAATCGTTATCGCTTTCAATTTGACACATGGACGCTATACATTGCTGCTATGTTTTTGCAAGTTTTAACAAACGACAACGAAACGCAGCAATGTATATCGTTCAAGTGTCAAAAAGAAAACGATAACTATAACGATTGAAGTCGCGGTCACCCCCCGGAGTGGTATTAAAATGTCTCACAATATAGTTTAGTTTCACAAAGTACAGACAGATTTTTGTTAAGTGGTAATGTAAAATTTATGTACAATAAAGAGTTTACAAACAAACAAACAGACCCAGTATTATTTAGGTATACCTATACGATTTTTAATTTAAATTCTTCTTTCCCCGTTCTCTACTCTACAAACTTAAGACCACGTACCCATTTCGACCTTCATATTTCATACTTCCGTGATCATACTGTTGTCATTCGAATTGACATCCCTTTGATGTTCGCTTTGCGCCACGTCTCGTCTCGCCGAAGTCAGAGCAGAACATTGCATATTTGTTTGTTTCACACATCTCAGGGTACAGCCAGCCACGTCACCTTAAGGCTCAATATTGCCTGCGGTAGCCGACCAATACCTATAGAAGGTTTTGAGCACGAGCTTAGCGAAACTCGATCTTATAACCTGTCAAAATTGTAAATATCAAATCAAACAAAGTTAGCTTGCACTCAGAACATTTGCTCTTTCGCTAAGTCCATACATTTTTGGTTTTTATTCTAGGAATAACGAAAAATAGGTACAGTCGAAGACAGAGATAAGTTTACAGGGGGCCTCAATGAGGTTGAGATTTTC
Organism: Tachystola acroxantha; assembly: GCA_963506565.1. Lineage (NCBI taxonomy): Eukaryota > Metazoa > Arthropoda > Insecta > Lepidoptera > Oecophoridae > Tachystola > Tachystola acroxantha. Next base: position 3,284,288 of record OY735892.1, on the reverse strand, counting down.
TCAAAAACTACTGGACCGATTTTAATAATTCTTTTACAGTTACATAGTTTTAACTTTTATCTATCAAACAGTGAAAGATTTTTTGCAATAGGTCAAGTAGTTTTTGAGAAAATCTCAACCTTAAAAACTCTCCTGTACACCTTTCTCTGTGTTCCACCGTACTAGGTGCCTAATAAGTAGATAGTACTAGATAAGGTACTGCACGCGGCAAACATACGATTTTTTACAAATCTTCAAGTCGCATAAACAAATCCTCGGTCATCTTATCAGTGACTGCAATTTTTTTTTATAAATATTCTCTCTAGGTCATCATCGTCGCCTATTTTTAGGTCCCCATTACACCCCATTGTCATTTAAATTTAGGTAGATATTCACGCGTACATGACAATTCGGTAACTCAAACAATAGCAGTATTCATAAAACAATTAGTTTAAAATTCCCAATCTCAATTATTAGCAAAACTTATTTCATAGGAACATGAAAAGCTATTAATCTAAAGCTGAATCTTACCACCCGACTCTCGATTTGAGGTTCCAATCTCAAAGACAAGACTCAGATAACTGAATGACAGCCCTACTGGGGATCGGCGCGGGATCGCGGGATTCAGAGGGGATCGCGGGGATGGCGGCGATAAGCGACGCGCCCGGGACTCGCCGGCGACTGATTAATCGGCGCAGGGACGTGATTCGATTAATCGTTGTTCTTTTGTCGATATTCCAGCAGCTGTGTTTATTGTGCTTTCGAATCGAAATAACTGTTAAAAAAAGATAGGATTGCCTATTTTTTTTTAAACGGCAGAATTTCGCGTACAGTAGGTACAGTTGAAGACAGAGATAAGTATGCAGGGGGCTTCAATAAGGTTGAGATTGTCTCAAAATCTACTGGACCGAATTTAATAATCTTTTACAGTTACATAGTTTTAACTTTTATCTATCAAACAGTGAAAGTTTTGCAATAGGTCAAGTAGTTTTTGAGAAAACCTCAACACCTTTCTGTACACCTTTCTCTGTGTTCCACCGTACCACGGTATCTGACTGTTTTTGTAATCATTTTGACACATGACATGTATGATATACAAATACATTGCTCCGTTTCTTTATCGTTTATGAAAATTCGTGAAAATATTACAGTAATGTAGCGTCCACTTCTGAAATGAACGATAACGAAAGCGATAGAATTTCACGACCGGTAGGAAGGTTAGGTATAGGTACCTTACCCCTATACAAGTGATTTGGTTTACAACTCGTTTTGTCGGCGGCATGCAACCTATAAAAATATTCGGCGGTTAAACCCCAACGTTACCTTTTTCTTGCAAAATGGAATAAATACCTATGTAATTTCTTAAAAAGTGTTGACGTAATAAAATACAAATACACACTCGTATGAATTTCAAAGAAAACTAAAGGAAAACTATTTATCGATAACAATAATCCCGGTCCATCGACCCAGTCCCATCCCTAGCTAAGTGTCGCGGGCGCGTGAACGCAGCCCGGTCACCGCCCGCACCCCGGGGCGGGGGCGCGCCGGGGGCCGGGTGGGGCGCCGCGCCGCCGCCGCCGGGCGACCCATAGAGCAAACAGCCATCCAGGTGGCACTCCGCACATAGTTAACTGCCTACAGCAGCCCAACTGGCCTTTTTAGACCCAGGTAAAACACGTGTACCACCACGCCCGGGGGAGCGTGTTGAGTATGTCGGTCTCGCCGCCCTGAAGGGGCGGAATACCAACGTAACTTCCTGGGGTGTTCCACCTCGTGCCATTGTTGCCGATCCACGGGAACTGCGATACATCCGCGACCCGACTCGATCATCCATTCATCCATCACCTTCCTCCTCCCCGTCCGGGCCTCGAGCCACTCCGTGGGCCCAGCCAGCCCAACCGGCCTGGTGGATAAGTTGGATGGACTAAAAGATTTAAGGCTGTAACGCATTAAAATTTATCAAACTCTATGAAAAACGATAGACGAACGCCGCGCGGTTGTCGCTCCCTTGCTTAACCGCTGACGCTCAGATGCTGCGTGCTCTCGCTGCGGGAAAACAACACGTTGTAAAGTTTCATACATTACAACCTCTGTACCTGACTAAAAGACGACATCTGGCTTGTTTGTTCCTTACCTTAGTGATAAGAAACATTATTATTTTAGTCTATGACAAAGCGACAGTCGGCAGGCGCTCGCGCGATTCGATGAATGATTTCATTAGACGCGCCACACCGCCGCCGCGCCCGCCGCCGCCCGTCCCGCTACATTGCGAGTTCTTCTAGCTAAAACTAAAGCTAGATCATAGACTCACTACCTATAGTAATATTATTTGATATCAGGGTGTTGGTACGGTGGAACACAGAGAAAGGTGTACAGGAGAGTTTTTAAGGTTGAGATTTTCTCAAAAACTACTTGACCTATTGCAAAAATTATTTCAATGTTTGATAGATAAAAGTTAAAACTATGTAACTCTAAAAGAATTATTGAATTCGGTCCAGTAGTTTTTGAGAAAATGTCAACCGTATTGAGGCCCCCTGTATACTTATCTCTGTCTTCGACTGTACAAGCCCAAGGGTCACTGCGACCTCAAAGGTCTATTGTGGCCGCGCACCGAGTTCTTATATCTCGCTCCCAAGGCCAACGTCCTTCAGGAATCGTATGATGCACTTGGGTGAGAGAGTTTTAATATCCTCGGGTGGCATGGCATCATGTGAACACCCACGCGTACGAGTATGTGTATTTTTGTGTATTTTTTAATCGAAAAGTCGTAGAACAAAAGTTTTTCATTTACCGATACTGAATACCCTCCCTTAGGCTTCATATACCCTTTCCATTACACCCTGTACAATACCTAAGTATTTACAATACGAATACAATACGTATTCCCGCCGGTTCTCCCGGATATCGTGACCGGACGCCGGATGCCCCCACTGTTTGCTCCTTTTCCCACATCCGTTTCCGCTCCCCCCCTTCGCCTTCACGCAAGTGCCTTCATACAAGCGTATAGTTACTATAATATTGTAGTTTATTGTACACAATAGGTTACATATACAATGTTACAGGAAACCGGATGTAGGTACATCAGTCGAGCTTATCTCTAATGGAGAGATTTCTTCCAGCCTGGCCTGATCGGTGTCGAGATATTGAATGACATTATGCAGTAGACATAATCCGCAGCCCAAATCAAGTGTCTTATTTTGTAAACAAATATGATCGTTTACTTCTTATTTCGTACCATGACGACCTTAAAGTGGTACGAAATACCAAAGTATTGTTGAAGTAATGGCTTATTCCACTAATCCCCGTTGACAATCCCCGTCAACGGGGATTAGTGAACTTTTTGTTCATTAATCCCCGTTAACGCCAATTGGAGGGCTTATTCCACTAATCCCCGTTGACAATCCCCGTCAACGGGGATTAGTGAACTTTTTGTTCATTAATCCCCGTTAACGCCAATTGGAGCTTATAGTGGGGATTAATGAACTAAAAAGTTCATTAATCCCCATTAATATCTTATCTTATCTTATTAAATTCGGGTCGGCAGAGGTAGGCCGAGGAGAACGTACGGCGACCAAATTGGCGATGTCTTGAAAAAGGGCCAAGTACGGTCTACTACAAACCGGCGATCATGCATGAAGAGATTGATGAATGTGAAGGAGGCAAGGGTGCCAGGATCGCAGCAGATGGAAGTCCAATATAAATAAATAATTATTAAATTCGGTCCAGTAGTTCTTGAGAAAATCTCAACCTTATTGAGGCCCCCTGTATACCTACTTATCTCTGTCTTCGACTTACGTATAATATAAGCAAGTGACATAAATATTAAGCTAACCGAATAATATAGCTTACTTACCTCAAAACTGTTCGCCCGTGGTCGCAACTCGCACGTAAGTTTGCAAGCAGGTGGCTAGCTACTACAGCTGGCAATAAACCTTCGAAACACCTGTTGCCCGGCGCCCGGAGCCCGATCGATGTAATTGCCGATTCCATTGAGCACGATACTAGCAGCTTCCTCGGGAACATACTGTCCCATAGCAGAAACCGACACAGATTTTAAGGACGTTAAATTCGAAAAAGGAATTCTTCTTTTTATGACCGGTATGCTACCAATAATTTGCTTTGTAACCGGGTAAAAAAAAGTCTCGATCGTAACCAGTTACAAAACTTAAGGCTGGGTACGCGTGGATTTTCAGTTTTTCTATGAAGGCTACGGCACTAACTACTGAAATTAAACGTCTGAAGAAAATATATAGCTATCTTAGGGTGTCTATTTAGGAACTGATGATGAATACCGACACACGATTTGGACAAACTTCGCTCGATAGAAAAAAATCGCAAACATACCCCATGCCTTTTAAAATGAAAATTATGTCTAAACCGAAAGAGTTATTTAACTTAAAAAAAATTTAAAACACGAGGAGAGCTTGTTTAAAAAAAAAATCTGATTTTAGTTGGTGTATTTTTATTTCCCTGCCAAAATTCATCTAAAGTTAATTAAAATACAAATATGGAGTCAATGTGCCGTGCTCTTCACTCCGCCGCTGCGGGACATCTTCTGTCTCGCGCTTGAGTTTGACAGCTGGCAGCTTAATGAACGACCGAAGTTGAATTTATAGCAAGAATAGAAGCAAATATTTTCGAAATTCAAGTTTTCTTTTCAACAAACATTATTATCTAGTTCTAGGGGTGTGCAAATAATATGGTGCGGACTGCGAATGACTCTCAAGTCACCCCGAGAGAGAGTGAGGAGAGTCGGGTGCGGTGGAGCCGGCGGCGAAGCATCGCACTATTTATTTTTATTTGGCGAGAAAACCCGACTCCACTCGCATTTGAGGCGGTGCATTTGTAGGGCTGCCGCTGCCGTCAGCGATTGAAAGGTTTCCATTGGAATGTTCGGTGGACGATGGCAAGAAATACGTGGTAATGGTAACCCTAGTTGTAGTAAAACATTACGTTCTTTGGTACTTGTAAGATTTGTGTACAACGAGCCAATATTGCTTATTATTACATAATTTGTGATAATAAGCAATATGCTTGAGTTCATTCGACAAAATTAAATGGATGGTTGGTTATGCTTGTGACATAAGTACCTACATTAATTCTGCACAGCGTTTAAGTAAATTAAGCAATTTTGAGAAAAATTAAAATAACAATAAATTCATTCATTCCTTTGGAGTTTTTATTTACATTTTAAGGTAAGTAGGTACTTATTTTAAATTTTTTGCCTTCACCTAATGGTGATTTCTAAGGTCATTGTGGGAGTTGTGACGTCCTTAGTTAATTTTTTTGCAATTTTCATTTACTAAAACAACCACCACCAATTTAATATTTATCATGAGTACAACACCCAGTTTCAATTTGTCGAATGAATTCAAGGACACCCTGTATAATCGATAACAAAGGGTCTTCTCAGCGTTGCACGTTTTCCTTGCAAAGCGATGAAAAATAAAAATTAAAAAAAAATGATGTATAAGTATATTAAGTAAGTAGATAAATCTTAGACCGAGTTGAGTTTGAATTCGGTCTGTGAGTTTTCATACAATTTTGACAGTTGTAAATGCGGACTCTGAGTTTATGCTCAAAATTGGATATGACTATCGGTCGAAGCAGTGATGCCAATTTAGCGACTTTGTCGCTAAATCTAGCGACATTTCGTTGACTACAGCGGCCTAAATTTCGTGTCTAGCGACAAAAAAAATCTAGCGACTATTCTAGCGACTTCTAAAGTTTAACTAAAAATATATATTAGAAAAAACTATCCTCAACCTAAGAAAAGATCTCAGCCCAGAAATCTATCTTCTTTTTTCTTTTTATACCGCATTCCTAATTCGGATATCATTCTGACAGGAGTCTGTCTTTTTCCCACTTGTATGTAGCCTTTGAATGAGAAGACTTGTCAGTCGCCAACCTCACAACAAAGTAACGAGTTCATATAACTTTGATGGGAACTCGAGTAGGGCATAGACACTTAATACTTAACGAAATGCCGGTATGTACATAATAGATTTTCGTCATTTTCGTTGTTTCAATGTCTTTCTGGTAGTGCTCCGTATGTGGGACGGAGCCAGCGTGTCTACGCAAGTAAAGAGTTAAAGTTAAAGTAAAGATAAAGTTTAGTTTTTTTTTAACAAGTTACTACTTGTTACTGGATTTTATATATTTTTATAAAATAATTGTTTAATGTACCTAGAAATCGATATAAAATCGAAAGAAACGACTCTTAAAGATTAATCGATTCTAAAAATAGAATATTATGTAAAATAAAAATCGGAGTCGAGAATCGAATTTCAGCGACTTCTAGCGACTTTTGATCATTGAATACAGCTAGCGACATTTAGCGACTTTTCAAGCGTACGCTAGCGACTTTTTGACAAGTAGAGTTGGCATCACTGGGTCGAAGCTTGCTCTTAGAAATGTCCCTAAATGAGACTCAGCCAACTGGTCTAGATGACACGGCTGGTCGGGTGTACGCTTACTAACTGGCGGGCGGAATGGAGGGCGGCGGAATGATGCGAGGCTGGCAGGCGGCGGCGGCGCGGCGGAATGATGGAACGCTACGGGCGCGACTAGCTAGGGTTACTACATTTAGATTAACAAGTAAAATTATTAAAAGACTCGAACGAAAGCAACATAAAATAAGAGCAAATCTTAAGGGTCTGATGATCCTAAGATACAGGATTTTTATTTTATTACAGTGAGTAACCGTAATACTGGTCCTAAGACCAGTATTACGGTTCTCAAAACGATCAAACCATGTCATAGCGGCCGTGAAAGGGACAGTGATATGGCATTGGTGTAGCGGCGTCTCTGTTTGGCGCGCCATGACATGGTATAATTTCATCGTTTTGAGAACGGTAATAGGGGCTGATGATATGTGCAATAAATATATATTTATAAGTAACCATCTAAGCTGTTGTAAACTATCTATAATCTATAAGTAGTTTAATTTCTTGATGGATAAACTTAGATATTATTATCATGAGCCAAGTAACATCGCCAATCTAAAAAAATAAAGTCTTCCAATGTATTCAATTTTATTCAAAAGCTATGAAGAAATGTTTATTAGGATAAATATATTTTTCAATTACAATACATTTCATAATTGCGACAAGCTAAGCTGTAGTTCTCAAATATGCCAAAAACGGCCGTTTTTAGATGATTCGAGTCATCGAGTCAGGATTGAACACCATAGTCATAATATGGTGTCTTGCTAGTGATAGACCTACATTTTTGTACGTCATTGTTTTCTAAACTACGCTACTTTGCAAGGTGCTACGTCATACAATTTTGACAGTCGGAAGACCGAATTCACGCTTAGCTCAAATTGTCTCTAAATATCTAATCAGGAGCTCGGTGGCTCAATGGTTGGGACCATGGACTTGCGATACGGATCCAGGTTCGATTCCCAGCCTGGGCGTCATGTACTAATTTATCCTCGTTTTCTTCGACGTAAAACTTACGTACATTTACCGAGTGCTCTCAAAAGGGCGAAGGAAAACGTCGCGATGAAACCTGCATACCTTAGGAGAAAAAAAATCTAAGGCATGTCCGCCAATCCGCACTGGGCCTGCGTGGTGGATCATGGCCCCAGCTTGGTTTAAGGGAAGCTCTGTGCCAGAGCAGTGGGGCAATATAAATAGGCTGATGATGATCGGTCTAATCGTAGCGATTCGAATATACATTTAGGCACATCAGTCATTATTGCCTAAACTATACGCCTCTTTGCAAGGTGTTATGATATGTTACTGATGAGTAGAAAAACCGTCAAATAACTTTGGCAGGCACATCTGTCTGTTGTGCCAACCCTAGCTGGCGGCACGAGGCGCCTCGCCTTTGTAATTGCCGCCGCCATTAGTCCCGGGGCCTGCAGCCGGGCGCGGGGCCGAGCTATGCTACTGCTATAGGTATTCTGTGGCCATGCGGACGGGATAAAAGATATGCGGGCGCGATGCTCCCGCTTCGGTGTAACCGCATCTGCTCCTAAGTTATGTTAGCCTGATACTTTATTTCGGTGGCTACGTATTGTCTGTAGCCATCGTAATAACTATTGTTTTTTAAATACCTAAATTGTGGAGGAATAATCGACACATGACTTAATAATAGAAAAAAAAAAACTCGTTAATATTATAAATCCTGCAAAATTAACTTATCTGTATCGATCTAAACCGAAGCCCAAATCAAGTGTCTTATTTTGTAAACAAAAACTACCCTCCCCTACTAACATTTTAAGCTGTGATTATTGCATGGTTATTTTCACATTTTTAGATCGGATTACTTTATTTTCCCAATGATGAACAGGTTCGACCAATAAGTTCCTTCAGTGTTTACAGCACAACAGGTAATTAGACGATCATATTTGTTTACAAAATAAGACACTTGATTTGGGCTGCGGTATACGTAGTCTGTCCGTAGCTATAGAAATAATCAATTCAAATTCAATTCAAATACACTTTATTGTACATAAAACAACAATTACGGAAAAATATTACAGAATAATACAAATATAATGTACAATTTTGGCGGCCTTATCGCTAAAAGCGATCTCTTCCAGGCAACCAACATAATCGTATTCTGTCTTATCCTATTGCCAATTCGCAGGGATTGTGTTTAAAAAGGTTTGCAAAAAAGGAACCGTATGTATGTACTACCTACCTATAAGCCGTATTTTTTGGTTACCCCGTATTTAAACCTGCGTAAGGTCTTTCAACAGTAGTTATGTAACGAAATTATATAAGTAGTAAGCTGAGTAAGGTGTCCTTACCTTCAGTGTCGAAGCCTAAATAACTTTTGTTTTAATGTAACTTTTGCGAAATACGATAAATGTGAGCTAAACAAAACAAACATACTTACACTTTGTATGCTTTTATTTTAAGTAATATTATTTAAACCACAATATTTTCTTTCATTAAATCGGCAAAGTTTTTAATACTTAGGTATAACTTAATAAAACTTAAATTGTATAACATGTTACTTATAACTAGGAATGAAAATGCTCCTTTGTGAAATAAAGATATTTTAAAAACAAAAATGGAACTTTTCGATTTACGCCAATTTTTCATACATTTTATACCGATCAGCTAATTAATTATTTTATATGCATGATACTTACATTAAATTAAAAGTTGATCAGTTTTAACACTCCCTTTCCGTTGCAAACAATTTCACATTTATCTTATCGAAGAGATTAGCTAATGCTACCTCATCGATATGATCAATAATGACTCCTTTGATCACCCGGGTCGTAATCCGGGAATCATGCAATTAGTTCCGTAAATTACCCGCGGACGGCGATTAGCCGGCCCCGGAGTCCGGAACGCCGGTAATTAGCCGGACGCGCCGGCCCGGGCGCCGTAATGCCCGGCCCGTAATTATGGGATACATTTGCGAAGTGGACGGGACGGGGATTTTGGCGTTATTGTAACTACTAAGCGAAAGGGGAATAGTGGGATTCTAGCAGGGAAAGTTAGTTATTACGATAAATCTGGCTTGTGATTGGTCAGGCAGGATCAACACACAATCTATCACAGACCACTTACCCTATAGATCTGTAGCAGGAGGGCGCCCGTGTCTGCCCGCAAATGAGCGGAAAATTGCTTCGCGACACGTGTAACCTAGATATATTATCGACATGGACGTATCTCTTTAATACGGCACCCCTGTCCCCCGCTTCGTCTATTGCGCTCATCGTTGACAGAATTTTTCGCTTGCTTTGTACCGATTTCATAGATTCTTAGAGAAAAAAAAATGGGGCATCAATAATAAGTTAACGTATTGAGATTTTATCTCGATTTTCTGAAGTACTTACCTAAGCTTGCTGTAACCGAAACATGTTAAATATTTTGAAAATGCGACAGTTTTTATTTGTAACTCTGTAATTTTTGGCGGGTGAGTTTGCCACCTAAGCTAAATTATTGATAATTCTGTAGGTAGGTACAATAAAATCTGGTAATATCATAAATAAAATGAAAAGAACGTGGTAAGTTTTTAGGAATAAAATCGCATCATACGAATATTTCCAATAAATCTCATAGAAAACTTTTTACGATACGAGAGCGCCCTCTTTATTTGAGTTTATGCAATCATTGACAAAATGCAAAATCAACTATCAAGTTTCCAAACACTGCCCTCTAGTATCGAGTAGTAGAACTAATATGTCATACTAGTTGGTCCTGTTCTTAGGTACGGCATAGTAACTTAGTTGTCACATAGATGGCGCTATTTTAAACTTTTCATTTCGTCGTAGTATTTTATACTAATATTATTAATTATAATTTTATTTATTTGCTCTATGATATATCGTTTGATATTCAATACAATGACTGAAAGTTAATGGAGCCTAATAATGTTTTCGTTTGTTACAGAACGCACCAAGTCAAGAACCTGTGTATCGGAAGGTGGCAATAGTGGAGAACTTTTTCGATATCATCTATACGGTGCATGTGGAACTGGAAGGCAGACCAGGAAAGCACGCGGGACAAAAGCGAACTTATAGGACAGTAAGTGATTTTGTTTTAGTTATTGTATTTAGACTAGAGAAATAAGGACGATCTTTTTCATAAAGATAATATAAACTTACTTTAAATCGATACAGCGCCATCTATGACATTTACAGTGTATTTTCTTGTCGGTAAAGTAGCGCGGTGATTTCATGACTGACGTAGCTTGTTACAAGTACATTCATATGTTCATAGATGGCGCATATACGAACTTACGAATCAGAGTTACCTTTAAAATTACATAGGTGGCGCTGGCAGTCATAAAATTGAAATACATGTATTTGATCATTTGCATCCCGGTTCAATAAAATTTTCTATGTGTTCAGTTTGCTAGATACTGAAGTGGAATGCTTTGAGATTTAGGACTAGGGCGAGTTAGGGCTCCATAATAGCGCGGTTCTTAAAATATCCACACATAAGCCCATAAATAAGACTATGCTCAACTATAGATAGACAGTACATAGACAGACCGGTACCACAAATTAGTTTCACATTCCCCATTTCTTATCTATCATTGTTTTTGTCACCAGATTACGGAGACATACGCGTTTCTACCTCGGGAAGCGGTGACGCGTTTCCTCACCGGGTGTGCGGAGTGCGCGCGGCGCCCGCGCAGCGCCTCCCCTCCCCCACTCCCCACCCCCTCCCCCTCCCCCACCAGACACCCCAGCTACCTCCCCTTCCTCCCCCACTGCGCCACAGACTACTCCCGCAACTGGGAATCAGAAATAGACGCAGCACACTCAACATTTTACGAACCAAAATTCGACTACACAGATCTCCAGCCTCTAAAAAAAGTCGAAAGCCCAAAAGCAAATGACGCGGAAGACCCGGAACCCACGTATATAGAACTAACTTCGAAGAAAGTCAACGGCTTCGATAATCCTCCTACTCCATTCAACAGAAGTTCACCTGTAGAACCAGCTTTCAGAGAAGAAGAACCTGTTAGAACAGACCCTGAGATAGACAAGGATGAGAGTAGCTTAATAGACGTGGAAGATGTAAAAACCGACAGCCCACTACCACTTGTCCCGGAGAAGGAGGAAGAAGATAGCAAAAGTAAAGAAGAATCTTCGAGCGAAAGTACTAGGACGACAGAAACCACAGGAGTAACAGAGCCCAAGACTGAAATTAAAAAGGAGAAAAAGTACAACCCGTTGGACGTTGCTAATTTGACAGCCAAAGATCCGCCTAAATCCAGATCTCCTCCAAGGAAAAAGCTTCTACCGTCAAGTATAGAATATTCTAATTCCTTCGGAAGGTTTCCCAAGCCGTGGAGACCTGACGGGAGCCTATACTTCGGTGGGGAGGAGGTTGACTACAGCGTGCCTATAACAACAGCGTACCTGAAACATATGAGGAACATGGCGTACCAGGAGCGCATAGACATGGAGAGTAAGGTAAGTGGAATTTACCAGAAACTGAACTCATACACCACGCGCCGTCTTTGCAGCCATTCGCGCATAAATTATCGCGCGTCTCATCACTTGTTCGTCTCCTTCTGTAAAATAAAATAAAAACTATAGCCTTAAAAAATTAAAGATAAAAGTGACTTTAAAAACTCGGTACTACGTTATCCAATTTCCAAAACTACACGAGTATCATCATCATTTTATTTATATCCCCAATTTTGGGGCACATGGCACAACCAGGGTGCTTCGGTTATGATCCAGCAGCAATGCGGATTGGATTACACATATACCTTAGACAGCCTATGGTTTCCCATAATCATAGCATTGGGTAAATGTTTGAAAGTTTCCCTTCGAAACAAAAAACGAAGCGAAAATTCATTGGCAAAATGTTAACAACTGAATAATGTTATATCGTAGGTATCAAATTTTTCCTAAATCCTTTTAACAACGCCGCCGATCTCTGATTTGGGTTGGTCGGCATTTAACCCCCAAACTTCGCAACTAACCCGGCAAAGCTGCGGTGGTCCGGCGGGCCCCACAGGCGCGCCTTTGAGCCAGCCTTTGTGCACCCGGTTATGGGTTAGGAGAACTCTTTATTCGATCAAATATTAAAACGAGGATTATTCGCTTTTGAAGTGTTTAAAATTTGATGTTTGTCTATTTTAGTAAGGGTATAGGTAGAAACAGGGAATTTTGATTTAATTTGACCCTGAAAATCTGCGATGTATCTATTACGTTATAGAAGGAAATTGCAATGGTTTTTGTGTAGAATCTACACAAAACTACTGCAGATTGATGTAACTAGAAAACAAAATTGGTACCCAATTTAATTGTAGTGAATAATTTATTTTTCCGTTTCAAAAAATCTGTTTGTGTGAATTATAATGATATTGTAAAACACTGGAGTCTGATAGTCAATAACATTGGTTGAGATAACAAGTTATATGGAGCACCTCTGCAAGTGTTGGATTTTTGTAAAGATTATTTAGTAAGCTTTTTTAAAAAGATTGTATTCCCCAAAACTTTAAAAACTTTTAACGACCACGCTTTTCTTTGAAGAAAATCTGAAACTAAGCTACCAGGATAACATGAATTTATGGACGTGACACGGAGGCCACCTGATAGTAACCCTACGGGGTCTACGCGAGCCGCGATTGATTCGGACGAATGTCTCGTACAAAGGACCTTAGCGTCACGCCATAATCGGACGCCGCATCTTTTCTAACTCATTTTTCTCGCTTGGGGGACAGGGTGTTCGAGTGGGTGGGGGCAGGGAGTGCCCCCAGCTCGGGGGCACAGGGTTTCATCAGCCGGGGGGCGTCACGGTATTAGACAAGACACAAAAACGATGCCCCACGGAGAAGTACGCAAGTATACTTTCTGATGACGGTTTTTTGTTCGGGTAGACATAGGATCTGCTTTGTAGACGGTTCTTGGGTTGAGTAGGGTAGCATAAATTGTGGCTTACATTTATTTTGGACATGACTCGGTTCAGCGAACCATAGTGGATATTGACTTCCCATTAAATACTATCCAAAATCTTTTATTTTGCTGATCTAAGAAAATGATTGTTGTAATTCCAAGCCAAAAACTTATGAAAACGAAAACATAACAGCTCAATTTTAATTTTTATAAATATAGAAATACAAGAACTATGCTATAATAAATAAATAACTGAGTAATTAGACACTGTTTGTTGACTAAAAAAAAAATTTAAGGAAAATATTACGACACTATCACATTTTGGTAATTTTTTTTTAAATTACAAAAATAATTTTTCAGCCAGCTTCATAACATCAATCAAACAACACCGGCCAAAATAATAACAAACACACCTACACTCAATAAAAATCTTAATAACGCAAGAGCTTTCTAACAAAAAGTTTACGTCCGACCTTTTTCATGGGGCCCTACCGAAGGGTCAGTCCAGGGCCGGCCATAAGAGGGTATCGTCCGAGGTATTGCCAGATTGGATTTTCCAAATTTCCCGCGCTTGATAATATTTTTTCCACAAAATGATATATGTGAATCTAGTACAAAAAAAATCCCCAAAAATTATTTAAAGAATTAAATACAATATAATAACATTTTTAAAGGTGTTTAAAAAAACGACTATAGACACATGTCAAGAACACACTAAATTACATTAATGCATCTTTTTCGATGAAGACTTCCACGTTTTCTGAGTTGAATTTTAGCAGTTTGAAACTTTGAGCATCCGCCACGGACTTTTAAGCCATATCTCACCCTTATGTGGTTAAAAAATTCCCCACCTCGAAAAGATCTCCCCAACGACACCTCCTCCTCAATAATCGTTGCCTCAGTTCTGAGGATCGTGACCTTCAACTTGTCTTGGCATGTATGAACTGGCGCCAGGAGACTCGGTATTGTGCTTCCAATGGCATGCCGAGGATTTTAGCAACCGCATCAGTCCAACGAGCTGGTCTCCGACCACGTAGTCGTCTCAACTTTACCGAGCAGGATAGTTCTCTCCAACGATACGACTTCGCCATCAAATTTTATAGATTTTTATTTCGTTCTATTTTCTATTTACATGAATACTCTTAACAACTTGACATTAGCAAAATTGTCTCTTGAATAAGAGTAGAAGCCATTCAATAAGAATATAATAGGTACAACTTCCCCAAAATTTCTTCAATAGCCTGTTTTTCCCCCAAAATTGCTGAAAACCTCCCAATCTGGCAACACTATCGTCCCTTCGACCCCCAAAAGTGCCTGTCCGGGGCCTCGCATCGCACTGCGACTTGTAAGATTGATTGGGGCTCCTTCAGTCCATTGCTAGCCCCCCTTGTGGGATATTCGACCCTCCCCTCCTTTTCTCGGAAGCAGCACGGATGTAGAGGCTCTAGATTAGTTTTTATGACGTAGATTTGAGATGCGATTACAATGCCGTTTGCAGTAAAAGTTTAATTGTTGTCTCTGATGTGGGGTGCTTTTATGCGTTTTTAATTTCTTGAGGAAGAAAGGAATATTTCATGTCCTTATGAATTGTTTTCCCAGTGATTTAGAAACTATTTGTAAGAAATGTTTTATTTATTTAACGTTTACGTACATACACTAATAGTCATAGTACATACATACGATTACGTTTGAGAATAGTGTCATTTAAAAAAAATAAACATTATAGAAAACTTCCAATAGTTACCCTTAATTAATTACTTATATGAAATTTTTTATTCACGGTTCTTTAGCGGTACGGTAGCGATCTTTTGCTAATTCATATTCTATGATTACCACCTTTCAATGCCTGTAAATTAATATGTTAGTTTATATTTTTTGGGGGGATGTACTTTGTTTTTACAAATATAATAATAGGAATAATTATTTACTTAATAATCTAGTTATTATCGAATTTGTCGCGCTGGCTGTGGAAACACTGGGCCCGTGGTCGTCGGATACAAAAATGTTTACTAAGAGTATGTCCAAAAGACTGGTCCTCGCTACAGGGGATCTCAGGGCTGGCGCTTACTTCGCTCAACGGCTGAGTTTAGCCGTTCAGCGAGGTAATACCGCCAGCATCCTGGGAACCCAGCCGCATGGGGGCGACGTAGGCGATATGCTTATTATGTAAATATTTTGTAAATAGGTACTTTTATTATTTGTATTATTTTAAGTTTTGATATTATTATGTGATTAGTTTATTTAGCCATAAATGTATATTGGATTTGGATTCTATAATCTAGTTATTAAGTAAGTAAGTAAGTAATTTGTTATTATTTTAAAAGATGTGCTGCTGAAACTTTCGTTGGCACATTTTCCTTGCTTGGTGTTGTAAATATAAATAAATAAAAACGTTGACGTGCAAAAAACAACTTTTTTTACTTGCAATAAAGATACTTTGACTTTATCGTATAGTCTATTGTGTAAAAATGAAATAAAGAAATCTACGGGGTTGCTGGAGTACGCTCACACCCCTTCTAGTGCGCACTATCTCACGCACCACCCCCTTTTTTCTCCAGTAGGGGCTGTTAATAACACAACACGCTATTTTATTCGTCGGCCAGCACTCGGCCGCTCGTGCGACCGCGTCCATGGCAGAGATTACAACTCTGCTTAGTTACCACCATATTACATGCTTTTGCCGTCAAATTGTCGTGCATAGTATTACTGTGTTCCTATGGGGTAGGACTAGGAGCCGTAACAGGAGGGCGCCCGTGTCTGCCCGCACATGAGCGCAAAATTGCTTCGCGACACGAGTAACCTAGAGATATTATCGACATGGACGCATCTCTTTAATACGGCACCCTTGACCCCCGCTTCGTCTCTATGCGCTCATCGTTGATAGATTTTTTTGCTTGCAAGTGACATTGCCACATTTCAATGAAGGTTTGCCCCACTTATGACCATTTAAGCTGTAGGTACCTATCATTTTGTTGGGGACTTATTACATGTTTCATATTGCATAATCATAATCAGTATCATCTACTATTCTACTACTCTCGCAACTCCTATAGAAGAATAACAAAAACAATGAATAAATCGTTTCGATTTCTTACTATTTTCTGAATTCTTAATTAAGCTGTTTCTTTGGAATCGCAACTTGTACAATTTTTATTTATTTTAAACCAATAATTTTAATAAAATACGGAGATATTTTAACATTTATTCGTTATCTTGTACAACTTGCGGTTGATGGTGGGGTTGATTCTGGCATTGTCATTTAAATATCCGATTGAACAACCTGCCAATCAATGTCTAAAAGTTGTAAGATACAAGGTGCGAAAGTATGGATAGTAATTTTAGGAAAATAAAAATAATTAATAAATGATATTAAATACTTAATTAATAGTAAGTATGTATGGTGTTCTGCCACTGTTTAGGGTTCCGTACCTCAAAAGGTAAAACTGAACCCTTAAGGATCAATTCGTTGTCCATCTGTCCGTTCGTCTGTCAATCGAGAGTTTTTTCTGTGAACCCGCGCGGACGTATAAAGTTGAAATTAATACCAAATACTAATCACTGTAATCTCATGCAGCCGTGAAAAAATCAAACTTCTAAGTCAACGCAATCAAAATATATTACCGTTTATGACACATTTTCCCGCATATTTGTTTTTTTTCTGTTAAGAGCCTTCCTAGAGCCAACTAGCGCCGCCAATCTTAAAAAAATCATATCTTCCAATATAATCAATTTTATTAAAAAAGCTACGTTCACATTGTTTATTGCTACAAATATTATTTTTTAAATGCTTATTTGTAACGTGATTCAATGTAGGTAAGTTGTAGTTCACATAATTGCGAAAAACGGCCGTTTATATTGGAAGATATGATTTTTTAAAGATTGCCGGCGCTAGTTGGCTCATGTCAGCCTTAATAATACTTACAACATGATATTATTTTATTCGACGAGGCTTGGTGGAGTTGGTGGCTCGTGCTACCGCTTTGATGTGAGATTAGAACTTTGTTTAGTTCGCTAGTATTGTTTGCATGAGGTGTATGACTCGAGGAATGTTTGACGGAGCATTGGCGGTTTTGTTTGAATTTTGAATACCTGCGGATTGAACGGACGGGTAACTTTGTTTTGATACAACTACTTATGACAACGAAATTATAAAGTATTTTTATATTAATTTATAAAGTATTTTTAGGTATTATTATAATAAGTTATATTTTAGTTTTTATTCTAATAACTGTCCTTGATTTAGTTTGAATAAAAAGATGAAATACTAAACTACTTATGTAAAAATTTATTTTTGGGTCGGCATTGGAATTGTTTATACCTTCATTAACAGCCTATTTTTTGTTCTAAATTAGATTCTTTTACATCGAATGTTCTTACTATTATGAAGAAAAAAAATTGTCTATCCTGTATTGCGTGTGCCACTTTTTCTCCTCAGCGTTGGCACCTTTTCCTTGCAAAGTGGTGTAAATGTAAATTCAAAAAATATATTGACGTGCAAAAATGTACTAAAAGTGCTTACTTGCAATAAAGAAATTTGACTTTGACAGAAATCGAACAAAATTTCCAGAATATTCGGAGAAATGAATATAAATAGCAGTCATTATAGTTATCATACCTTAGCTCACACAATATATTTATTCATTAAAATAAAACTAACTACTATCTAAAAACACAATACTTATAAAATAAAATAAAGGTTACACAATTAATCAAATAATAATTAATTAGCAAAAAGAAATCCATGATTGATAGTTTCGATTGGTAACGCAAAAATACACACATCACATTTGGCGGGTTCGAACCCGCTCCAGGAATGCAATTAAATATATATTACCTATATATATTTTTTAAAATTGAAATGAATTTTTTTTTCGGTGAAATGGCCTAGTAGGTATACTTTCCCTCTACGGCATAGGCGACACCCTGTATATAATAGCCCTACATGATTGACTCCTCAAGATATAAATTTACAATCAACTTACCAACTTCCGTCGAGTCCCCTTCAAGAACTAAATCATCTCCACAACAGAATGCATCATAGTCGACCTTGAACCGACATAATTAAGTTATGTCCCCCGACGATCGATTCTACGCGTTTTATTGCGAGGGTCTTCTGAATAGTGTTGCCAACATGCCAGGTGTCCCGCTGTTGATGGGACTTACCATTTTTCAGCAGTCTAAAGGCAACGGCAGTAGAAAACGACAGACTGAACGCAGCAACGGAGCGTCAGCGGCAAAGCAAGGGAGAGGCAACCGCGCGGCGGTCAATTTGTCATCTTTCATAGAGTTACATACATTACAACCGTTGCCTTTCTGCTACTTTTTAAATGTGTTTCAGCCCTAATGAACGTGTCCCGCTAATACTCTGTTGGCCTAATTGTATCTGGACAGTGACAGGAAACCGATTCCCATTTCAAAGTCGGTTGGTATGCAAACTCGGTTGATGAGCAACGAATTATAATGTCGTTTATGAAATCTAGCAATAGAGCTGTCAAATGGAATGTCCGTTTTCCTGGAAGAAAATAAAACGTTACGTCACATCTTACTATCACCATCATCAGAGCCTGTGGTGACAAAACGGAGTTCATGAAACACTTACTGTGTGAATGTGACTCACTGGCTAGGAAGTGAATGAGTCTCCTGGGGTCGGCCTATCCGGAACCAGAAGACTACAGGCTCCTTCCCATGAGCTGCATAGCGGACCTATTGAGGTATATTTTTAGGGAGGAGGAAGGAAAGGGGAGAGCACAAAAGATCCCAATGGGTCGAAGTGCCGCCACATTGGAACTCAATCAGGATAAGATAAGATAAGTTAACTTCATCATCAGCACGTATCAGTCCAATGCTGGATGGCATCTCTCAAAACGCGCGACTCAACCCGATTTTTGGACTTTTAAGTCCAGTCTCTGCCAGGCACAGAGCACCCCCAGGTGGAGGTGCTCTGTGCTGCCAGGTCATCCCTCCACCTGGTCATGGGGCGTTCAACACTACGTTTACCCGTTAGTGGCTTCCATTCGAGAATTGTCTACCACATCGGTTCTACGATAGACGTGGCCAGCCCACTTCACTTTCCCCATTTTTAATTTGATTTTTCTATGATATATAGGTATCATATAAAATAAAAATTACAGTCTTGATTTTGAAAACTTGAGCGGTTTTTTTGTCTCGATTTTTCGACACGGTATTTCGAAAAAGGAACTGGCAACACTAAGCGAGGGTCTTGTAGACCCCTGATGGCTGTCGAAGGGTTAGTTGCATACAATACGAAAATGTCGTACAAACCGCAACTGTTTTATGTAATTTTAATTTTGTGACGACGTTATTAAGGTTGATATTCATTCGGTAATTTGTTCGGAAGATACGCTTTTAGAGTGTTATTTAAAATTAAATGCTTATTTATTTCTACACGTGTTCGAGTTTGAGTAGTGGTTAGTTGGGAGCTGTCATTTTGTCTGTAACACTGTTAGGTCAATGTTAGGAGGGCGAAGAAAAGTTATAGACAAACACATACACAAAGTCATGTCTGTGGACATCTTTCATCTGCTGCAATCCTGGTATACAACATTCGCTTCCTCCAAAGTTATAGAGAATAATAATAATATATAGATATGCGCGGATTGGTGGATTACACACATACATATGCTTTCGATTTTTAGTTAATTAAGTTACGTTATTAAATTAAAGTAAAGTTAGGTAGTAAACTTAGCTGTTGTTGTGATTCTGCCGTGCGTTTTTTAAAGTTTTTTTAAGACTTAAGTCTTTTTCCTACTTACACTTCAAAGGGATGGACAGAACACTATAACTTCAAAAGATACTCAGACCTACCCGTGGACCTATTTTTTTGTAGAACGTCTACAATGTAACATTGCTACGGTTTGTGTATGATGTGACAAATTGACCTCAGGAAGCTCAATTATTTATGTGGGAATTGGAAAGTTACTGAATGACGGCACGAAGTACTGCTTTCGGGTTATGGGTGCCTAGTAGTGGTCGTACTTTGGCGAGGCAATTAGCCATGACATGCGGTGAAAATTAATTCTAAACGACGCACACCTTGTATGGAGGTGCAGCCGACGATTCTAGTTACAGGGTGTAACGAAAAGGGTAGTAACGCGAAGGAAGGGTGCTCAGTATCAATTATGTTCTACGATTTTTCGAATAAATGTTAAAAATAAATTATAATATTAAAAATTAATATCTTTAATTTGTAGAACCTAGATGTTTGATTGTTTTCACTTTTTGATGGCTTGATTAGTCACTAATTAAATACCGAAACCTGAAAAAATCATCTTTATTTAGCTGTTTATGAAAAACAATTACGAATACAAAATTAAGTATTTGCAATTGTTTTTTTATTATTGTCAATAAAAAAAAATGTACCGTTCCATACCTCAGCCCAAATCAAGTGTCTTATTTTGTAAACAAATATGATCGTCTAGTTACCTGTTGTGATGTAACACTGAAGGAACTGATTGATCTAACATGTTCCTCATTGTGAAAATAAAGTGATCCGATCTAATAACGAGAAAATAACTATGCTATAATCACAGTTTAAAATGTTAGTAGGGTAGGGTAGTTTTTGTTTACAAAATAAGACACTTGATTTGGGCTTCGGTATACTTACTTATATTTGTACCAACATTTAGATTTCTATTCATAAACTTATACAGCATGTGTGATATTTCCTCGTTGGCTATATAATATTTTTCGGTCTGTTCGGTACCTAATTCTGTTTTTGCGGCATTGCGTGTAGACACCTCGTGCTAGCGAGTTACTAGGCGCTAAAACTAGGCGTGGAGGTGGGTGGCTCCCGGTGCCTTGCTCTTACATGTGTGGTGAATTTACCGAGGCGCCCTGCTGGCGGCGGCGGCGAGCAACGCGACTAATTCCGTTAAAATTCTCCGTTCTATGCTCGCCTGGTAGCGACGGTAAGTAGGGTAAATGACAGCGGGGTGGTTTGTACCCCACCCCCATGGCGCAAGGGTTTTATTTGCGACTAGAGCTACGGCCCGACTTGGCACGGTTGTATAGACCTCAGTACTTACTTCATGCGGTATTAAGGTAGTGCAGGCAAACGTAATCTTTTTGTATAAATGCACTCAGATTTGTGAAATCTCAATCAATGTCAAGAATAAATCAAATCTTTGTAGCAAGTTTTTCTTTTTACAAATGCGTTCTCCTACTATACGACTACATTATAGTCTGTCCCAATCCAATTTTCCATGAATGTAAACAAACATGGCGTTTGAAAGTTCACGTAAAACAATATTAGACTAATTTAATGATTGGAAATTTCGATCGTCTAATTCTGAACTGACTCCTTTGAATCGTACTGGTCAAATCTGGGTAAAGCAACGGGTCGCGTGATCATTAGTAAATAAGTGAAGTTAGTAGTTTGTTTACCTCCATGGAAAATTGGATTACGACAACTGTAATGTTAGGTACACGTGCACTCAACAATTCTCTATGGAAACAAAGTCACGTATGGCCTGGTATATAGTTATAAAGATCTCTCAAAAACCAAGGCAGCATGGAATGGGTGGAGGTAGGTACCAATAAATGTTTTAAGGGCGCGTAAATCATTACTAAAGGCCGCTAGCTAGGTCTGTAGGCGCGAGGATGCTGCAGTGTTAAGAGCTACGTTTTATGGATATGGCAGCTCATAGCGATACAATATTTACTACTTTAGGCGGGCATTTTGTTATTACATTGTATTCGTTATGTTAATAAGCTCTCGCTCAAGCAAAAGAGGTATTACAGTTATATCAAGTTTTCTGAGCTTAAGAGCCGATGTTTAAAAAAACTATACTTGAAGGTTGTCTGCAAGAGATCGCTTACAGCGATAATATCGCCTGTTGCATTGTTTAAGCTAAGCGTAAATAATGTATCCATTTGTATGCAATGAAGTATATTTATCTTATCTTAACGTTAAAAAATTGCGACGAATATTTTAATAGCTATGAAAATTCCTTTATAAATTGCACCACTCTGCCGATCATATCAGATGATCATTTTTGATACATCAGTAATCATCTCATCAAATAAGTTTATTTGGTCACACTCCGTATAAAGAAAGATTTCAATAGCCTCTTAAAAGCGGCCCACGCTGCCTTCTCCAGAAGCATATTCAATAAATTCTAAACTCCTGGTAGCAAAGTACGCGGCGAACCCGGGCTCACCCGCGGGAGCCCTTGGTACACTCAACCCCATATAATCTGCACTGACAGCGTCGCAGCCCTACCCTCCGTACTCTATACAATTATTATACCTAGCGGTTATACCACCCTGGTACTTTGGCTGTGTTGGTACTAGTTAATATTCCGTCTTTTCTTAATTAATAACGTCTGTTGTGTTTATTTGTGCTAAGCTGATTATGATACGGTGTTGTCTATGTACTTTAACATAGTAGATAGTTCCTTGGTCTACACATACTTTCTTCTTTGTAATACAAATTGACAATGCCAGATTCTGCCCCACCATCAACCGCATGATGAACAAGATAACGAATAAGTGTAAAAATATCTCCATTTTTTATTAAAATTATTGGTTTATAATAAAGTTTTGTACAACATGCGAGTCGAAAAAACAGCTTAATTAAGAATTCGGAAAATAGTAAGAAATCGAAGCGAATTATTCATTGTCTTTGTTATCATTTTTTACTACTCTCGCAACCCTACTGATTATGATTATGAAATATGAAACATGTAATAAATCCCCAACAAAATGATATATGAGCTTCAATGGTCTCGTAGGTGACCAAAGGTAGGGCAAAGCTCCATTGAAATGTGGCAATGTCATTTTGTTATGAATATTTAAATATCGCCTATTGAATTACGCACACCTAATTAGTATTAGAAGGAATCAGAGAAAACCTAAATAGCCTAACAAAAGAAATAATGCATAATACGTGAAATGGCAAATTACAAAGCGAATGATATATGTTTAAATATGGATCCGTGGCGCTCCGTTCTCATTGCGAGATAAAATCAAATACATAGAAAAAGATACAGCGATAATGATTGTTACAACATTGTGTTACCATTACCATACAACCCTACTGTTCTATGAAAATAACTTCGTAAGTCAGATCGTGCTCGTAAAGCGTGTGCCTAACGTCGTAGCACCTTGCGTAGCAGTTTTCGTAGCACGTGATTTACGTTTTATTGAAAACTACATTTTGGCCGCTGCTTTGTTCTCATTCAAAATGCACTTCTTGTTCTAGCCATCTGATTTTAGGGGTACATTGCGTTCATAAAGTCCTGGTACTTGTATCATACATATCTTATGGAAATAGTCATTAAATCTGTGCCTAGGGAAGTCCACATCAATATTTTTATCTGTGTATCTAAAAGGTATAATAAGCATTAAAATATTTCCAAATAAAACTTTTTATCATATTTTTGTATGTTACTAGAATAGCTGTACCCCGCAACTTCGTTTGCGTAGAAGAGGAGGATGGAGGGGATCAGGAGGAAGATCTTCCTCTCTGGATCCTTGTTTCCACATCACATACCGCCATGGCTTATAGCCTATGAGCTGTCCGGATATTTCAGCTATCTCCTAGTGAAACTCCCATCAAAATCCCTTCAGTAGTTATGGCGTGATACTTGCACAAAGTCACAGACAAAAATTCTAGAAATTAGTGTTTTGGCATCAGTATCGATCCTAAAGCACATTACAATTATTCTTTTCAAAAAATATCCAATGTACAGACACAACTTTTTTACAGTCTTATTATATGTATAGATACTTTTCCACCTACACATCTAATAGCTCAAATTCACATAATCGTTTGTTCTAACTTGTAATAATAAACCGCAGCAACTTTCAGCACGGGCGTACGACTAGATTCGGAATAACAAAGCAATTGATCGGCCTTCAATCTAATAAGTTTCGGCACGTGTATGTATGCTGGGTGAATCGGTTGACCTTTCATTAAAATAAGTTATCATACTCATGTTCGAAACTATGATTCCCCGTACTGGATTTATGTGTAAAAATATAAATATGCGTTGTATTGGTAATTATTCATTGTATAGTAGGTATTAGTAATAAAATTAAATTATTATTATACTCACGCCTGATTCCCGGGGTAGGCAGAGACGATGAACTTCCATCTGCTGCGATTGAGGCAAACAACCCTTGCCTCCTCCACATTCATCAATCTCTTCATGCATGCTCGTCGGTTTGTAGTAGACCGTACTTGACCCTTTTTCAAGACCTCGCCAATTTGGTCGACGTACGTTCTCCTCGCTCTACCTCTAATAAAATTATACATGTATAAATATTATAGATATAGGTACTCTATATACTTCTCTAAGCATGTACACTCACAGTGAAATTGACATAATATTTGAAAAACTTTAACTAAACGAAAAATTACATAAAATTTTACCTACAAATGTAGTTTATCTACTCCACAGTTTTTGTGTCCGGTCCCTTAGTTTGATAGACGCCGGTGAAACTTTTTCTAGGACCCCAGTCCCCCCTCGGGCCTGAGCGGCCGTAGGGGGAGAAGCGGGAGGCGCTTCTATTAAATAATCATTTCGGACCCGTCGCGTAGGTGCGCCGCTATTAACTCCTACAAATTAATACGCTACGCACCTCCCGTTCATGCTGTCCTAGTTATATTTTTAAAGTTCTGCTTTAAAATTAAATTAAATTGGAGGCTATGAAAGAAATAAGGAATTTTCTTTTGATATAATTCACTGAATTTTCTGTCCTGTGATCGAAAATATGTCGAAAAAAATAGGAGACTTTATTCCTTACTGTCTAATAAAATAATTGAATTTCACTTTTCGGACCGTTTTTTTTGAACTTTTGTCCGGCGTCATTTCAATTACTTATCAGTTTGTTAAAAGTATTTTTGTTGTTTTATGTATGGCTATGGAATTCAATGATTTTATTTTACATAAATGACATTTAGGAACCCTAAATCTAAGATAAATAGTCAACTTGACAAATGTATATAAACAGAAACAGAAATTGTAGAAATGATTATTTAATTTACACAAAACATATTACCTAAAACACACCATAACATTTTAATTCTCATAGTCATAAAAACATTACAAAGAACCCATCAGTCCCGTAGTCTACGGGTTGCCGGGTCGGAACTCAGATACCTATCGAGGCATACGGCGCGAGGGCTACAGGGTTCCGTGCCCCTCTTGGCCCCCTTCCGACCCCCTTACCCTAGGGGGGCAGGGGCAACGGAGGGACGAAACCTCTTAATTATTGTCACATATGAATTATTTTGATATTGACGCGTGTCTCGACCTCCACGCACTCGTTAGGGCGTCCCTTTGGATTTCTTTTGCGTCCTCTAACTACACGTCGGTGATGCTGTCCTGGTACGTAGGGGACTCAAAGAGCTCTCGTTGTGATAGTTTTAGGGGTCCGTGGATAAGGGAAAAACTAAAGAATCGCTCTATAAGTATTGGATATGCAAACTTGGTATAACGCTATTTTGCATATTTGTCTGATAGCAGTATTAAACATTTCACTGATGTTTCATATGTTCGGTAAATATAGTCAGTGTTTAACAATTAAGAAATAATCTAGTATTGACTCACTCATTCCTAAAATACTGCTCCTTCTTAATTCGACATTCAAACAATAAAACAAAATGACAATTTCCCAGCGAAAACCATTTCAAATGATGTGCTGTGTACGGCCAACCAATTAGACCTCCAAAACTTGTCGTCCCCAAACGAGCTAACAAACGTAATAATCCCGCCGGCCACTTCGGCTAACCTGATAGTGTACCAACTTTAATTTTCCAAATTCACCTGTCGTTTATGTAATTCGCCCCCCTCCGTGCATGTGCCCCCGGCCGTCGGGAGTCTAATGTAAGGCCGAGGGGGGCTTTGGCGACGCTCACGAAAAGGAAAGGGTGGCTACGAGCAATTTTTTTCTGATTTTTTCCCCTCCGCCCTTTTTTCCTCGATAATACCCTAATGGTCGCTCGCTTCCTTTTCGGAGGATTTTTTCGCCGGCAAAGATCGAGACGTATTTTTTACTCGCTCGTAATTTCCTCGTTTCCTTTAGAAATGAAAAATAAACGGCACCGATTCTTTTATTGACACTTGATTCCGTTGGGCCAGCTCGCTTTTGTCTTCAGAACGTTGATTTTCCTTTTTAATGACTTCAAAAGCTAATTAAATGTTTTGAGGTTTACTTTTCTCTAAATAAAATACATCGAAATAGCGCAGAGTAGGAATACAAACAGACAGAACATTAGTTTTATTCACCCATCGATAAATTTCGAACTTCGTACCGCCCTGCATAATGCATGCAGCGAAAAAGTAGGGAAAATGGAGAAAAATCGGGTAAATCTCGCCCCCACGCCGGAATCCTTGGGTACCACCTACCAGGGCAACAGGGGCACATGGAGGTTAGGACGTCCGCTAAGATTAATACGGTAGTTCGCCCGCTCGGCGCCGCGCCGCAGCTTTCATTAAAAATACTGGGGACCCTGATGGGTGGACTTGTATTAATGGTAAGAGTCTGCACCTCATACAAAACGTACAAGTGCCTATATCTATCAGTCCATACATTAATTTTCATATATATTTTCGAAGAGAAACTGGAACTAAAGTGTTAGTGCTACGGCGTAGCATAGTCTACGAGTGTTAATAAATTTAATAATATAGAAAAATGTATATTTACGCAAAATTTGGCTAGATGATTACACAGCAGTTACTTGGGAGAGGTCTTTACCATGGCAAGCGGATGGACAAAGTATGATAATTTAAAAAAAATAGATTTAAATAACTTTACACTAAATAAAAAATCGGTACGTTTTCGAGTGGAAATAATTATATTATCGTTTTGGGGTAATTTTAGAGAT
This sequence comes from Tachystola acroxantha, assembly GCA_963506565.1. NCBI lineage: Eukaryota > Metazoa > Arthropoda > Insecta > Lepidoptera > Oecophoridae > Tachystola > Tachystola acroxantha. The sequence goes on along the minus strand of OY735892.1, from coordinate 3,257,127 downwards.
ATTTAGGTTAAATTGTTACATTGTACTACATAAGCAAAGACTCAACAAACTCAAAGCTATTTTGCCTACAGACAATATTATAACAATCTTGTTAATCCGACTGGATTTTGCATGTTGTGAACTTTCAAGGGTTTCAACTAGTTTTATGTTAATGGAGCAATAAACAGTTAATTTTCTTCAAATGTATATATAATTTCTTCATGTCAATCCAATTGCAGAACAGTACAGGGTTCCTGCTGTATATTTTTGTTCATACTATTCCTGGGAAGTACGCCAATTTTGTGCTCATTTAAGTAGTTTTGAGTTAGGTACCTATATTATGGACGGACTAAACAACTTCTCTATTGGAGTTTGTTTTTAATAAACCTTTACAATTATGAAACATTTTACGTAAAGTAATTAAGGTTGGAACAGCCGATTTTGAAAGATTTCATAAATGTCTCCTAAGTGAAATTTTTCATAGAATAATTCCAGACATATAAAAATGAACCATAAGCTGCTTAATCAAGAAAATTAAATTAAAGAGCATGAAAGGAACGCATAATTTTCCTATAGCATAATAGGAGAACATAAGTAATCGCGCAAAACAACGCACATGTCCGTCCGTCCGGCAGGGCTGCATGCGGTGCAGTTATTATTTCTTAGCTCCAAACACCCCATGTCCCCCTAGTAAGTACGCGGCCCTAGCAACTACTAAGCGGCCTGTTTGTAGGCAAAAAGTAACCCCCCTTCGCTTACGCTTTTAAACCTCAAGCGTCCAAGAGCGGGGAATATGAAATTTTCGAAATGATAAAGCCGGTAAATAATAACTGCTAGTACGCCGCGCCGGGCACGCCGGCCTTCTCGTGTACTGAATGCATAAAAGTCTCCATTTTCCAATGGTAAAAAGAAAATAACGACACAGTTAATAACGTTCGACATTAACCATCATAAATATCAAACAAACATTTGTACAAGAAACATAATCCATTTGTTATACAGGGTGTAACGTAAAGGGTATATGAAGCCGAAGGGAGGGTGTTCAGTATCGGTAATTGAACAACTTTTGTTTTAAGACTTTTCGATTTTCGCGAATTTATTTTTTTGACTTTTCATACATTTCGTACCGGTCAGCTGATCGATTTGTATGGGACGTTAATTTATTTTTATTTTTTATTGGAAAAGTCGTAGAACAAAAGTTGTTAAGTTACCGATACTGAACACCCTCCCTTCGGCTTCATATACCCTTTACGTTACACCCTGTATATACAGCCTAAGCACTAAACAATGCACAATAGGAACTCACCCCAGCGGGAAAATCCTTAAAACACTCACAGTAGAATATCAGTTTAATTAAAATGCGCGCGCACAGCTGCCGCGTTGAAGGTTTCAGATGAAGTGCGGGGGAAATGTCCGATTGAGTTTGTAAGATTTTTTATTTTACATAAACTCAAAGTATGTGAGTGAGCATGTGATGTCAGAGGGTATAAGAGGATATGAAACCATCTACATATAGACGCATCTATCGCAGTAAAGTACATCGCGATTACAAACTTTCGAAGTCCAGTACATCGAAATCGCATACTTTCGCTGTACCGTACATCGCGATTATAAACTTTCGAAGTCCAGTACATCGCAATCGTATACTTTCGCTGTAACGTACGTCGCGGTCACAAACTTTCGCTTTGGTAATATGCGCTGTAATGAACATCGAAGTCATGAAATACAGTCCCTAATAAGGCGACTCTACCTTTCTACGCTAGAACATAGGATACCCACGTGTTACGACTACTTAAGAAATAATCGAAAGTATATAATAGCAATCGACCTTACGAATATTCCAGCCTACGCTACTGGTTATGTCACGGGCTAACCGAATTTCATGTGAACGATTGTTCGACTCTACTACTCTATCTACGGAAAAAAATATTAGAGAATTTGAATTTCGTATCAATGAACTTTTCCACTTCATCGATCTTCGGCCCCATGCAATACGACTATTTTTACACATACAAATATATGTGTACAAATGTATGTAGGTACTCAATTCTACAGCTACGAAATATATGAAAATAATAAGAAAAAATCTTTAAAAATAAAATCTGTAAAATGAAAAGTAAAAGATTACCAACGGAAAATCTTTTCTGCATCTCGTACCAGGGCAGCAGCGGGGTTCGTGTGTCTGCTTTCACATTTCCCACTCGCAACGTAAGGCGGGGTACACACCCCACCGCCCGCCGTGCCTACACCCCGGTTTTTATTCCTTCCTGCCCGTCGAAAGTAATCAATTTGCGACTTAATTAATTAAGAAAGACCTCGGTCGCGTTTAGAAAGTTGATATTAGTGTCTATGAAAAATGCTAGCTCCATACAGTTGATTCCAAAATTACAGACAAATAGTTTATAGTTGAGACAACATACTATACAAGTCTGTACAAACAGCGTTCCAAAGAATTGTTTGATCTGGTGCAAAGGTCCACTTTCTACTATCGCACCCATCGGTGGGGGAGGTTCCACCCACATGTTCGGAATCCATGGTTGTCCACCGCAAAACGCTTTACGCGAACTTTCTTGCCGCGTGCATGCAAAATGTGGAATGATGCCCTACGTCTTTAGTGCCTAAATAGAGTTTTTCAAGACTTGTATAACTTGTATTAGGGCTGTAGGCGATGATGATTGCTTGCTATACTGCTCTTTCTCACAATTTTTATAGACATTGCCACATTTCAATGGATCTTTGCCCCATTTACAAAACTACGTGACCATTTAAGCTGTACCTATCATCTTGTTGGGGACTTATTACAGGTTTCATAATCATAATCAGTATCATTTTCTACTACTCTCGCAACTCCTATAGAAGAATGATAAAAACAATGAATAATTCTCGTCGATTTCTTACTATTTTGTGAATTCTTAATTAAGCTGTTTTTTCGAATCGCAACTTGTACAAAACTTTATTTTAAACAAATAATTTTAATAAAAAACCGATTTTTTTTACATTTATTCGTTATCTTGTACAACTTGCGGTTGATGGTGGGGCACAATCTGGCATTGTCAATCTGCATTATTTTAAAATGATGATAAATTCAGTTGGTAAGAGCGTGTCACGGAATGACAAGGCCGCAGGTTCAAGCCCTGCGCACGGATAGAAATTTTTCATAATTTTAAACATAAAAATTTCATATGAAATTATTTAGCAAACAAAACATATGTAAAATTAAAATTATTCATGGAACAATTCTGGCATTTTTAAGTGACACAAACCGTTGCCAAAATACTCAATAATAATGTTATAATAAAATTCTCTTCCTGCGGAAGTGTTTACTTGTAGTATTATATAATAACATTTTATTTATGCACAGTTTTTGAGATTATTTTACCTTTAAAAAATTTTATGAGTTAATTTAAACATTACTAAACACAATCTGTATTTTTACAAAGTCAATAATTTAGTAGAAGAGTTTATTTTGATAACAGAAGTAATGCTTTTACATCAGAGCCATAGAATATCTGCTTATTTATTTTATTTGTTGCTGGTAAATTCACACCCTTACACTAGTTTAATAAGATCACGGTTTCGGATCAAATAACGCCATCAGCGTTTACAAACATGTTAATTTAGCACTGTATAATGTGACCCAATTCACCCCACCCCCTCTAATTCCCGCTAGTTTCCACGCTAGCAGCTACAAATACTTTTCCTTTAGTTTCGTTTCACCCGATCGTCGTTATCTAGTTAGCCCGGGTCGACGAGGGTCCGAAGGGTTTGGGACTAAGTATCAGGACCGCATACGTAGGTAGGAGGCTCGCGTGATACCCACACCCAACGACTATTTATAAGCGTTCGTAGCAATGAGGGATTGTATTCTCGCACGCTGGAACCAATTAGGCCGTTATGATATCCTTGTATGTTATTTCTTTGTTACATTTTTCCCCGAGAAAATTTTCGTAATTTTCCACGTGGCGTCATCATGACATGACGGAAAATTAAGGTAGACTACCCGGAATTATGAAAGCAAAAGATTTTTGAGAAGGTTTTGTTTTAACTTTGTTTGCCTTATGCATCAAACATAGCCCCGTACCCGCTAAATTGCTGGCGTTAAAATGAGACTGCTGAAATTTAAACTGAATTTAGGATTTAGAAATTATGAAGATAGACAAAATAAAATAACGACATCCACCACAATTCATACTTCACCCGACGCGACCCACCCCACCCTTATAAATTTTACCTTAAAAATCCGCAAATTCGGGGTAGAGGCACGGTCGCTGGACCTTTCCCGAAAAGGGTCTGCCGAAAGGGATTTGCCTTGGGATCGGGCATTCGGGCCTACACTTATACAAAATGTCCAATATGGGCGGCAACCCTCGGGGCCTGAACATACCCAGAGGCCTCGGACCCTAAACAAAGAAGTTTGTTGCTGGCCGCTGCGATCCTGGTCTGATAAACGCTTGTCCTTTGCACGAGACAGGTTTATCGCTGGCAATTTTGACGCCGTTTTAATAATGGTTACGTACGGTTTATAGAAACAAAATGTTACAACAACGTCAGGCGATTATTTCTTTCATTTTAAATCACTAAATAATAAAGTAATAGACTAGGGTTGTCGGTAATTTTTCAATTCACGTAAAATATTTTCATGTACAGCTAACAGCAGATCAAGTGTAACACTTTGTACTTTGGACCGTTCTTATTATCTGCGTCGTAAGAGTTAAAATCGTACTGCAATGTTACCATTGATCTGCTGTTGTCCGTCCGTTGTTGCTACATAAAACTTAAGAGTCTGTGTTTCTTTGTCAATTTATAAAGAAACTTAACATAACAAAGAATACATAACCAATGAACCAATTGATGATATAAATTCTGAACAAACTTTTAATAACATACCTATTATAATCATCTTCTAAATCAGATGTAACGCGAAGATAGTCGTAGGCAAGAGTCAGTTTTCTAATAAAAAATATCGTATAATTTGTGAGAGTTTTTATAATATTCTAATGTTTATTTTCTTTTTTTCAGGTAAGCAATTATGATGGATTTTCAACATTTAGTAAGTATACAAAACCATACGGTTCATCTTACTTTATTATAAGCACATTTATAATCTTGGTCTTATAAATTGAAACAACTACATATTATAATTTGTTTTAAGCATTATGCCATGCTCGTCGAACAAAATTAGACATGGTGAAAAATTTCTAGCCGTCGCAGGTTCAAGTCCTACCCACGGCTAGAAATTTTTCATCATGTTTAAACTACACATTAGTTTGGAAAGGGTAAAATTTCCTACAAGCGAAGTAGTTTTTCCTACAGAAAACTATATTACGATCGTCCACACACGAATATTTCATTAAGTTAAGGGTCACACAAACGCAATAAGGGGTGCTCACAGGATGCCGCCATCCATAACCATACATGTACAGGGGGTCTAGAAAAAGTTATAATAACATTAATGTAGGTTCTTTTGACAGCTCTCCGGGCGTCGTTAGCAGCCCTGCTCTGTATCTTGTCATAATCTTTTAGTGATGTGCCATGCGCTATCCGGTTTTAGTTTTAGGTTATCGATAATTTATTTTTTGGACTGCCGTTTTAAGTGTATGAGAATCGTGTATAAAAAGTGGATCCTGTTTAGTATGGAAAAGCTGTTAAAATCTTTGTTGCTTTAAAATTGTTAGCAGATAGAGCTTGCAAACTAATGTTACAGAAGTAGGTAATTTATTTATTTATTTCAAATTTTGTCCAACATAACTGGTTGCCCCAAGGCGTAGGCCAGTCATACTTACTTACATTATATATAAAATAACGTAAGTACATGAGTGTTTAGAATATTAATTATACAATAGACGAATGCAATTTATAGAATTGGAATTGAATTGGTACGCAGTTTTCTTAAATATATTTTTAAGTTCCTTGTTGTGGAATATTTTTCTCATACAGGCTTACAATGGAGATACACTATGTAATTACTCGTGTCTCTTTTCCAGCTTGCTTTTTCTTGGCTTGTATATCTGAGATATTCTTTCATATTTCGACTCGACACCGCCAGGTTAGCTTTACTGAGATTCGCGTATTCTCCTAGCCGTAGCAGCCTGTAGTTCTGAATTCATGAGATAAGTGCCTTAAGATAAATCCGATCTTATAAACATTGTTATTTGCCAAAAAAAAAATGGTCGAAATCCATAGTATCGACACGCCCCAGCCTTGCGTCGCCGCATCACTAATTACGGGCGCAGACGGCGGCGCCGGGTCGACCGAGCCAAGGGTACGGTCCTCACTGAATTTTTTCCCCAACACCCGCCCCCACCGGAAAGGGGGGTGCTTCCTGTCCCTCCCAGACCCTTCTTAACATTTCCCTGGCTCGGAGGCACAAGACGCCGCGCTTATATGAACCCCTGGTACCTACCTACATTATATACTTTTTTGGGGTCGGTCAGACCCTTTGGTCCCTTGAGTTAGGGACCTACATATCCCTATTTCGGGTCGTTTTGACCTGCGTAGCTTTGTTTTGTGATGGGTAAAAGTTTAGGGTTAGTGGATAGTATGGCCGGTACGTGTGAGGTTTTATGAAATTCTGTTCGGTTTTTCGGACGCTGAGTATATGTTCAAATGTATTGAATGGGCCTTTTCGCTGATATTCGTATGGGCTTAAAATGGGGTTAAAACAAAACCAATTCAAAAGTGAGTCCTCATACCTAGCAGTAACTGATGTGACAATTTAAAAGCGAACTCTCAATGTTAAGTAATCATGCGTTCTTTGTTGGACAAATGTCTCTGGTGAGACCATGGGATAGGAATAATGCTCAAGTTTGAAATAAACTTACTCTTAGGTATTACTGCAAAAGTGATAATTTTATTCGCTATGAAAGTGACAGGCAATTTTGTTTTCTTATTTATTTTATTTATTTTATTAATGGACTCGACTGTTCGTCAACAGTTTTTCGTTACAGAAAATTCAATATGAATATTGAATATAATAGTCTTCTATCTTCCTCCTGGGGAGTCGCAGTAGTGTCTTCACCCTGGGTAGCCGCGTCTTCATGTCTTCATCCAGAGGGGACGCCGCGCCGTAGCGTCGTCACTCTGGACGAAGCAGCTCGACAGTCACGTTCACTCCCGAGCTTGTAGCGGGAATGATAAAAGCTTGAAACTTCAGATCTTGCATAAATAATCCAATAACTTCACCGTACTGTCATTCGCGAACATTTTCTGATTAATTTAACGTGATATTAAACACAAAATAGTCCCTGTAGACATTAAAATGAAAATTAAAAGAAGTTTAAGAAATGAGAAAATTTTGAAGACTCGTATAAAAAGTGTAAGCAGAGTTTGGTTATCCATAAATGAAGTCACTGTATCGTCACTTAAACTTTTTATACGCATCCTAGCAACTTGTATGGTGGAAGCGAAAAGCGCGTAGCATGCAAATAAACGCGGAATTACATTCATTTGTACCACACCACATCATTTCTTTTTTGTTTTTGTCGACAAGTCAAGTTTAGAAAGAGCTTCTATATTAACTCGAATGTTTACGCAAACAAACCACTCAAAAAAATTCTTGATCAGGCCTAGTTTTACGAAAGACATTGCCACATTTCAATGGAGCTTTGCTCCACCTACAAAACTACGTGACCATTTAAGCTGTACCAATCATTTTGTTGGGGATTTATTACAGGTTTCATATTGCATAATCATAATCAGTATCATTTTCTACTACTCTCGCAACTCCTATTGAAGAATAACAAAAACAATGAATAATTCGCTTAGATTTTATAAGTACTATTTTCCGAATTCTTAATTAAGCTGTTTTTTTCAACTCGCAACTTGTACATAACTTTAATTTAAACCAATAATTTTAATAAAAAAAACGGAGATACTTTTACATTTATTCGTTATCTTGTACAATTTGCGGTTGATGGGGCAGAATCTGGCATTGTCATTTATCATTCTTATAATAAAATCGAAATCACATCAATTGAAACACCGTTCGTACCTTTCTATTGTGTGCAATATGATATGAAATTGTACTACAAATGTGATGTCGACTGTACTTAAATTCCAAATGAATGTCCAATGTGATGCCATAAAAGCCATTGTAATTTAGCCCATGTTTCGTGCGTTACACTTGATTTGCTTTCGACTGCACCAGGATCGCAGGAGATGGAAGCTAATCGTCTCTTCCTCTCCACGGGAAACAAAGTTTATGTTAGTATCAGATGAGTAGCTATTGTTGTTACATGATAGTATAAAGTCATTATTATATCATTACTGAAATTACCAACGCATTTGACTGTGCATTATCTAATTCAACCTCGTAACTGTTACCCAAGGCATGCCACCAACTTAAGGATTATACAACCTACATAGCGCTGCGAGCGTGTGTACGTCCCTTAAGTGCCTCTGTCACGGCAAAAGGCGAACAAAGTAAGGCTGACTACCGCCTAGCCGCCTACACTCCGGCACGAATAGCCGCGCCGCGTCGGGGGCAAACTTTGATACCCCTAAACCGCTTCCCCCTTCATGCCACCCTGGTACCCGAGCCCACCCACTATGGGCTTTGAGGACGTCTTTGAGAAGTTTAGCGGGGAACCCCAAAATTCAAGTTGGGCTCGCCCGATTACGAGTTGGCAATATCTTGGAAATTTTCTGCTCTCCTGGTGGTTCGGGAATTCAGGGCGGGTTGTTTGGGTACCCGGAGCCCCAGATTTCAGTGTTTATCTTATAATCCTACCTATTATTTTGCAAAGGTTACCTTAGACAAATTATTCACCTGTTTTTCAGCATTTCGTAGTACATTATTAGCTTAGCTATACGTGCAAGGGCCAACAACCAGTCTCAAAATAGAGGTTACCGGTTACCACATTTTTTAGACTTTTCATTAAAAAATGTTTCTGTCATTTCATAGCGATACCTGAAAAGTTTCTCAAGCAATATCTCTTCGTCATCGTTGATTTCAGAAGACTAACATTATTGTCATTCATAGAAAAAAAACCTGTAAAAAATGGGCCTACCTTGAAATTAGAAGTAAAGGTTACCCCATATGGCAGGGGTAGGTGTTTCATATATAGGCTTAACAGAGTATCACAGACTTTAGAAACACAAGTTTGTAATCGAAAAGGCTTTACTTACTTACTACCCGTATTCACTCTACTTACATTGAATGAGAATTATACCTATTCCAGACAAATAAAATTACTCTTTGTACAAAACGATCCGGTATATCAAGGAAAAAAATTCGCCGCACTATATGGAGAGAGCACATTCTTTTAAAGTGCATTTTGTATGGGACAGCTGTGGTTATCCGCCCTGGTCACTTTCATGCACCAGAAAGAGTCATCTGTGCAGAAAATTCAAGCAATGGAAAAACAAATGAATGGCAGAGACGCTAAAAGTCAAGCAAGAGTTGTGTCTGTGTTGTAAAAATAGTTTACTCCGTAGGTCGTTCTTTGCTGCATGGGTATAACTATATACAGAGGGGTATGCTTTTTGCGATACAGTCACAAACGTGCCTATTTATTTGATTGATACATCATATTCGTTTTAGAGTGCCACACTACGCCGAAGCTCGGCGAAGACGAATGATCGGCGGATACTAATTTATAATGCCTATTATATAAGCGCCTTCGATCATCAGACACAGTCAAAGGCGCTCAAATTCGATGTTGATTAACGGCTTTTTATGACATCGTAGTTATAGATTCTGTACAAAGCTTTCAATGGTAGGTAAAACTTTACAAAGACGCTCACATGTCTGGCGCCGGCATAACGACACCCCACGAACGTGTGTGCAATTTTACCATTCGACAGAAATGGGTATGTCAATCGGTTGTTAATTCGTTCGCAATATCAATGTATGTTTGGCGTGTTGTGGCGCGGGGTATTAAAATGCTTTGCGACTCACAAATTGTGAGCGTAACTAGGCTAAAACGCGGTCGCCGAGCATCGGCGTGATGTGGGGTTACATTTAAGACGTTATATTCTAAAGCCGATATTCATAAACAGCTTTGTGTGTGAGTTGAGTTTCAGTTCGGTGTTACAACTGTCAGATTTCATACAATTTTGATAGCTGTAAGTGCGAGTCACGCTGTGTTGATCTGTCTATGAATATCGACCTAAATTCCTGAGAATTTAGGTACTATTTAGGATACTTCAACTGAACGATGCTAAGTACTATTAGGTGCGATAAATTCCTAGCAAATAACCAAAGTAATACTGGAAGAGGAATTACCGGCAGCCCGCTGCTGGCTAAGGCAACCGGATATTTCTTTTAGCTGTCCAAAGAACCCCCCGGTCATAATGCCCTAGTGGAGGCAGGGGGTGCAGATATAAAGATACAGGCCCCCCACTTATCCCGGGACCATACCCGGTCCTTTTGCTTTTATAGGGGGTGTGTATAAAACCGAATCGCCCGGTTTTAGCTGTGCTAGACGGTTACGAGCGGGCCGGCGGCGGCGGCGGTCGCATTATGCCGAAACGAGACGCTATATCTGATGTGGATATGCTGGCCTGGTACTTAGATACAATGTTTCGGCACGACTTTGGCCGTTTATTAGTCCTCGAGATGACCGTGGCCAATAAAATGGCGGACGGCCCCGGTTTATGATTACAATTCGTTAAAATAAACAAGGGGATATGATAAAATCTTGAAGATCCCCCTGAATATTTAGTACTACGTATAATACTATACGTAGAATAGTGTACTACATGCCGCCCGCGACTTTGCCTGCTTTGAGCTCCTTGTGGGAATTAGATAACCTAAAAACACAATACAATGCCGATTGGAAATAACATAATTATTGGGGAACTCGTGAAATATTTAAATCCATTACCTAAGTAAGTAATATATTCTCACCTAGCGGAACGGAAACAAATATTTCTAGGAAATAAAAAAAACATATTCTATGATAAGAAGCTTAATTCTAATTTAATGCTAGGACTGCTACATGTTGTAGACATTTATGATCCAAATTTAATGGTGGTACTTCACTTGGCTATTCGTATTTGCGTATTTGTCATAATTGCCATGTGTCGTTGATATTCTTGACAAAATATTCGGCTTATTTGTATGTACGTCAATATTCGGCAAACATCCAATAGCGAATACGAATATCCAAGTGAAGTGCTACCAACATACAAATAAGACAAATATTTTATCAAGAATACCGACCACACATGGCAATTATGACAAATACGCAAATATACGACTAGCCAAGTGAAGCGCTACCATAAAAAGTGAATAAAATGTACCTACTTATCATTTGTATTTTTTTTCCGTGGTGATTTACAAGTAGAATAAATGAGTTTATTAATAAAGCTTAAAATTACTATAAATAATAAAATGACTAAAAACTACCTATAAATAACTAAAAACTAAAACTACCTATAAATAAAATATGTCCTCTAGGAGGGCATCGGGAGTCACGGTGCTGTAATATTTGTATTGAGTGCTCTAAGTTTACGAAACATACTAACATCATTCATTACATTAGATTGTGCCTAAATCAATCTAGCTAGTCGATTTCGTTTCGATTCGATCTAGTTTACTATTAGAATGGTTCCGCTTTATTCCGTCAACTAAACTGGCCCTCGCCCCTTTACGATAGCGACATGGTCGTAGACAGTCTGATTATGCCGCCGAGATATTAATTTCGGCTGTTTATTACCAGGGCAACATGGGCTTGCAAGATGAAAATAGTTTTCAATATTTAGGGGTTGAATTCAACGTATGAACGGTTCAAAGCCAACCAGCCAGGATAGCGTTCGGTATTCCATAATAGCGTTGACTGCGCACTTCGCGACCATTTTCGCAATGTCTGTTTTGTATCATACTTCCTGTCTAGTGTTGTGGTCCTGGTGTCGCTGGACTAGGTTAGCTTTTGTTAATTCTTTTCTTAGTGCTAATATTCTCGTGTTATTATTATTACGCGAAATATTCAATTCCCGGGTAGAACTTGTTGGTTTTTAATATTGGTTTTAGCGTTTTCTCAGGCTGTTATTCAAAGTTAAGCCACCGTTTAGCCACCTTGCCCTTTTCTATCTTCACCTTTTTTAACGAAGTGTGAAAGAGATAGCAACACGATTTAAAGGAAGTGAAGTTTAATTAGGTTTATGAATAACAGCATCAATGTGTTACTTAGGCCACAAAATGAATCGGCCCTGTGTTTAAAACTGTAAAAACGATGCTGAGTTGTGTTTTGTTTATCAATAATCGCTACCCCTTTGACCGCGTTCGTAACTGTCTCTATTAATAAAGCGTTTAAAAGATGACTTAGTATCTTCACACCGTTACCATGTAAGCATAGAATATTCAAATCGCCAACAAGAGGGCCTAATGCTCCCACTTCGCTTGGCTATTCGTATTTGAGTATTTGTCATAATTGCCATGTGTGGTTGGTATGCTTGACAAAATATGACAAATATTCGTCTTATTTACGTCAAGTATTTGACGGCGGCACTTCACTTGGCTATTCGTATTTGTCATAATTGATCAGCTGTTGTCCGTACGTCAAGTATTTGACAAATACGACAAACATTCAATAGCGAATACGTATAGCCAAGTGAAGTGAAATAATAGGAATGATATTGAGTTAAATTATCACTCATCATTACTATGCACTTTTACAAATTAGTACAAAATTACCATTTGGAATTTATTTCGGAATCGAGGCCTGGTAACCAAGGGGTGAGGGGTGCTTTGTGGGGGGAAGCCGTATAAAAACGACAATTTCCTCTAAACGCGCCGCGCCCGCGCCCGCGCCTGTGCCTCGCCCTCCGCTAATTAACTGCCGCGTGGTTATGTCACCCTGGTACCCGGACAGGGCGGTGTGTTGTTTTTTCTGGAATCCTCCAGACTTGCCTATTTTCCAGAAGGAAATTTCCCTTATTTTGAGTAAAAAATAACGATGTATGAGACTGTGCAGCACAGACTGCTTCTTTTTATAAATAATTTTCATTTTATCGTAATTATCCAGAAATATCCACCCATTATCATCCAAATTCATAAACCAAGCAACCCTGGCTTCGAGAGGAGCCAATAGAAACCTTAACTTGCCGAATCCTTAACATATTTCAGAAGTATTGGTTTCAATGTAATGTTTTTATTTGTATATTTACTGTTTCTTTAATATAATATTTTGTAGTTTAAATTAAATAAAAACTTATGTAATGTTATGTATCGATTTTTTTAAGATTTCATAGATTTTCGATATCTCTATACATATAATAAGACTGTAAAAAAGTTGTGTCTGTACATTGGATATTTTTTGAAGTTTGTCTGTGACTTTGTGCAAGTATCACGCCATAACTAATGAAGGGATTTTGATTGAAGTTTCACTAGGAGATAGCTGAAATATCCGGACAGCTCATAGGCTATAAGCTATGGCGGTATGTGATGTGGAAATAAGGATCCAGAGAGTAAGATCTGCCATCCTCCTCCTCTACGCAAACGAAGTTGCGGGGTACAGCTACTTTTACATAAATTGGCTTAGATTGGCCTTCCTTTCTTCATTCAGAGATATTGATTATTCGTTTGTCATTCTTATTTGTTTAATGAATTTGACGTGACGTTGTGCATCCGCCCTTAGGTAGGTATATGTAGTAAATCACGATCTATGTAGGTTCATCTTGTTGTAGTGTAGGTAGCAATTCCTATCATCTGTTGTTGATATATTTGTATATGCCACTGTCACTAATGAACGTGAATACTATCCAAAAAGTGTTGCTATTGTATATTTTGACACTTACAATTAGAAATCAATTCAAAACAGATAAAAAAAATATTCATTGCAATATTCTAATCAAAAATTCTGGTCACAGCACCAACTTGTATTATCTTACGTTTCTCTTCTATTGCTTTTAATAAATTCATAAATATAAATAACTTTATCGTCTTCTTTGACATCATTTGTATATTATTTATTATATCTGTATACAACATTTATACAGTTTTTAGGAGAGAAAAGTGTACAGGAGAGTTTTTAAGATTGACATTATCTCAGAAACTACTAGACTTATTGCAACAATTCTTTCACTAAATTAGAACATGATGAAAAAATTCTTGCCGTGGGCAGGAATTTTTTCATCATGTTCTAATTTATTCACCGAACATGGATAATGCGTAATTCAAATTCTGAGTTCTTTCACTGTTATATAAAATAAAAAAAAGTTAAAGTACACGCCATATTGTGGTTCTGACGTCATACTGAGGTAGCGCCATACAAACTTCATACTAAAGACCGTTTTGCTAAAAAGAGATGGAACATCCCCCCACAACTTGACTTAACCGCTTAATATCTTCGGTATTAGTTGAGATATCGAAAAACTGATTTCACAGTTCTCTTCAGCAGGAATATGGGAGTTGATTGATGCAATAAACAAAAATTGAGTCAAATACCCTATTGCAAAATATGACAGATACAATATTTATGTCTCGAAATCATCTGTGTATTTTGGCTAACAGTATTACTCACCTATTTGGAGGTTTGGGCATTCTCCAAGACGCCTGTGCTTCCGAATTCTGTCGCGACACACATGTATATCGTATAATTAGGTAGGGTGGTATCGCTACAGTAGGCACACATACAGGATGCGACGTCTTGCTTGACGTGTTCTCGTGCCGAGGTGCCATGTTTGGAACACGCTATATCTCAGATATACAGGATACTAAGGAGTTTGCATCTGTATAATATTGTTGATATAAGGCATTTTTTTAAAATATGTACAATAACAGAAACTTATAAAATAATAGACATAAAAACTAATTAAATACAATATAATATAACTCTTATAATAATAATAAAACCCTAATTAAAATCACACAGACATACCAGCTCCATCTTCACATTCTATCCCTCGCACTCTTCGTCTTGTACCCCTGATTCTAGTCGAAACAGCCTTAATTATTGAAATTTGAGTCTTGACTCTGAGCCAGCCAAGCACTTGGGAATATTTTCTAGACCATTTTATAAACAGGCGGTTCTTTTCAGGAATGTTTCATATTCTGTCCCAATTGCTCCATCACAGGAAATTATTATAGTGTTGGCCATTTCTATACGACTCTAAGCTGTAATTGTTTTTATATTCTCATTATTTGGTTCGAAAGTAACTCTTATTAACTTCGTAGTTTTATTTGGTTCAACTGCATATAATGCTTCCACTTCACTTGGCTATTCGTATTTGCGTATTTGTCATAATTGCCATGTGTGGTTGGTATGCTTGTCAAAATATTCGTCTTGTATGTACGTCGAGTATTTGACAAATACGACAAATGTCCAATAACGAATAGCCAAGTGAAGTGCCACCATAAGGTTTGTTTATTTTGTCTTGATGTTGCCTTGGTACTGAAGTTAATTTTGTTTTCAAAGTACGTACTGTGTATTTTCCCCGAATCTGTCTTCTTCTCTCCCTCCACCCTTTTTGCTTTCAATCTTTATATTCACAGTTTACTGTTAATGTCCATTTCAGTTTACAGTATAATTTTCTTCATACTAATTCGCATTGCTAATTCTTCATGTTCTATCGTCAGTCTCGCGCATATCATCTACAGTCCCGTTACCATGAAACACAAACGTCGTAGCTACAGTTTTTACGTACTCGCTAGCAAGCGAAATTAGTACACCAAGTCATGGGAATTGTCTTTTATCATCATGATCATGAAATAAGGAATGACCCGGCGATTTATTTTTCCTTCACGATTATCAACATCTAGTAGTGACTCTCGTGATTACACCGAAATATATATCCATCTCTTTCTCTACCTATTTCTCCTTTCTATATCTTCTCTCTTCTTTTTATTATGTCCTTCCCACGTAAATTGACCAACATTCTGATATTCTGACCTACTCTATACACTAAGTGATATTGATCCACTTCACCTACACCCTGTGCTGTACAACATATTTACCCTTATGTAGACCAACACGAACATTCGAATGTATACAATAATATATATGTACAAGTGGCCTATGTAATAAGGTATGTATAGTTAGATTATTACGTGTTCATGTGCGTTCTCTGTAATTATCTGATTATTGTCAAGTTTAATCAGTCATGGACTGAATAAGTAGATTTCTCCCTTAAGGTTTACATTGGAACCATTATGGATAATATATGCAATTGTATATTAATTAACTTATCTTAGTAGACATTGTAGTGTAGATAATTCATGTTTCAGAATATAATATTGAACAGTTCCAAATTCAGTAACCTTACTTTCTACGTATACAAAATTTATACATCTTACATCCTACTTGTTGCATTTCTGCTTTTAGACACTTCTTTAAGTTTAGTCTTTAAGCGTCAGTTACATCTTTTGTGTTTGAATAACCTTACTGATTCTGTCTATCCAGCAAACTGTCTTTAACCTTATTATTTTACTTCATAAATGTAAATTTAACTATTAAAAGCATTCGCCATTTTCCTGTACCGCTCAATTGTTACCTCCAGCGATTTTATGCAAATAAATACAATAGTTTAATACATTTTTCGCCATCGATTGTCCTCATATCATCGTTCTATGCGTGTGTTCGAGTGTCATTGATGCATTTCGGTATGGGGCTTGGGGCCGAGGGGGCGATGGAGGCAGGCGGCCGGACAGTACCGAACGCACCTCAAGCCTGGCCAGGCCACCTAGCACCAGCCAGTGTGCGTTCCGAAGCCGTTCCGAGCAGACGTACGTCGCGCGTCCAAACAACTTACTCGCGAAACTCGATCTTCCCGACTATAAAAACCCTTCCAACAAATTTGTGACCAAACAAGGTTTGTCTTTCGTTGTGCTTCAGTTCAACTTTCGTGATCTCAGAAGTTGCAATTAGTCAATGAAGTTTACCATCTTGAGTTTGACTTTTTGCAGTGCACGTTGCATTTTCGCATCAGGAATGGATAGATGAGTAAGTGAGGGACCTTGGCATTGGTACGTGGTGATTGTAAAAAAATGCAATTAGCCCCATCTATGTAGGTTGTCGTGTCGCTAAGTTTCCTTTGTCACGCCAGTTGTAGTAAGACAAGGCATTGTTTTAGCGAATTTATTAGCCTGACAGATACTGAACGGACTTAGAACAGGTAGTTCTTTGTAGTTTCCTGATACTCTGTACTTATAAGTACCTCTTCAACCTTTATAAGTAACATTTTTAAATTAGTACCTATCGAATATCGCTCAAAATTTTAGTTCTGTTCTGAAGTTGGATTTTATAATTTCTTATTAGTCTCTTTTTCTAATAAATTCTTATAGCCGTTATCTAATATGTCAATAGTAGTACAAAACACATTTTTGTGTGTAGTTAAACTTACGTTAAGGCTGTGTGTACATAATGCAATTTGTTCAACGATACCAGGACTACAGAGTTCCGCGGAAGTTTGGTTAAACGCAGCGAAGTTTGAAAGTAATTTTGGAGTGCAAGCGCGGCGCGCGTCGAACTAATCAAATCGTTCACGGTCCTTACTCCGCTGATAAGCGGCCACTGTGCCTTGTTGCTCTGGTAACAACCTTTTGTTTCTCAAATTGTTTATTATTGTTACAGCCTTTAACAACCCTCGATCCTGATGACCTACTTTCGATTTTTATGATTTCTTATAACGATTTTATTGAAGGACTTCTTGTAAGAATTCTGTAGGTTATATTTTGGAATTAGTTTTCAACGACTCATTGATACAATTTAAAGATTTCCTGATCATTGTTTGGGTACAAGATATTGAATTTGATTGTACAATACAACTTAGTAATACTTATGTCTTCAGACAAAACCAAAATTTCACACACATGTAATTCGTTTCTTTTTGTAAAAGGCCAACCCCACAATATGCGACAATAAGTTCTGGGAAGCCGTTAAGGGGTAATGAGGGCCCCAACCCATTGGGTTAGTGGCGAGATATAAAATGTACAGTACAATAAATACAAGGGCAGTGAAGATGACCGACTGTCACACAGACGCGTATAAAGTTCCAAATCATTACCTAACTTCATCCGTTTTTACGGATGAAGTTAGATGGGTACACTTACTCTTAGTAGTAAAATATAAGTATGCATTGTTCGACATTCTGCTTTCATGATGGTACCTACTTGCCCATCATGAAAGCAGCATTAATAAGTTGTTGAAATTCCAATATCAAAGAATTCAGAATACTAGCCACATTATATGGCAGAGGTAGACCGAGAAGAACGTATGTCGACCAAATTGGCGATGTCTTGAAAAAGGGTCAAGTACGGTCTACTACAAACCGACGAGCATGCATGAAGAGATTGATGAATGTGGAGGAGGCAAGGATTGTGTGCCAGGATCGCAGCAGATGGAAGTCCATACCTACGGGAATCAGGCGTGAGATTACAAATAAATAAATAGCCACATAATAAAACTAAAAATGACCTCATTAATAATGTTAAAACTAAGAATTTAAAAATTATAGTAATAGGAGCACATAACTTTATCAGAGTCCATCGTTACGAGTCAGTGAGAGTTCAGTAGGGGCGAAGGCTGTCGCCAACTAGGCAGTTATAAAAAAATGTTACGGGCCACACCGTGCCCAAAGCCATTAAAGTGGCCTTGCTGTTATCGCTAAAAAAGAAAATAGCTACCGGTGCACTGACCGAATGAACACACAGTTTTCCATATACATAATGATACTGGGCTGGTTTACTGATGTTTATTTTGAAGCACACGTAACGTGGATAATGGTTGTAGACTTAATAGAGAATCAAGAACCAGCTAATCCTAATTCAGATTTGTCTAAAGCTGCTAAGAATCTTGAGCCTAAACAAACATTATAATATACTATATGGAACCTAGGTAGAGATAGCATCTAATCAGTATTCGCTTTGACAAGGCAGTGAATTGCCTTAGGCAGTATTTGTTCGCAAGTAACCGCCAATGAGGTCATCAATAGGTCATTTGAAACTGCTGTTTCTGCTGTATTACGAGCATTACCTAAAGTAGTTATAATATTAAATAAAATATTAAGATATTCTCTGGTTGCAAGTACTAGGAAATGAGAAGGTAGAAGCCGTCACAAAATTCTGCTAGCGCAAATTGCAATGCACAGTGTTTGCGATAAAAATAACTCGGATATCGCGCTCAGCATGGGAACGAGGCCCTTTGCGATTTAATCTGCTTTAAGCTTCGTTGCAGTAGTGCGTTCCTAGTTCTTTTTCTCAGAATTTCGCTGTTTATTCAAGACATTTTCGCTATAGCTAATTGGCAGCGCTAATTACACTGATTGGATAGTTATTGATTTAAATATTCCTTTGAGATGGAAATAGAGTTTGTATTTTTCTAGATAAACTTCTTTCATCTTTTATGTTTTTTATTTTCGAATATACGGTATATCACATAACGATCCAAACATTTGGTTTTATTGTTGATACAAAGCCAGTTATATCATTTCGTTTAACAATGATTAATCAACCCTACTTCAATTCAAAATACACAAATACTTGTATTGTAGATAGAAAAGTACTAGTTTGTGCAATAGTAGCAAGAGAACTAGCGAACAATAAAGCCAGTTCATTGAAAAGCATTGTGTAAATAGGGGAGACGAGTGGGCAACGCACCCTCGGCAAATGTAGCCTCTTTTCGAAAATATAGCTCGTTTCAAACCCATGCACTGACCTTACGCAATCCGAGGTGAGTTGAGAATCCACCCCTTGGCTTCGCTATTTTTTGTTTATTTTAGGTGCAGATAGTATGTTGCTTCTGACAGTGATCTGAATACGGGACTTGTTGATGCGAAACGGGGTTTGTTTATTCGCTTGAGATAGGTTTAAAATGGAATGAATGAAACTTTGATTAATGTACGGTCAACTGATGATTCTAAGTGTGGTTTGTTGATTAAATTGGCTCTCATACCTGTTAACAGAAACGTTTGTCAGCTATGTAATTGGGAACATCCGGCACAGAACAGGTAGTAACAGATGTAATTAAACGTTTTTATACTTCATTTATTATGATACCCTAGGCTTCATGCAAACTTTACTGACCACTTACCCAATTGACATGAAATCGGTACAAAGCAAGCGAAAAATTCTGTCAACGATGAGCGCATAGAGACGAAGCGGGGACAGGGGTGCCGTATTAAAGAAATGCGTCCATGTCGATAATGTCTCTAGGTTACACGTGTCTCGAAACAATTTTGCGCTCATGTGAGGGCAGACACGGGCGTCCTCCTGTTACAGGTCTATGGGGTAAGTGGTCTGTGATGTCAGACTATCGATGTTGGTCGATTTTAGTCCATCAGTCTCACGTCAATCAAATCAAATTTATAGATTGTAAAGTTGACACTCGAAGCACAACGAAAGACCCTTCATTTTATCTTAATATCTTTGCTACATTATAGATATTCAAAGACATTTTAATTCTTCCACAAGATGGATTAAACAAATTGAAGATTTCCCCAAAACAGATTCTAAATTAAAAACAAACCAAAGACAAGAGTGCTGTGTGAAACAAACCAAAAATAAAAGACAAGATGGCCGCCAAAAGAAAAGCTGGCGCACTGCTTCAACATGTTCTGCCAAAGGTAATTTTTTATTTTTATTTTTTGCACTCCTAGATAGCATCAAACTATATCCCGTATGTCCCTGGCCGGCATAGTTGGAGCTCTTGGACGGCTGGTGTCATATTTCAGTACAGTCCAAGTTGGAATGGTCAAGATAATGCCAAGCTTGAGAACTCGACGATGGCACTTTTGAAATGATACGCTTGTCCCGGGCGAGATCGCATCGCAAATGCATCCAAGCCACTATAAAGCGCTGGAAAAATGGTATAATTAAAGGAATTTATAATGACACCAGTGGATAACCCGGCCGATTTGCGGTGATCAAGGCTGTGTATGGGAAGGCACGCCACGCCACTGGTCTGCGCTAGTGAAGGGCAAACTTGGTCTTAACCTTTCGAGACCGAAATTGCTTTAGAATTGGTTAAGTAAGTGAAACAATCCGTATTTTATTTTTACAGCAATATAAAAATCGAGAACAGGCAATTTACTTTCCATTGGTATATTTTTTTCTTTTATTATAATAACGTCGTTTTCATTATTTAAAAATTAAGTTAAGATAGTGAAAATTAAAAAGGTCGATGACGATATGACGTCACATTACTGAAATAGTGTCGTTTCAAAATCGGTAAATACCCATGTTTCGGACGTTTTCGGTATTTGTAAGAGTGTGTTCATTGCCATTTTTGTTGCGGACTCGCCAAATCTGACTGAAAGCATTGAAAAAGTGTTACAGACAAAAAATACAAAGTATTACTTGGCTGTATGGGTTAGATTCCCTTTGTCCACGTCAGAGCAACAGTACTTTTTTTACGGACTTAATCTACGAAAAAATTCTACGTATTCGATTAGTTAGAGAGACAAAATCTTGAAATGGTATTTTTATTTTAGGATGTTAATAAGTTTTAGACCTTGTCAATTATGAATTGTTTGGATACATAGCTGACGATGTCGCGCTGACGTCCCCAGAGGTGAAGTTTCTTAGTCATCATCATCATCGGTCTATATCAGGCCAATGCTGGACTATTTTATTTATTTATTTTATTAATGGACTCGACAGTTCGTCATTTGCCAATGTCATGTTATAGAAAATTCAATGTATAATAGTCTTCTATCTTCCTCCAGGGGAGTCGCCGTAGCGTCATCACCCTGGGTAGCCGCGTCTTCTTGTCTTCATCCACAGGAGACGCCGTAGCGTCAATCACTGTGGACGAAGCAGCTCGACAGTCACGTTCACTCCCGAGCTCGTAGTGGGAATCTTGACCATGGCGCCAAACTTCAGATCC
The DNA here is from genome assembly GCA_963506565.1 of Tachystola acroxantha. Lineage (NCBI taxonomy): Eukaryota > Metazoa > Arthropoda > Insecta > Lepidoptera > Oecophoridae > Tachystola > Tachystola acroxantha. Next base: position 3,235,384 of record OY735892.1, on the reverse strand, counting down.
TGCTTGAATTCTCCAATAACTTCACCATACTGTCATTCGCGAACATTTTCTGATTAATTTAACGTGATATTAGACACAAAACACCCACTGTAGACATTAAACAGAAAATTATTAAATAATTTCGCAACCGTCGTTTCCCGCCATTTTCAAAAAGCCCAATGCTGGACTAATACTTGGCCCTAAGTTTATCTCATCACATCACTAGTGTCGTCCGGATGCGGTCTGGTAGGAGACGTGGCCGCGTCGAAATTGGCGCCAAAGTCAGTTTTCCCGCCGCGGGCGGTTCGCCTTGCAAAATGGCGGAGGCTCCAATGACACGCTGCGATCGCGACGGTAATAATGTGGATAGGGCAGAGAGTTTCCAACTAAAATGGTAGACAGTTTTATGTATAGTTGCCTGGTTTCCTTCTTATCAGCATTATTACGACCTAAACCGAGACCCAAATCAAGTGTCTTATTTTGTAAACAAAAACTACCCTCCCCTACTAACATTTTAAGTTGTTCTGTGATTATTGCATAGTTAGTTTTACATTATTATATCGGATCACTTTATTTTCACAATGATGAACAGGTTCGATCACAGACCATTTACCCCATAGACATGAAATCGGTACAAAGCAAGCGAAAAATTATGTCAACGATAAGCACATATAGACGAAGCGGGACAGGGGTGCCGTATTAAAGAGATGTGTCCATGTTGATAATATCTCTAGGTTACACAAGCAATTTTGCGCTCATGTGCGGTCAGACACGGGCGCTAAACATTAATTTGTTCGTAATATCCACACTACTATCATCGACTAGTGACCAATGAGGCGCCGGGCGACCTTGCATGCTACTGGCTACCCTACACGCGCCTAGCCTAAGCCTAGATACTATAGATACCTAGGTCTCGGGCCGTGCCTAGGTCTTGTATAACTTGAGTACTTAGGTACTATTACATATTACATGCAGCCGGAGTTGCGAGTATTATATTCCATTTGTTTCTTTGAATGTGTTACATTACAATATAGGTACAGCAGGTATATTGACAATATTATCAATTTGATTAAGTAGGTTTAAGTTTTGAGTGACGTACCATCTTTGTAAAAGCGTTGAATATAATCATTTTTAAATGACAATGCCAGATTCTGCCCCACCATCAACCGCAAGTTGTACAAGATAACGAATAAATGTAGAAATATCTGCGTTTCTTTTTAAAATAAAATTTTGTACATCAAACGAGTCGAAAAGACAGCCTTATTAAGAATTCAGAAAGTAATAAGAAATCGAAGCGAATTATTCATTATCATTTTCTACTACTTTCGCAACTCCCACATGATAAGCACAGCTTCAATGGTCATGTAGTTTTGTAGGTGGGGCAAAGCTCCATTGAAATGTGACAATGTCATTTCAATGTGACAATGTATATCAATTATTTAATTTTGTTTCTATATAAGTTTCTACTTTTTCCCTATAAACATATTTGCACACCGTCCTTATGGCAGAATATATGCTGGTTGATTATATTTAAGATCCATGTACCATATTCTAGCAAATAAATATTTTGAAGTATACCAAATGTGCTTTAAATGCATGTAGAAAATAATGTACACACATTAGAGAAAATGCAGATTCAACGAATTGAGAAATTCCTTCTTGGAAATTTGTTAAAATAAAAGACAAACTTGTTATTTACGAAGTTGCAAAACTTATTGGAATTGGTGTTTTTATCTAAGTAGTTCATTAGACTTAGTTCAAGCGAGCAAGGCAATGAAGCAAGGAACGTCCTATGGAGGAAGCTATATTTACATCACAGAAAAAAACAATTTTTCAATTTTCAGTATATCTAAGTCGAACATAGAAAAACAGATGTCTCTTTCTGACATAACATGAGAGTGTAAGTGACAAGAGCGGAGATCTGTCTCCATACAAAATATACTTCAGGGGGCTAGCCGGCTGGCCTTTTTTGACCTGTCAAAGTCTGCGCGAACGAAATTTTTGTACTAATTTTCGCCAAAAATCTGACATTGACGGCTAGGAAAAATCGACGCGGCTCAGCCCCCTTCCTTGGCTTCCTTCATCCGCGGCGATTTTTTTTACTTCATGGAGCGAGGCCTAGAGTCTATCCATTGAGGCTGGATTATGTGATTAGCCGTCAAGCTGTCTTGCTCGGAGCTTTGGGATTCGTTAGGAATTGACGTCTAGAAGCTTAGAATAACTTGGGCTACTACGAGTATACTTGTTTTTACTTTCGACAGATTCTATGGGGTCTGAATGCACTGTAATGTACAATGAACTGTACGCTCTAATACAAATGTCATTAATGTTAAGATTTTTATTAAAATTCATCGACTGATTTTTAAAATTCTTTTATATTGCACTTAGCTATATCTACTAGTGAAAGTATTTTTACAATTGGTCAAGTAGTTTTTAAGCAAATCTCAACCTTAATCCCGTTTACATATCTCTATTTTTTTTTTCATTTGCTTCTCATACATTCCTTGCCACCTTGTACAGAACGTCGCTCTATCTAGCTAAGAATCCCACACAATATTTATACAATCAGATAAACAACTAGAATCCCTTTGTCAAAGTAGTACTCTGACACTATTATACCAAGACCTCATAACAAAGCAGGCGATCAACTCCTCACCTTCCGTACATAATTCAACGCGCGCCCGCGCACGTCTGCATTCCTATTACAATGTTTGCATTTTGCGTGCGTTTCCTAAATGTTAAAAGTAAACCTATCTCCACCTCGTCTGACTAATTTGAAGATCTGCTAGCCTAGTAATAGTGTAATGTAGCCTGACATGTTTCTGAAGTTTCGCGATCGATTCCAAGTCTGAGAATTTGTTACCGCATTTGGGTATATCCTTGAACCAATCTATCTTTGGACCCTGCTATTTCAGGGAATTTTATGTATTTAAACTAATAGTTATAGTCTTGAGTCCCTCAGGGACAATATAACCCACCTAATTTCCGACATAACCTGTCATTTTCGTGTGTTATGGCGTCGTAAGTATACCATATGTAATTCCATCGCGGACCCTTGCTTGTTGTTCTATCACGATGATAGCGCAGATAAAGGGGGAGCTACCTTATCTGTAGCCGTATTAGCCGTCTCAGGACATAAACCATCGAATTCTAGACCAGTCACATAATTATAGTCAGTTAGAATATGTTTTTGGAATCGTGTCCTTTGGTGGCCGAAATTGTCGGTGTGAATGGGAAGCTGGAATTTTAAATAATGATTCAATAAACGATGATGTAAAATTTGAAAAGTAGATTCCTTACAAATAAAGTTAAAAGGTAACAGAATTCATGACACGTGTTGGATTTGAAATGAATAAGATGAAGTCTTGGGAAATAACTAAAGGACTGACTGTATTCAACCGAGAGTCAGTTTTCGTTCATACTAAACCCGTTTCTGAAACTATGATTGAAAATCGCATTTGTTTCTTTGGAGAAAGGCCTTGGCGAAGTCTTAGATGCCGTCGGAACTATTTCCTTAGCTCCATTATCCCGACTCATAATGTAACTAAACAAAATTACACCAGCAGCATTATGACACGAAAAGAATACGCTTGCTATCAAACATCAAGGAAGCACGCACTAATTCCATTTTCGTCCTCAATTTATATCTGTCACTTTTGGTGCCCTGGTCGGCGCGCGTAAAAATATTGTTTTTACTTATCCCCTGGGGAGCACTGGGGTGTTAGGGGGTGTTGGGGGTGTAATTACTTGAGCAGCCAGACGCTCCGTCGGCCCTGGGGGTCGGAATTACTAACGGAGGCTTGCCCGCAAGCTGGCTCCGTTTTTGTAGGTGACGTCGTAGGTATTTTTCTTAATCTGAGAGTTGGCGGCTATAGCCTTATCATTAGGTTGTTTCTTAGGCTCTTTGCTGTAACAGTTATCGTTGCTGTTGTCGTTAGGGCGGGTAACGCGAGGAAACCTAAACGTATTCTTTTATCTCAACAGCGGAGGCGTACGTATCGCTCAGTTGCGCAGGTTTAGATGTTTAGGGGAGACTTGCTGCCTGGAGGGTATTTCATGTTTTAGGGCTAAGTTCTTAGAAATATTTATTTTGCTAGCATTATAATGCCACAACCTCTTCTTAGGGCGTCAAGGAAAACTTTTCCAGTTAATTGGCAAATGTATGTAAACATCATTAAGCAGTAAGCAATTATGGATCGATCCCAGATTCCCAGAGTTAGTAGAGGTAGTATAGGCGCGATTATCAAGATATCCGTAGATCCTATTTTGGTTTACAAATGTAGGACCAGGATTACAGGAAATGTAAATCCACTCAAATTAAAATTAATTTTTATCTAACTGTAAGCATACTGATAATGAATAACAAGAACTTTAAGAATCTTAATAATATTTTAAGATCTGTAATGTAACTACAAGGTTGGAGAGCAATGGCCCGCGATAGAGAAGCCTGGAAGAAGATAGAGGAGGCCTATGTCGAAGGACAGCCTGACAATCCGACGCCGATGTCATACTACTACTTTACCAACTTATAAGCTCGTATTTTGAGAGAAATAAAGGCTATTTTTATTTATTTAATGTAACTACATAATATTAATATAATGGAAAATTTGCAATACTTTGTGAGCGTCAACTTTACTGATCGATCACTACAAGCACAGCTGGATATAACGGTAAATTTAACCACCTTTATAAATCTCGCAACTGGCGGAGTATTAGGGGAGCAGAAGACTCGAGGCGGCACGCACTCCTACGTATCCATATTTAGTACGTTCTCAGTTTATCACACTTCAAAGAGCAGACACGAGGCACGGAGCGCTCGCAGGGTTGCTAGGATCACTTTATGTTTTCCTGTGACATTCTACTGCAATGTGATGAACTTTTCAATTCAATGAAAAGCTCAGCGCTCTTTGAAAAATTTTTTTTAGTCGTGGTGGAAACTATGTAAAATTGTTCAAGTTTATGCGATCGTTAGTCTACTCTAATTATAAGTGTTGGTAATTTTAAGTTATTGGGGTCGTAAATAGGACCTCTTTTATTATTAAAAATTGCTTAAACCGTGGGGCTTATTCAATGTTTTATGCTGTAGGTTCCCCCTGATGGTTTACAGTCTACACCATGATTTAATGGCCCAATTCATGGTTGAACAAGGTTGTCAGAAACCATCGTTTCAGCAATTTTAGTATTTAATAAACCACAGTGTATTTTTTTTTTTTTTTAATTTAGTTAGTTGGAACAAAAAACAGGTTACAGTAAGGATTACTTAATTACTTAAGCTTAAGATATTTAAGGTAACTGTATCCCCAACAACATTGTTCACGGATAAGTGTAGATGTTACATGATGCTGCGACAGCTCGAACCACACAAAACAGGTATCTATATGTAGGTAATTATGTAATTATTATCACGTTATGTTGTTAGAGCATTATTTTGAAAATCTTCAAGAAGTCCTTAGTCGACTTGCTATCTCTTTAGAAGGAATTGCACTTCAAAAACCGCCTACCTCATTGGAAAACTCCTAGCCTGGCAACACCAGAAACCGCGTCTCCCTAGCGATACCCCTACTAGGACGAGAAGCCCGTAGCCGCTTTGTGATATTCGCGATGCTTTTCGACGTAGATACAACCCCCGTTCGGTTTTTCGAGGTCGCCCGCCTCCCTACAGAAGATTTCCTTCACACTGAACCGATGCGGCGACGCGGGAATGAAGCAGTGTAGTTTCCTGGATCTAGTTGCAACTGCATCATAAACGATATTTCTTGCATTCATTATAAATAAGAAATAAAAAAGGAAATGTCGTATATGTTGCCTACAGTTGATTCCACAGTTGATTTCGGTCTTTTGTAGATAATAGTGATTATGCAAAGGACCTGGGATTTAAGCAATGTAAAAGATTAATTGATTGTAATTGATATTTAGCGACCCAAATTGGATTTATATCTCTGACATGAAATTTCATACATCTTCATGAATCTAGCTTGTTATGTGTGGTCAGAACATAATATTATATCTACAGGAGTCTCTCTAAGTCTAAATGCAAGAATTATCGTATATTATGATGCCTACATAACAGTTGTAAATACGGTTAAAGTTTGTACATACAATTAAAATTCACAGCGAAGCTATTCGTTATAGAGTCATACTTCAGAATCTAACCCAGTGTCTGCATCATTTAGGTTGCGCGTCAATTATTTTCTGACGCGTTATATCCGCTCCGCATCAGTATGGTGGAAGGTTATTGCGAGTATCTGCGATGCCTCCTAGAATCATGCGGTGGTTCTCACAGGCGGTAACGACGCGGTTTGCGCCTAGTTTCGATAAAGTGTGAGCTTCAGTTATTAAATTAGGGCATTTTTGTGCGTGAAAAAGATTACAATGACAATGTTTTTTTTATATATAATAACCGATAGTACACAGACTGGTCTCCTGATGGTAATTTGCAAGTACGGCTTCTGCCCTTTATCGCTGGTGTTATGGAGTTTCTATGGTATTAGTACAGTTGAAGACAGAGATAAGTATACAGGGGCCTCAATAATGTTGACATTTTCTCAATAACTACTGGACTGAATTTAATATTTTTTTACAATTACATAGTTTTCACTTTTATCTATCAAACAGTGAAAGAATTTTTGCAATAGGTCCAGCAGTTTTTGAGAAAATCTCAACCTTAAAAACTCTCCTGTACACCTTTCTCTGTGTTCCATCCATTGATCTCATATAAACAACTAGATACACAAAGGTCATACTAAAACAATTTAAAAAATGTCCAAATAAGGGTCCATTATTAGCGTCCAAATAATGCCCAATAAAGCAAATGAGGGCCATTCATCCGTTTGGACCTTCTTTGCGCTCGGACATTTTTAGAAGGCAGACTGTGTATCTAGTTGTTTATAGGAGATCAATGGTTCCACCGTACGACATGCCGTCAAATCTTACAATCTGATTCCTGATTTTCAAGTTATTTTTCCACGGTTCAATACCTAGTTACCCAAATTCAAATTTTCAATGGACGAGGTAAATGCTTTCCACGTAGTGGGCACGAGGGGTAAAACAAAACGGTCTGTTCATGTCCACACGTCGGTCAAACTCATCTCGGACCGAGCCAGGCCTGTCGATGGTCATGTCAGTGTCTAGTGCACGTAACATCAAGCCTTTAGGTTCTATTCAAGTTTCGAATTGGACTCAGGAAGCATGGATGACCAAAGGCTCGGTATATAAAAAAAAGACGGTATACAAAGAGTCGGAATTTGTATTAGGTACGCATTATCCATCCTTGGTGAAAAATTTTAAAAAGTAAAAATATGAGCGCGTCATCGTTAAGGCCTTCCATGAGCCAACTAGCGCACCAATCTTGAAAAAATAATATCTTCCAATTTAATAAATTTTATTAATAATGCTATTTACAAAATGTTTATTAGGATGAATACTATTTTTCAATATACAATACATGGCATAATTGCGACAAGCTAAGTTGTAGTTCACAAATGTGCCAAAAACGGCCGTTTTTCGCAATTATGCGAACTACAACTTACCGAAATTGAATCACGTGATAATTAAGCATTTAAAAAATGTCATTGTCGTGATTCCATGTCGGTAAGTTGTAGTTCGCATAATTGCGAAACACGGCCGTTTTTAGCACATTTGTGAACTACAACTTAGCTTGTCGCAATTATGCCATGTATTTTATATTGAAAAATAGTATTTATCGTAATAAACATTTTGTAAATAGCTATTTTAATAAAATTGATTATATTGGAAGATATTATTTTTGAAGATTGGCGGCGCTAGTTGACTCTATGAAGGCTCTTAAAAGCCCAAGTTACAATACAAGCAATAACAACGCATTTAATGTTGACATCAGACCAGTCAGTGCCATCTACCGGGGCTAGCGGTACTTTCTTTCTTTTTTAAACGTAACCTTGAAATCCCCTCATTGGGCCGTAGGTCTGATGTGTATAAAATGAAGTATTTTTTCACGATCATTTAAGTATTTTTCATAGCTATACTAGGTGTTAGCTCTGAAACCCCTCCGGTTGTGAAGGGGTGGTTTTTGCCCTGCCGTGGGACGCAATACCATTTCATTTTATATTTCAGGATTTATGCGTGGGCGGGCTCTACGTCCACGTGAATCAGTCAACTTGGCTCTTTTTCAGTTTAACCGGTGCGGATATTATGAAGTCCTAGTACAGTGGACTCATTTCGAAAGAATGAATTCCTGATTTAAATCATAGTTTATAAAGTGCAGTCACTGAACCTCTACATCTACTTTTAATACCTGCATTTTATGAATACTTAGTCCTTCGAGACGGATTTTTATGTTGTATTATTTGTTTGCCTCACGTTATTCGTAGTTTTCAAATTTCCCATGGTAACGCGTATCTTTTCCAGTGGTAAAAGTAGCTGTATTAGGGACCCCATATGTGTGCAAAATTAAAGCGTGATTCAGTGACTTTCGCATTTATTATTAGTGTGATTTGTTTAATAGGCAAATAAGCATCTGATCTGATGGTTCGCTAACAGCAGATCAAGTGTAACACTTTGGACCGTTCTTATTATCTGCGTCGTAAGATTTAAAATCGTACTGCAAGTGTTACCATTGATCTGCTAAGTGTCAATAATGCATCTGAAATATGTCGCAACCTTTGTTCAATTTATATTGGTCGGCACCCTTCCTTCACAGATATTAAGTATAGGCTCTTTACGTGCCGGTACACTTAGGATTGAACCTGTATTCCCCTGTGCTAGTTTGAACCATTTTAATATTGCATATGAACCTCTGCCGCGTACTCCGATGTAATCGTCATTGTGCATTGATGACAGGTCGCGTCCGGCCCGGTAAATCAATGCCGCTTATGTACACAAGTCATCGCTTATGTGCCTATGTACTCCTGGTACATAACCGGTGCTACACACAGTGGATATGCGTGTACGTAGATAATCTCGTCATAGCTCGCGCCCGTTATGGTATTACTGTGTGTGGGTGGGGGGTATAGGGGGGCGAAAGCCGCGGTGCCGCAGGGGGGCCCTGTCCGCTTTAAAAATACTGGGGCGCAAGCGGCGAGCGAAACTACCGACCCAGCAGAATGCTAAAGGAAGCCGTTTATTTTGAAAGACCGAGAAGACTTCCAACCCGCCTCTGCGCTCCTGGTAGAGACGGGCAAAAAGTTCTAAAAATGGCGAATAAAAAAAGCGAAGCGCCGTTGTAGCTATTAGAGAGAGAGCTTGCGAAAATGTTTTTTGGCTCATGGAATGGGGAAAAGAGCGCTGAAAGTTAAATCTCCCAGTTAAGTACTTATTTCTGAGAGATTAACTTTTGTGTAACTTTTTACAAGTGGCTTGGCTAACATACTCAACTCGTATTATAATGCTAATTTTGCTATCTATTGTAGATGCGAGAAATACTTAATAAATCATTGTAAGTTAGTGAAAACTTTCCAACAAGATCGTTATTTTACAAGAAGTACCTGAGTCCACTGTTTCTAGACGATTATATTACAAAGCTGTGTAATTAATAGGTCTGTTAACATTCTTATAAGTGGTCAACACAATCCGTAGCAAAGTTACCATACAAACTCAATCAATACACGTCACTTCTT